>CM071934.1:62617241-62801083 GCA_016081115.2 Rehmannia glutinosa | reverse complement strand
CCCCATTGGTGTCCCATTCAACAAAGACGGATATTCGGCGACCAAAGAATAACATCCACCCAACGAATAAAGATCTCGAGAAACCAAAGCGGCGCAAAATGTGTAGTAAGAAATCCCATTTCAATGTATCAAACGCCTTATGGATATCAATCTTCAAGATCATATTCAGTATCCGATCGACAATGCAAGACATTGAATCCTTTAGAGACCATGGCAATACAAATCGTGAATCGCCTCCTCGGAATAAAACCCAAATGCGTAGGAGATAAACACGCAGGAATAATCGAACCCAAACGCGCCGCCAAAATCTTAGTAATAATCTTGAAAGAAATTACTCATCACAATCGGGCGGAAGTTCTCAATAACATTATCATCCTTAGTCGTTGGGATGAGCGCCATGAAACTAGCGTTCAAACCCAAAGGAAGGGATGAGGTAATGAAGAAAAATCTCACCGCAGTGATCACCTCGACAGAGATGACATCCCAGAAGTGGCGATAAAATATCCTACTAAAACCGTTGGGGCCTGAAGAGCTATCCGAATCCATATCAAAAACCATTTCCTTAACCTCTGTATCTGATTGAATGACTGTCAAGCTAGCATTATCCGATGCCCCTACCCTGGGGGAAATAACCTAATCAACTATAGTATAATCCGGAATGGAACCCCCAGTGTCCGCGAAGAGCTCCTTATAAAAAGAAATAATATGATTCCCAAGAACTCGTTGTATCATCGATGTAATCGCCATCCACCATAAGGCCCCGAATCCCCATGTGTCCGTTCGAACTTGGCTACGACGATGAAAAAATATTGTATTATGATCCCCATCCTTAAGCTAGGCCGAGCATGCCTTTTGCTTAAGGAATTCAGATTGTAATAGCAACGCCTCGAGACATCGCCTATGGCGTCCATCTCCCGGTCCCGACGGCAGCGATGTATAACCCAAAATCTCAATATCTCGTCGAATCGATGAACTTGCTCCATCGATACTCCACCCGCGATTCACGTCCCCAAAAGCATCTTTGTTCAGGACCTTAATATCCTCGCCGCGGCCTTTTGAGCTTCCACATGATGCACAATAGAGGGTTGGGCGTTGTGCGGAGCGAGTGCATCAAGAAATCATAACCAAGTCGCGGAACGTTTCATGATAAACCCACATACGCCGAAACCGAAAATGGAATCGGACCGCTAATGGAAGATGAACAATAAACCAAAATGGGATGGTGATCGGATCCAATGCGTGGAAGAACTAAGCCCTTGACAACTTGCCAAAGTGAGAAAAATTGACAAGTTGCTAAGTGCTCGATCAAACTTAGCCTCGAAGGAGGGATAGAGGCCTTCGGGGAGCACCAAGTAAATGAATTTCCGTAGTCGGCACTGCAAACAAACCAGCATCCTCCAAGTAATCCCTGAAATCCTGACAAGAGGCTTGGGATAAGTACCACTGCCAGAGCGCTCATGATGTCCTACCGCATTAAAATCCCCAATAAGTAGCAGATCAGTAAGACCCAAATTCCTCAAATCCAGCCATAGTGCGCGCCGAGCAGTATGATCACACAAGCCATGAGTAAAACCAACATAAAAAACCATGGAACCAAATTGAACTTGCAGAACAATACATTGAGTAGAAGACCAAACCTGACTAAGGACAGAGATGGTCGCATCACAGAAGACCCAAATATCCGGACGCCCGTTAGCTCGGAAGTTCTACGCCACGAACCTCAATCCCAAACTATTCCAATAAGAATCCGAAATCGATGATATATCCACTTTAGGCTCACAAACAGCTAAAATGGAGGGTTTATGTTTTTGACATAACGCCTTAAGAACATTACGGGAGGCAATGTTCCCCATCCCTGGGATGTTCCAGAAGATGCAATTCATTGGGACAGGTGGGGGTGGCGCCCGTGTTGACTGCACGGTGAAAATTGGAGTGTGGTGTGCTACAGAATCTGACAACTGCGAATTGGCCACTTCATTTGCATAATCTGCCCATCTCTTTGAAGCTGCAAAATCTAACTCATTCGGCCCTGGGCGATCTGGTTCAATATCAATGTCATGAATTGCTGGTGATGGACCCGTGATAACACTCTGGATTAATCTTGTTTTAGCTGAGTCCAGAGAGCTGTCCCAGAAGGCGCGAGTAAGAGCCCGAATAGGCTTCTGCAATGGATACTGAATCGTAAGAGGCAGAACAATGGAAACAGGTCCGTTGTTGGAAGTAGGGGCCTTGGGGACTGATTCCCTTACCGGATAAGCGGATTGAGAGTCTGCTGACGGTTGATCGAGGGTGTCATCTGAAGCAAGAGCCTCAAAAGTGTTACTCGTATGTATATCAGAAGGGCAAGTGAATTCTGATAGCACAGGACGGTAAACTTTACGGACCCTATTGCACTGAATTCGACATCCCGTTGAAGTCCTGGGACGTCTCTGATCAGGAGAGACGCGCCTTTCTGTGGTTGATTTCCCCGCTAGAGTGAAACGGCAAGAAAACATCGAATGTCCCGTAATACTGCACTTCGAACAAAATTCCGGTAATTTCTCATACCCTACTGACACAAAGGAACACTGACCAACGCGTTCCACCATAATGAGAATCCATCTACGAAGGATCCGGGCAACACCAAATGGAAGTTATCTCGAGTTCTTGAAGACTATGTAATTGAGTTCTTGAGTTCTTGTATTTGTTTATCATAGATTAGGTGTTAATTTCCATTGTTTTGAGTCATTTGAGTGGCCAAGTTGATGTTATGATACGGATTGTACGAAGGACCCATTGAATATATCGATTCAAGAACCCAACGTATACAAGTAGGCGGCGGATATTCCGATCGATGATCTAGTTTGATCTTACCTAGAGCTTTATAACCTTGACCCGTTGGCTATATGGTCAGCCAAGAACCTTGGTATGATGAACACCACAAGATATTGCTCAAGTATCTTGATAAGTTCTTAAACAATTGAAGACTCTACAAAGAGAATTTCAACTCACAAAGGCAAATGCCAATTTCAATATATCAATCCATTCTCTATTCTTACATGGGCTGCCATGCTTTTATAGTTACAATATGATGCTTCAATGTTAATCCCGAATTGGCTTTTCATGGGATTTGAAGAGACATTCTTGACCCCTTTTTCTAGTCTTACAACATAGAAAATGACTCCTCCATGTGAAGAGACACTCTAGACCACCTTTACTAGACTTGGAAAATGATTACTAGACTAGACAACCTTTCTAGACTTGGAAAATGACTACTAGACTTACTTTATTGAATAATCATACTTGATTAACTTAAGTAAGACATTTTGACTAACAAAATGCTGAAAATTGACCATTTTAAGCAAAATGAAACATCACTCTTCTTGGGCTTGAGGTGTTGGACGAAAATCATGGCCCATAAACTCCAAATTAAGTCTTCAATTCAGTTCCATGCTTGAGCCCAACTTATTAGATGCATTCTGGCCCAACAACTTGAATAACATTCATTACTTGGCCTTCTATTGAGCTCTCTTGCATATTTTCTTTAATTTCAGAACAAGAGTCATCAACGCTTGCTTAATTTGTTTAGCTTTTGCTCGTGATTGGCCCTCCATGAATCATCATCGGTTCTTTATTTTCTTGAGTTGTAATCGGGATGACCTTCATCATTCCCTTCTTTCTTCGAAAGGATTCGTCCTCGAACCGATTACGCATTAAAAGGAGATAGATCGACACATTAAAAGTAGCACTCAATCTCCTGGTTCAAATATTACTTGCTTTCGACCCTTGTTGGCTTGTTTAACATATCGCTCGGTTTGCTTCTCAATATTAAGTTTCACCTTTTCATGCAACTTCTTTACCAATTCTCGCCTTTAGCTTTTCCATCAAGACTTGCTTGCTCTTCAACAGGATAGGAACAAGATCAGTGGACTCAATGGATTAAATCCATAAACAACTTCAAAAGGAGTAAAGTTAGTAGCAGAATGCACACTCCTATTATATGCAAACTCAACAAATGGCAAACAATCTTCCCAATTCTTTAAGTTCTTTTGAATCAAAGTTCAAAGTAGTTGAGACAAAGTTCTATTTACTACTTCAGTTTGCCCATCAGTTTGTGGGTGGCAAGTAGTAGAAAATAGAAGTTTAGTTCCCAATTTGCTCCATAACACACGCCAAAAGTGACTTAAAAATTTTGTATCTCTATCGCTCACAATTGTTCTTGGAACTCCATGCAAACGCGCAATTTCTCTAAAGAACAAATTAGCAACATGAGTAGCATCATCACTTTTATGACAAGGAATGAAATGTGCCATTTTAGAAAATCTATCAACAACCACAAACACAAGATCTCTACCCTTACTTGTTCTAGGTAAACCAAAACAAAGTCCATAGATATGTCCACCCAAGGTTCATTTGGAATAGGTAAAGGTTTATACATTCCATGAGGTTGTGATTTTGATTTAGCATGTTTACAAGTTATGCACTTTTCACAAATTCTTTCAACATCAACATGCATACAAGGCCAAAAGAAATGATCACGTAGGACTTCCAAGGTTTTATGCACACCAAAGTGTCCCATTAAACCTCCCCCATGTGCTTCTCTAACAAGTAACTCTCGAAAAGAACATTTAGGGATGCAAAGTTTGTTTTCACGAAATAAGTATCCTTCATGTTTATAGAACTTTCCAAATGCAAAGCATGCTCACAAGCTATATAAATAGAAGAGAAATCAGAATCATTGTCATACATTTCCTTTATTGACTCAAAAACCAAGAAGCTTAGAACCCAATGTAGTGATTAAGGCATGCCTCCGAGATAATGCATCAGCTACAATGTTTTCTTTCCCTTTTTATATTTAATCACGTAAGGAAATGATTCAATGAACTCCACCCATTTGATATGTCGCTTGTTCAACTTACCTTGGCCCTTGAGATATTTTAAAGACTCATGATCAGTATGAATTACAAACTCCTTTGGCCACAAGTAGTGCTGCCAAGTTTCCAATGCTCTCACCAAAGCATAGAGCTCTTTATCATACGTCGGATAGTTCAATTGTGCTCCTTTCAACTTCTCGCTAAAGTAAGCAATTGGTCTTCCCTCCTGCATCAAAACAGCACCTACACCCACTCCGGATGCATCACATTCAAGCTCAAATGATTTATCAAAATTAGGTAATGCAAGAATAGGTGCAAAGAGTTAGTTTTTCTTTAAGGAGTTCAAATGCATGTTCTTTTTTTCCCCAATGAAAACCAACTTCCTTTTGATTATTTCATTCAATGGTGCAGCAATGGTGCTAAAATTCTTTACAAACTTCCTATAGAAGCTTGCAAGACCATGAAAACTTCTCACTTCAGCAATGCTTTTAGGAATTGGCCAATCTAAAATAGCATTGACTTTTTCCTTTTCCATTTCAATTCCATTAGCACTTACTACAAATCCAAGAAAAACAACTTTGTCCATGCAAAAAAAAAACACTTTTTCAGATTAGCATGCAAAGACTCTCTTCTTAAAGTGTTTAACACTTCACGCACATGATCAAGATGTTCCTCTAAGCTTTTGCTATAGATAAGGATGTCATCAAAATAAACTACAACAAACTTGCCGATAAAGTTACGCAAAACATGGTTCATTAATCTCATGAAAGTGCTTGGAGCATTAGTTAAACCAAAAGGCATTACTAACCACTCATATAAACCATACTTTGTTTTAAAGGTAGTTTTCCATTCATCACCTTCTTTAATTGAATTTGATGATATCCACTCTTTAAATCAATTTTAGTGAAGACTACAACACCATGTAATTCATCAAGCATATCATCTAACCTAGGAATAGGATAGCGATACTTTATGATGATTTTGTTGATGGCACGGCAACTGTACACATTCTCCACGCTCCATCTTTTTTGGTACCACGATCACCGGTACGGCACAAAGACTCATGTTTTCTCTAATTTTACCCTTTGTTAACAACTCCTCCACTTGCATTTGAATTTCTTTTGTCTCTTCCGGGTTGGCTCAGATGCTGGTCGGTTTGGAAGCACCGCTCCGGGGATGAAATCAATTTGATGTTCAATTCCTCTTAGTGGTGGCAATCCATTTCGCTCTTCTTCCGGAAAGACATCATTATATTCCGCAAAAGAGAAATAAAAGAACTTGGCAAAGATGGTGTTAGCTCATTAGTGTTCAAATAGGACTCCTTAAACACCATTACTAACACACTCATTTCTTCAACTAATGCCCTTTTAACTCACTTGCTTTTGCATAGAAATTCAGCCTTTTTTTGCCCTCTACCTTTTCTCCCTCATTCACACTCAATTCATTCCTCTTATCATTATCTCCACTCTTTTTTTCACTTGAATTTTGCCCCTCTTCCTTACTCTTTTCTTTTTCTCGGCCTCTCGTATTTTTCTTGCTTGGGACATTTTGATTTGATCTTCTTGCACTTGTTGTGGAGTCAAAGAAACAAGCTGGATATTTTTATTACAATGTTTGAGTGTGCATCGATTAAGAAAACCATCATACGTCACCCTTCTATCGAATTGCCATGGTCTCCCCAATAGAATATGGCTAGCATGCATTGGTACCACATCACATAGAACATCATCCTTGTAATTGCCAATTGAAAATGATACCAAAACTTGCTTAGTCACACGAATTTCTCCACAATCATTAAGCCATTGCAGCTTGTATGGATTGGGGTGCTTCGTGTGGTAGCTAAATTCAGTTTTTCCACCATTTCACAACTAGCAACATTAGCACAACTCCCTCCATCAACAATTAACATGCACACCTTACCTTGAACTAAACACCTTGTGTGGAAGATGTTCTCCTTTGTTGTTCAGCTTCTTCCATCTTTGTTTGCATGTTTAGAGCTCTTCTAACAACCAAAAAGCTCGCCATGTTCGGGTATGGTCTCTTCAAGTTGTTCCTCTTCATGTTCACTTTCGATTCTATCTCTCCATTATCCTTCATGATCATCACTCTCTTGTTTGGACATTGAGATGCAATATGTCCAAACCCTTGACAACGAAAACATTTGATATCTCGATTTCGAGAATTGGAGTTGAGACCCTTTCCTTATCAACCTCATTGTACTTGGTTTTGAACGCTCGGTTTGAGTTTTAGAGGTTGTTCCAACACTTGCTTTCAACATTCCTTCTTTCATCTTGTTGGAAGACCGAAAATTCGACACGTAACTCTTTTGAAATGAACTCTTCTTCTTGAGTTGCCTTTCCACCTTTATGGCTGTATGCACCATGTCTTCAAGCTCCACATAGTGTTGTAATTCCACTATGTTAGCAATCTCCTATTCAGCCCGCTTAGGAATCTTGCCATGGTAGCCTCCCTATCTTCATCAATATTGGCCCTAATCATTGAAATCTCCATCTCCTTGTAATACTCATCCACCGATCTACTACCTTGAGTCATTGTTTGGAGTTTTTGATACAAGTCACGAAAATAATGACATGGTACAAATCTCCTACGCATGGTTGTCTTCATTTCAGCCCAAGTAGTGATCGATCTTTCTCCGTAACGCTTCGATTTGTGGTTAATTGATCCCACCAAACTAATGCATAGTCGGTGAACTCAATTGCAGCAAGCTTTACCTTCTTTTCCTCGGAGTAATTGTGGCATTCGAAAATAAGATCCACCTTTCTCTCCCACTCTAAATATGCTTCGGGATCACTTCTTCCATGGAATGCGGGGATATTCAATTTGATGTTCCCTAAATCCCGATCAACTTCATTATTTTGCCTTCTCCCACCTCGTCTATTTCCATGGTGTTGCGGCTCCATTTCTTCTTCCTCCTCGATTCCCACTCCTCATTACGTCTCCATTGATTTGGTTGAGGAATCTCACGCCTCCTAGCTGCTGGTCGTTCAAGCCTCTCCAAACGATCCGTTATATTTTCAAGAATTGCTGTAAATCTTGCAAATTGTTGTTGCATAGCCTCAATAGTGAAATCTTTTTCTCCAACCTTGCTGCCCGAAGTATCCTCCATGATATATTCCTCACAAAACACTCGTGTATCACTCAAGATGATTCACTCAATTGGCTTTTACCTCCCCTCTAATGATCTCACCACTCAATGCCTTTTACCACTCAAATTCTCATATGTAGGCTCAATAAGAATAAGAACAAATCAAGACAAGAAATTCCAAACGTTCAACAAATGATATGCCCGTGTACAAAAAGATCAATAAGATTTTTTCTAAGAAACAAGATACAATTTTCTTTTGGTGGTGGAGTCTTTAGGATCCAACAACAAGATTTTTCTTTTTTTGTTTTTGTATGTACTTCTCAAGATTGAATGGAGAAGGAATTCAGATTTTCTTTTTCTGTTTTTTTTTTTTTTTTTTTTTTCGTTTTTTTTTCTTTTTTTTTTTGAAACTAGAATATGGATAAAATGATAGGAAATCAGATCAATACCAGATTGCTCTGATACCAAACGATACGGATTGTATGAAGGACCCATTGAATATATCGATTCAAGAACCCAACGTATACAAGTAGGCAGCGGATATTCGGATCGATGATCTAGTTTGATCTTACCTAGAGCTTTATAACCTTGACCCGTTGGCTATATGGTCAGCCAAGAACCTTGGTATGATGAACACCACAAGATATTGCTCAAGTATCTTGATAAGTTCTTAAACAATTGAAGACTCTACAGAGAGAATTTCAACTCACAAAGGCAAATGCCAATTTCAATATATCAATCCATTCCCTATTCTTACATGGGCTGCCATGCTTTTATAGTTACAATATGATGCTTCAATGTTAATCCCGAATTGGCTTTTCATGGGATTTGAAGAGACATTCTTGACCCCTTTTTCTAGTCTTACAACATAGAAAATGACTCCTCCATGTGAAGAGACACTCTAGACCACCTTTACTAGACTTGGAAAATGATTACTAGACTAGACAACCTTTCTAGACTTGGAAAATGACTACTAGACTTACTTTATTGAATAATCATACTTGATTAACTTAAGTAAGACATTTTGACTAACAAAATGCTGAAAATTGACCATTTTAAGCAAAATGAAACATCACTCTTCTTGGGCTTGAGGTGTTGGACGAAAATCATGGCCCATAAACTCCAAATTAAGTCTTCAATTCAGTTTCATGCTTGAGCCCAACAACTTGAATAACATTCATTACTTGGCCTTCTATTGAGCTCCCTTGCATATTTTCTTTAATTTCAGCAACAAGAGTCATCAACGCTTGCTTAATTTGTTTAGCTTTTGCTCTCGTGATTGGCCCTCCATGAATCATCATCGGTTCTTTATTTCCTTGAGTTGTAACTTCGGGATGACCTTCATCATGTTATAGGCCAAGTATATTGAGTCTAGAGTCATGTTAGTTAATCATGGGTCAAAAAGAATCATTGACGATCGAAGAACAAGAGATTGCGTTCAAAAACGTCCAAGCGCGCCAACGATTTTCAAGATTGGCAGGATTAGTATTTTGGCCATAACGTTCTCTACAAAATTGATATTGAGCAGATTCAAGATGCTATGGGAAGCTAAGAGAAAGGGCTAAAACTTTCATGAAGACGTCAGGGGTTAATTACGTGAAGAACACGGTCTGGCCGTGCTTATTTGCACGGCCGTGTTCGCTGAAGACGTGACGAACACGGCCTGGCCGTGCTTTTTGCCGCGTTTTTTGAATCTTTTCAGTTTTTCGTTTCGTTTTTGGTTTTGAGTTGATTTCTAGTTGGTTTAGGGTTTGTTTTTAGTCGCCTATATAAGACAAACACTTATTTATTTTGCATAACGACTTTGGTATTGAATATTGAATTAAGATTATTCTCTCCAACCCTTTGGGTTTTTCCAAGAGCTTCAAGATTGTTCATCTTGTTGTGACTATCGACTTATCAAGCGAACTTACACATTCGTTTGTGGCGTCTGCGCATACCGAGGTTCTTGCTTTTCTAAGCAATGGGTCGAGATTTCCACCATCTTTAACCAAACTAGTGAAGATCTTGGGTTAACAACATATTGTTGTTGGGTCGCGTTTTACGATCGTTCTTTGCGGTTCACATCGATTGGCAATCGAGCCATCTAGCAAGGTTAAGTCTATCATTGTTCTTTAATTTTTGCTATTTTCCAGAATTTCTCATAAACCCTAGTTCTTGAAGGGTACAAAAAAACAAATAGCACAAAAAAATCAGCGGGTAAAGAATCGTAAACCGCGTGCAAAAAAAATGAAAATTCTGGAAAATTCGAAAATTTAAACCCTAGTCTTCAATTTCATCTTTTACGATCCATTGATTGGCTTGGTAATTTTCTAGGTGTGTTGAGGCGTACTTTGATCGTATCGATTGGTTTATAATCGCGACAAGTGCGGGTACTGGGGATTGTGAGTTGAGTGATACACGAGTGTATACACGTGAGGGAGTGATTTAAACATGACAGACGAAAACCGTCAACCATTGGAGAGGTTTGATATGGAGGCACTTGCAAGCCTCATGAAGAAAGTAATGATCGAAACATACGGGGATCTCGGGTGGTGGCGCTGAAAATAGAAGAGCTCGCTACTAGGGCGCGGAGGCCGAGGAGGTTCGAGTTAGAGGAGTGGGCGAGGACGAGATTGATAATTTTGATTCGAAGGGAGCAAAATTACAATCCGGGTAGAGGTCGGCGCAGAAATAGGAGTGATCGGGGACGTGAGGATGGCAATTTGAGTACATCAAAATGCAAATCCCCTCGTTCTAGGGAAAAAGTGATACGGACGCCTATTTGGATTGGGAGAGGAAAATCGAGAATGTGTTTGATTGCCAAAACTATTCGGAGTTGAAAAAGGTGAAACCGGCGTCAATCGTATTTTCGGATTACGCAAGTGTGTGGTGGGATCAATTAATGGTCTCAAGGAGGAGAAGCGGCGAGCGCACTGCGTTTCCACATGGGAGGAGATGAGCAGCGAGAAAATATTTCACACTAGATGCTTACTTAAGGATAAGGTGTGTAGTATGATCATTGATGGAGGTAGTTGTACAAACGTGGCTAGTGCGAAATTGGTGGAGAAGTTGGAGATTCCTACACTTGAACATCCGAGCCGTATACACTACAATGGTTCAATGATTGTGGCGAGTTACGAGTTAATAAAAGAGTGTTGGTGTCTTTTAAATTTGGGGTTATAAGGATGATATATTATGTGATGTGGTGCCAATGCGGGCTTGCCATATTTTGTTGGGTAGGCCATGGCGATTTGATAGGCGAGTTGTGCATGATGGATATACTAATTGCTATACTTTTGAGCATGAGCGGAGAAAGTTCATACTTTCATCTCTTACATCTACGTAAATTTATGATGATCATGTGAGGATGAGATTTTGTGAGTCAAAAAGAAAAGAAATAAAAGTCGAGAAAAATGAGAGCTTGAGTGAAAATAAAAATAGAGAGCTTGAGAGTTTGGCCAAGGGTAGTTGTGAGATTTGAGAGATGGCCAAGAAAAAGGAGAGCACAAAATTTGATTGGGCCAAAAATATGGGGGGAAAGGCCAATGAGGTAAAACAAGAGAGAAAATGTGTGCTTATGATTAAAATGAGAGACATTAGGCGAGAATGTTTGAATGCTAACATATTTGATAATATTTTGCCTAGTTCTATTGTTTCTCATGTGCAGGGGTTTGGGCAACCGGATGAATGTGCGTGCCGTTTCACATTTGATCCACCGAATAATGAGAATCCATCTACGAAGGATCCGGGCAACACCAAATGCAAGTTATCTCGAGTTTTTGAAGACTATGTAATTGAGTTCTTGAGTTCTTGTAATTGTTTATCATAGATTAGGTGTTAATTTCCATTATTTTGAGTCATTTGAGTGGCCAAGTTGATGTTATAGGCCAAGTATATTGAGTCTAGAGTCATGTTAGTTAATCATGGGTCGAAAAGAAGCATTGACGTTCGAAGAACAAGAGATTGCGTTCAAAAACGTCCAAGCGCATCAACAGTTTTCAGCACTGGCAGGGTTTAGTATTTTGGCCATAACTTTCTCTACAAAATTGAGATTGAGCTGATTAAAGATGCTATGGAAAGCTAAGAGAAAGGGCTAAAACTTTCATGAAGACGTCGGGGCTAATTACGTGAAGAACACGGCCTGGCCGTGCTTATTTGCACGGTCGCGTTCATTTGAAGGCGTGACAAACACGGCCAGGCGCAGTCAAGCACGGCCATGCTTTTTGCCGCGTTTTTTGAATCTTTTCAGTTTTCATTTCCTTTTTTGTTTTGAGTTGATTCCTAGTTGGTTTAGGGTTTGTTTTGAGTTGCCTATAAAAGGCAAACACTTATTTATTTTGCATAATGACTTTGATATTGGATATTGAATATTGAATTGAGATTATTCTCTCCAACCCTTTGGGTTTTTCCAAGAGCTTCAAGATTGTTCATCTTGTTGCGATTATCGACTTATCAAGCGAACTTACACATTCGTTTGTGGCGTCTACGTATACCGAGGTTCTTGCTTTTCTAAGCAACGGGTCGAGGTTTCCACCATCTTTAACCGAACTAGTGAAGATCTTGGGTTAACAACATATTGTTGTTGGGTCGTATGCACAGTCGTTGCTGCGGTTCACATCACACCATGACGTGATCCTCCAATGGTTTTGACAGATCAATATCCACTAACACGCAGATGAAATGCCCCAAAGAACCATCTAGCGAATGATGGTCAATTTGTATCGGGTTCCCAATCGTACTGGAAATCCCCAAAATGGTATTAGGATCCCAGTATTCCAAACTGAGTTCGAAGATTCGGATCCAAACACTAGCCAACGACGTGTGTACCTTGTATGGATTGAAACCCGAAACCCATGGAGAGAGCCAAATAGTTCCCATATTAAGCGCCCAATTAATACGTATTTGAGCTCGAGCCCGATCATGCGCATTGAAAAACTTGACACAAAAAAATCCCTTACCCAAGGGGATTAATTTCCAATCATTTTTTATTCCCCATATTTCTGATAGGCGTTTATGCAAAGGCATAGTCGCCCATGGCTTATTACCTTTTCCTAAAATGACCCTTCCGATCAACGAATACGAAAAATTGGTGAGGCATTGTTGATAAACGTTACGATCGATAAGTGAGAATAATAATCCCCCTTTCTAACAAAGCTTAGGGATAGAATGGGATTTTCCTAAACTAATGCAAAAATGGGGTGAAATTACCTCGGGACTCATGGAGTTGAATCCATAGAGTGGTTGGTACCGAAACAATTTTAGCAAAAGAATGGCCAAACTCGGATTGAACATTAGTATTATGAGCCGAATGTCGAGGGTTGAATCATAATCGGATGTCATTGCGGTGAGCTTCCAACAATTTGAGGGACGTCCTCGGAAACACTTCTAGGCGGGAGAATGCAAGGGGTTATTCAGAGGATGGCAGGCTGTGGCCCAGGGGACATTACCCCCCTGGGAGGGGGCTGGCCTGGGAGGGAGAGTGGCCGCCCACCCTCATGGGAACACATAGAGGGGTTGGCCCCACATGGAGGTGGGAAACCATGGGGGTAAATGGAGCCCCCCGGATTCCACATGACGAGGAGGTGGGGGCGCACACCTCCTTGAATCTTCATTCAAACCAGACGGACGCAAGGAAGGTGAAGGAGAAGATCGCTGATGGTTGTTTCCTTGCGTAGGTGCAACAGGCGTTGTCGATTGAGAGAGCTCCAGCGGGACGAGACCGATGGATGCGTGGGACGTCAGAGGATTAGCAGACTGAAGAAAATTTCAGGTGATGCCGTAGAAGTTGGTCGTGGGGTGAGCAGGCGTGTCATCGCCGGGGAAGACTTGACGTGCAGATTTTCCGTCACCGTTGTGGGAGGTGCTGCTCGCGACGTACATAGTATGAACCTGAGCAATATTACCAGAAACCCTAGTTGCAGTCATCGTGGAAGAAGGAGTTGTAGAGCCCAAGTTGCACGTCATCATCGAGGGGTGCGAGATTACTGCCCCGACTGTGTCATTACCAGAGAATCGCGTGGAGGTGTGCTGCTGCGTTTCTGATGTAGTACCTGATCGAGCAACTTGTGAAGGGTTTGGAAGCGGATCAAAGTTCAACGTATAGCCGTAAAAGGGCAGCTCCGCCATGGAGCAGCCGTAGGAGACGACCGGAAAATGGAGAAGAGGCAGCCGGCGATCCTGTAATTTTAGAGAGAGAAAATCTGTAATCACTTATCTTATTTCAGAGTTAAAGATCTTCATAGGAGATATACTCTTGTTAAAGATAATAGATTTGATGTGTTTGGGCCAAGAACCACGATTTACAGATATATTATATGGACTAACAACTGGGTGAACAGTTTGTTCTATAATAGCATTCCATGGAATAGTAGAGTATTCTATGGTATTTTCGATATGGCTAGTAGAAAATCTAAGTACTAGACACATGTCCACTAACAAGACACCTATCATGTACACGTCACAAACTTAAACATGAAACCGACATGTGTCCACTAAAAGGACACTTACAACAACTAGTCGACACGTGTCCCTTAGAAGGACACTTACAATAACAAACGACATATGTTACATTACAAGGATAAGAAAACGACATGTGTCCAACAAAAAGACACTTACAACCATAAACTGACATGTGTCGACTAAAAGGACACTTATTGTTACAAGCTGACACGTGTCCATTATAAGGACACCTATACAGTGCTGACATCATCCTTTCATCATGGATTGTAGTAGATTTGTAGTATTCCTTTGACCGTTCATTCCCAAAACAATCCAAAGTCGTCCCAATCAATGTCTTCATCTTCAACAAGCCACGGGTCTTGGGAATCGCTCAAACATCGAGTATCCGTGTCACCTTCTTGATTATTTTCTTGTAGGTGACTCGACTTTGGTTCATCAACACATGGATCTACCACGAGTGATGTATATATATAGGCTCCGATCTAGGTGGGTTTGGTGGAAGATTGTTTACAACCAGGAGATGCTTGCATAATTCATTTACCTCATGTTGCTGGTTGGTGATTGTTCCGATAAAACCTTCCATTTGAAATGTAAAGATGTCGGTATAAATTGGTACCCTTTTCCATTGTAAAATACTTTTTTGGTGGAATACCATGGCAATATATAAACCGGGACATCTTTGTTTCGATCCACTTCGCTTTTAACAAATCCTTCCAATTTTGAATCTTGTCATGCCATTCAAGAAAAGTCTAGAGATTGGACGAATGGTTGACTGGATTTTGGAGGAATGATAACATACTTGAACAGGCATTTCCACTTTGCATGATAGTAAAGGGTGGAAAGACACCACAAATACCATTGGCCATCTTTTGGAATCGGAGTAGTAGTGGATATGTTAAGGATCCCATAGAAAGGTTTATCTAGATTTTTTTGAATAAATCAAAAATGCAATAATAATGAAAAAAGTAGTCCCGATCCAAGCCGACAGGGTAGCGTAAGGGAAAAGGTCAATAATAAAACTACAAAAGAAAGGCGTTCGATCACAAGGCGACTGGTAGCTAGATGTTTGGGGCCTCGTTAAAACCTCCCAAGGTAAAATCCACCCTTGTGGGAAAAACCCTTGGAAGTAAAAAAAAGAGTACCCCCATAATTCTTAAATAAACGTCTAGGAAGATAAAACAAGAAAACACGTGGACGTATTATCTAACAAATCGTAAGTCGATTTGTCCAACATAATCCTGCGTGAGAAGGGACACAATATCCGCTGGAGGGACGCCCACCATGTCTCGACTACGACTTTTTACTCAGAAAGTCTGCAACTAATTGCCTTCATGGTAAATATGAGAAACCACCAACTCCATTTGAGAGATCAAATGAAGAGTGTATCGCTATTTACTCAAGTGCCGCCAAGGGACAAGAAGATAAACAGTGAACGACCAACATAGCCTCATCAACTCCGCCTCAAATGCATAACCAGCACCGCAACGATCCACAAAACAACCCCGAAAAAAGCCTCTAAAATTCCAGAAAACCCCAGATGCTGTAAGACATTCAGGCACACCCGAAGCACTGTCGTCCGTATTTACTTTGATCTATCTAGGGAGGGGTTTTTGCCAATCTACATGCACAATGTTCGAGCCTTTTTGGCCGTCCAGAACATGAAGTCGCTTAAGGTAAAAAGATCATGTTGATCATTATCCATGCAACCTTTTTTTTTTGAATAAGATCGAAAATAATATAAAAGAAAAGAAAAGTCCCGATCACAAGCCGATTAGGTAGCGCAATGTTTGGGGCCTTATTAAAAACCTACCTGAGTAAAACCCACCCTTGTGGGAAAACCCATAGTAGGAAAAGAGTGCTCCCGCGAGAAGAAAACCATAAGATACATAAAAATCATAGAAATAGTAATCATCTAACAAATCTATAATGTGTACGTCCAACATAATCATCGGTGAGTAGAGAGATAATGTACGTCGGAGGTGCGTCCCACCATTTGGAGTACGAGTACTTATTGAGATAACCTGCCACACAATTTTCCTCCCAATAGATGTGAGAAATGACAAAATTCATTTGAGAAATCATATGCAATGAGTAATGCCAATGAAGATCCAACGCGATTACAAAAGAGATCCACCACAAAACTCGAGTCCGACTCCACCCAAAAATTTGTCCACCCTTTCTTGAAGGCATAGGACATAACCCTAATTACTGCAATTAATTCCGCCTCAAAAGCATATCCCGTTCTGCATTGGTCAACAAAGGGGGTAGAGAGAATGAAATTATACCAGATGATGAACAAGTTATTTAGAGAGGAAAAACCCTAATATGCTCCTAAATTTTAGGGAACTTTAAGTCATCTTCTCATCCCAACCTGTTCGGCCGTTTCAACCACCGTCGCGCGTCTTTGCCAAAGATTGATCATCATGCCCTCGTCGTATGACTTTCATGGTTTGATGTCGAATTACTTGTCTCCCCTGTTCGCCCCCTCCGAATCCTTCTACGTTGCACTCACCATCCTTCACTGGTGCGCCTCCGATCGCCATTTGTTGTTCCGCCGAGAATCGCGCGTGTCCTCACCGATGTTCTCTTCCTATGGAATTCCATCTTTCTTCGTGCCATCGTGAACATCGATCCCAAGTTCAGCCCCCATGGCTATGGGACTAGTTCCGCCTGAATTTTACTTACCATCAAGACGCCCGCGCAAATGCCCATCCTCGTCGCATCCCTTTACCCCCATGGTCGCTGCCTGCCATGGGGGGGCCCCTTCAATCGCTTTATGGGGGCGGTAGCAACCTCCTTGTAATACCCGAGCCTCTCACTACTCACCTAGCCAATATAATTCGTGTAATAAACCTATTTATGTGCCACTTGCATTTATATCAAGATTTGCACAATTTATTTCATTTTAGATGGCATAATTAATTTTATAACTGAACTCTCATATAGTACTCTTGGTTAGGTTACTAACTTGAGTAGTCGATTATATATTTGAATGAGAACCTTTAGGTGTCAAATTGGTAAATGACATTAGGTTACACGTGGTAACATTAGAAGTATGAGAGTTACAAAGTTGCAAATGGTAAATTTATAAGTAGAAAATAACATTGGTGTGTGTACACAGAATATAATATATGAATATATATTAATTGAAAGCAATAAAATAATAAAAAAAAAAAGAAAAAAATTATAATAAGAAAATAGGATAAAGACGGATGGTATATATATATAATATAATATATAAGTTTAATTAAGGAACAATGTTATAAATATTAACATATATGTAATATATAATATAGATGGGTGTGTGCACGTGTGCGCTAGATAAGGAAGAAAAGGACTATGTTGCTTACCATGAGCCCAATAAACCGACTTAGAATTGTAGAAATAAAAGATACATCTCTATAACCCCAAAATACACACACAACAACGAGAAAAATAAAAAGAAGAAGAAGAAACAGAGACGGGCAACCTCATCTCCACGGCTGAAATGGGTAATTAGCTTTACCCTTTTTAATCTTTGATGAATTAATTTGGGTTTTCAAAGCGATAATATGAATATGGAATCAAGAGAAAATATTTACATGTAAACCCTTTGTTACCTACCCACTACATGCACAAGAATGAGTACAATGTGAGGAAATTGGTGGGTGTGTCAAGTATTGGGGGAAATTGAATTGAGATAATGGACGAATAATGTAAGAAATCAATTGTAGAATAGAAATACTATAAGGTTGCATTTGGATGGAAGGATTTGAATTTGGGGAGAGGATTTAGGGAAGGATTTCAAATGACTCCAAATAGAAAGGATTTGAAATCCTCCAAAATGACTCCAAAAATAACTTGCAAGGATTTGAAATCCATTATAGAATGATTTCATCCAAACAACTTCAATGGATTTGTTATTATGGATTTGAAATCCATAGCTCAAATCATTCCATCCAAATGGAGCCTAAATGTTTACATATAGGTGTAATTTGATTGGATATGAATAGATGTTAAACATTATAGCAATTTTAATTTTGAAAATACATATTTGATGAGAGGAACTATTAAATAACTAAGCGTAAATAATATTAAGTGATAACAACTTAGATTAGTAGGCGTGATAAAGTGATGTGAGTTCCTATTAAGACCTTAAATACACTTTATTGATTATGGAGTATGAATATTTATGAATTCATTACATGTGTTATTTTAATACACCAATCAATTAATTTTTTTGAATAAATTTTAAATGAGAATCAAGTGCATCTTTGGGATATTTGATTAGATTTAGGTTTTAAATCGCAAAGTGGATTGTTATTTAGTTAAGTTAAAAATATAGAATCTTAGATGAAATTTGGTTTAGAGAACTTGTTGATTTAAAAATGAATTGATACGCTATATTTTTACGGGTTGTCTTTTACCAACATTATCGAGGAAAAACACTTATTTTACTTTCAAAGAAGATATCCAAAGGTTAAAGGTAAATGAAAATCCATCCGCAACTACAAAGCATGAACATAGTATTTCTGTTTTATTGATACTAATGCGATTCTTGTATCCGGATGAATGCATTATGGAAACCTTGGTATTCATATGTTACTTGGTGGATATTGGAGTGTGTTTCATTGAGCATGTCATTCATTGGCATTTGCGCGTGCATGCAAATATATGAGCATTGTTGAGATGAGGCATGCACATTCTATAAAAAGAAAAAGGTTTTGGTTGGCCATGCTAGTGCACCGAGGCATGTGAGGCATGCTTTTATGATATATTTTAGGGTGCAGATGGGTGTTACTCCTCGAGAGGATCATATGGGTTGACGGGTGTGTGCCTCGATGGTCACGAGGGGCGGACCACTTGATCGTATCCTTATTGACACGTCGGGGGAAGACTCTGGGGGATCATTGGGGAAGATAGGGGTGGACCTCGGGTGGTCCCAGGAGATGGCCCTTGGCGGTGTCAATATGATTATTATTGAGCTTGTGCCATGTGAGACATCACTTCGAGTATGTGAGACATTCGGACGAGGCTCATTGCTTACTGGGCATTAGCTCACTTAGTTCATGCATTGTAGGTGAGTCTGGTGATGCTGTTGGATTTCATGGGCTTACTGGACAGGCTGCTGGAGCTCCTACAGGTTATTGAGGATAGTGTATATGGATGACGACCTGTTGGGCTATGTTGATGGGTCACCTTTCTTTTGGTCTTGTATTATATTTTGGTTTAGGGTTGTACCCTCTTTTCAAAACTCTTATGTAAATATGTACATGTAAATATCCTGGGGTGATGTGGGTTATGCGTTTTGATAATAAGGATGTCTATTGTGTGTAATAACAGGGTTGGTTACCTCTTTTGTTTATGGACATGGCTTGTCCTTATCTTAAAATTAAAATGATTTTACTTGTTTGTTATTAAAATGTTGCAGGAAAAAAAATTACACGTTTGAAATAGAGTTTGTGGTCGAGTTTTACTATTTATGTATTTTCCAAGAGTTGTAATAGGGGTGAGCGTCACAAAGTGGTATCGAGCCACCTACGGGTTCGTAGACTATCCATGTACATGAACTCAAAACTTGTGGAGCACGGTCGTGCCGAGTAAGTTTTACTATATTGTCTAATGCACTTTTATGTTTGATGATATTATATTGGCCATGTGTTATTAGATTTCCCTTTAGATAGTGTATTAGTTATGGTGAGAACTAGAGGTGAGAGTAGTGGTGTAGATAGAAACCAAGGAGGGGAGACACCTATTATAACTAGTGATCAAGATAATGTCGTTAATAGACTTACAAAACTCATCCCGCGATAATCTGGATGAATACAACAACTCCTCCATCAGCGGGATATAGCTGGAGAACAAAGAGAAGAAATGAACCAACCACAGGGGTAGAGCAAGTCTAGATAGTAGGGGGAAAATTCCGAAAGCTAAATGGGAACTCTAGAGAATATGTTCCAATATAATACGGTCCAAGGAGAAGAGAGTTTTTCAAGTTCAAAGAAGAAGAGAAATCCAACTTTCAACCACATCAAGGACAACAACAATGGGAACAAGTTAAGCGTCAAAGAGCCGATCAAAGTAAGGCATATATAACACTACTTTTTACCCTAGGTGCAAGACTTAACATACTAGGAGTTGCATGATAGATACTTAGGAGATGTTTTACGTGTGGGACATTTGGACAATTTTCTAACATGTGCCTAAATAGTCCAAATCCTATATGACAAAAACATGTACAAGCTAAAGCATTTACTATCACTAGATCGACGCATCGGCGATCCATCGGTGGTTATAGTTACAACCTCTTAACTTTGACAACCCAACATTCGTATTATTTGATTTGGGAGCTACTCATTCATTTTAACCCACTAACTATGTGAGAAGACTGGGTAGGACGCCTGATATAGTCAAGTAGGTTTCCATGTAATAATACCTTTGGGAGATTCCAAGAAAACTAATCAAAATTTTGAGAACTTGTGCTATCCAATTGAAAATAGAGAACTTTATGCGGATCTAATTGTGTTAGCCGTGAACGACTATGATTTCATTTTGGGTATAGACTGCTTGTTGAAGTATGGTGCTACATTGGTTGTTAGAGAAAGATAGTGATATTTCAACCCCTAGGAGAATATCCATTTACCTTCGCTGGAATCACGACCCGCTTAAGATTTCCAATGATATTAGCACTATAGGCACGACATTTACTAGACGCTGGTGGTGAAGGAATTGAAGACACAATTCTAGGAATTGCTAGATAAAAGCTTCATTAGACCTAACTTCTCGCCATAGGTGCGCCGATCCTGTTCATTCGAAAGAAGGATGGTACGATGAGATTGCGCCGACTATCGAATCGAACAAAGTTACAATTAATAATAAATACCCATTACCTCGAATCGATGATTTGTTCGATCAACTTCAAGGTGCAACAAAGTATTTTCGAGGATCGACTTGCGATTTGGGTACCATCAACTGAAAATCGAAGAATGGTCTAGGATGCGTATTGATGCAAAACGGTAAGGTGATTGCGTATGCGTCTAAACAATTGAAGGACTATGAAAAGAATTACCCTGCACATGATTTAGAGCTTGTTGCAGTGGTATTTGCGCTCAAGATATGGAGGCATTACCTATACGGGGAACGATGTGAGATCTACACAGATTATAAGAGTTTAATATACTTTTTCACGCAGAAGGAATTAAATAGCGGCGGCGGCGGTGGTTGGAGCTAGTGAAAGACTACGATTGTGTTAATCAATTATCATCCTGGTAAAGCCAATGTTGTAGCAGACGCGTTGAGCCGGAAATCAACACAAAGTAATGCAATTGCGATTCCCATTTGGAAACCAGTGTTAATGGATCTTGAGAAGAAAATGAACATAGAGGTTGTATCATTAAGGTCCGTTGAAGCTAAGTTAGCAAAGCATTAACACTCCGACCTATCCGCTTGATCGAATTCAACATGAACAACAGGGGATGATTACTATGCCAAAGTGAAGAAAGATATTGCCTTGGGAGTGCCTTCTAATTTCAAGATATCTAAGAATTGAGTATTGCAATTTAAAGAACGATTATACGTGCCCAACAGGGAAATCTCCAAGACGATGTTCTAGCGAGAAGCACATTCGACACCATATTTGTGCATCCAGGAGCTACCAAAATGTACAGAGATTTGAAGATGCACTATTGGTGGCCAGGTATAAAAAGGGATACCGCGCAATACGTGGAACAATGTTTAACCTATCAACAAATAAAGCGAGAACACAAAAAGACCAGTGGAACGTTGCAACCTCTACCTATTCGAGAATGGAAATGGGAAAGAATTACCATGAATTTTGTGACAGATATGCCCAAAACTAATAAGGACACAATGCTATTTGGGTGATCATTGATAGATTAACCAAATTTCGCTCATTTTATTCCTATTTGTTCTACCTATTCCATGGACCGATATGCACAACTTTATATACAAGAGGTGGTTAGACTTCATGGAGTGCCACTATCTATTGTTTTAGATAGAAACTCTAGATTCCTATCTACTTTTGGAGAAGCCTCTGAAGGAACTAGGAACACGATTGTCATTTAGATCGCTTATCACCCTCAAACCGACGGACAATTAGAACGAACAATACAAACTTTAGAAGATATGCTTAGAGCTTGTGTTCTAGATTTTCAAGGACAATGGAGTAAATATATATCTTTGATAGAATTTCATATAACAATAGCTATCGTGCCACAATCGGGATGTTCCCATAAAGCATTGTATAGTAGAAAGTGTAGATCGCGGTCCACTAGGACGAAATTGGTGAAAGGAAGCTTTTAGGCTCGGACATGATTCGAGAAATGACAGAGGTGTGACATAAATTCGACGAGAAGATGGAGATTGCTCAGAGCAATGAGAAAAAAATTACTCAGATCAAAGAAGAAAAATGTTAGAATTTTATGTAGGAGACCGAGTATTTCTTAAGGTGGCACCAATTGAAGGGGTGATGCAATTTGGGAAGAAAGGAAAACTCGATCCTAGATACATTGGCCCATTCCATATTCTTTGAACGAATAGGTGATGTTGCTTATAGACTCGACCTGGCTGCATCAATGGCTCAAGTGCACAATGTTTTTCATGTATCCATGTTGGAAAATACGTTGCAAAGCCATCTCACATTTTGACAAACAAGCCGATAGAGTTGAAAGCGATTTGAGCTACAAAGAGAAACCCGTGAAGATTTTATTACGAGAAGTAACAAGGTTATGGAATGATACTCTCTCCCAAGCCCCGTGTCGGGATTTCGGGGATTTCATGGAGGATCTTTGGACTCTTCTGCGTGCGCCGACCACAAGGAACTCATTTACTCGGTGCTCCCCGAAGGCCTCTATCTTTACTTCAAGCTAAGTTGGACCGAGCCCTTGCCGATTGTCAATTTTCTCTCTTTGGCAAGTTGTCAAGGGCTTAGTTCTTCCACGTATTCGATCCGATCACCACCCCATTTTGGTTTCTTGTTCTTCTTCAATTAGCAGAGGGCTAGGTTCCGTTCCGTTTTTCGGTGTATGTGGGTGCATCATCATTCATTCCGGATTTGGTTACCACTTCTTGGGCTTCTCCATGCGACACGCCCAACCCTGCTGCGTGTCATGTGGAAGCTCAAACGGCCGCGACAGTTATCAAAGACTCGGAATAGAGAAGTGTTTGGGGACGTTAACCGAAAGGTGGAATTTCAGATGGAGCAAGTTCGTCAAATCCAGGCTGACATTGAGACTTTGGGTTATTCCACTGCTCTCCGGGATAAGGAGCTGGATGCCCAGCTCAGGCTCTCCCAGACGCTACAATTACAATCCGAATTCCTTAAGCAAAAGGCCCGTCTTTGCGTGGCTTAAGGATAGGGATCGTAATACAACATTTTTCACGGCGCACATAGGTTCGCGCGGGCGCGGCAGGATACTGAGGACTTATGGTGGCGGGGCGATTTAATCGGTGATCTTTGCGATACTTGGGGATCATATCATTTTTTTCTACAAGGAGCTCTTCGCGGATGCGGGAATTGCCGGATTTTCGTGTCGACCAGGTTATTACTCCAAAGGTTGGGGCGCAGGATAATGCGGCCAAACCTATTCCCTGGATTCGAGAGATCAAGGAAGCGGTTTTTGATATGGATTGAGATAGCTCTCACCGAGGTGATTGCAATGTTGTTAGTTTTTCTTGATGGAATTCGTCACTACCTCCGGGCTTGAATGCCGGTTTATGGTGCTCATCCCAAAGACTAAGGATGCGAATGTTATTGAAAATTTCCCCGATTGTTATGAGCAATTTCCTTTTCAAGATCATCACGAAGATATTGGCGTGCGTTTGGGTTTGATTATTGCAGCCTATATATCTCGACTTGATTTGGTTTCATCTCGACAGCATGATTCATGATTTGTATTGCCATGGTATCCGAAGGGTTTAATGTCTTACAGGGATGTACGGATTCGAATATGATCCTCGAAAATTAATATCCAGGAAGGCTTTTGACACATTGAGGTGGGATTTCTTACTATACGTCTTGTGGCCGTTTTGGTTTCTCGAGAGATCTTTGTGCATTGGGTTGAGGTGGTTCTTGATCGTCCAGGATATCGATTACGGTTGAATGGGACGCCGTAGAGGTTATTTTCCCTATTTCGGAGGGGTCGACAAGGGGATCCATTATCACCGTTATTGTTTTGCATTGCGGAGGAGGTCCTGGTCGATTTATTGAAGTGGCAATGGATAAATCTCAGTTATTTCCCTTCACGGCGTCCAGAGGTATATCTTTCCATCGTCCATCTTATACGCGACGATATTGTCATCATGTGTGGGGCGTCTTCTACCAATGCACGGGTGTTGCTTGATTCTAACTAATTATGAGATATCTCGGGTCAAGTGTTTAATCCACGTAAATCCAAAGTTTACTTTGGTTCGTGTTTCGTCATATGTCCGCAGGAGGGTGCAGCACATTTTGGGGATCCATCTCGGGGCGTTTCCTACTATTTATTTAGGCGCTCCAATATTTAAGGGCGCTCCCAAGGTCGCTGATTTACACTGTCTTTGACAAGATAATCCTCAAATTGAGAAAATGAAAGGTTCGTCTCTTCCCCTTTGGTAGAGTTTGTCCGGTTAACTCGGTGATCACTAGCTCTTTTTGTACAAACCATGATGACTTACATAGATGGCCTGGAACGTTGCTTAAACAAATGGAAAGAGCCATGCGTAACTTCATTTGGACGGGTCTCTCACATGGAGTTCGTGGTCTCACATATCTACAGAGAGGGAAACAAAGTAGCGAATAAGCTTTCTAAGATGGACGTCCCCTTGGATTGGTCACACACGATTCCTAAATCGATCGTCACGAGTTGCATGAAGACGATGAGCGGACAGATTTCATTTCGATTTGCATAGTTTTGGGGTACTCTTTTTCCTATCAAAGGTTTTTCCTCTAGGTTTTACTTTGATAGGTTTTAACGAGGCCCCATTTTTGGCTATCTGCTTGGCTTGTGCGATTTGTTTAGATACATTTATTTTCATGATTTTTTGAACATTGTGGTGTTTCGCATTTTGGATTATGCTAGCTGCTTGGCTTGTAAGCAAGCACCATCTCTTCTTTTTATATATTTGATCACTTTATCAAAAACAACTTCATTTGACGGGAGATGTGAATTCTAAGGGGAAGGTGGTGGTCAACTGGAATAGATGTTGCACGCCTAGAGTCGAAGGGGGAGGCGTGAGATCTATTGAGGTTGCCAACAAGGCCTTCTTGATGAAATTGGGTTGGAAGGTTTTGAACTCGGACTCGGTGGTTTACGTAACCCTCGGACAACGCAGTACTTCACAAGGAATGGGGAGATTCGGCGGTCCTTTATTCCTTCTTCCATTTGGTCCGGGATTAAACCCCGCATTTCCGATTGCTTGGATGATGCTCATTTGGATCCCGGGGCTAACTCCGAGGTTTTATTCTGGATTGATAATTGGTTGGGATACTCTATAGCAGATAGAATTGGCATCCCTGAGGACTATAGATACTTATTTCATCAACGCATTTCGACTACTTTTATGATGGGTCCGGCACTTCACCTTCTCTTTCGGAGGCCTATTTGGAGCTGGTTTGTGACATTGTGCGCGTCTCGATCGCGCCGATACCCCTGGATACACGTGTTTGGTTGAACTTGGAGGATGGCACGGTTACCTCGAAGGCGGCTTACAACCATTTACGCCAAAGACCCGAGCAGGTTAAATGGGGCTCTTGGATTTGGTCGCAACATATCCCGGAACGGAGATCGGTGGTTGCATGGAGGGCCATACACAATAGACCGGGCTGTCCGAGGATTTATTACGAGCTAGGGAAGTTTTATTGGCCCTTCGTTTGTGTTCTTTGTAGGGAATCAGAAGAATCGGTTGATCATTTATTTGTCTCTTGTGCTTTTGCAGGAAATATATGGCGATGGATCTTCCATGCTTTCCAAGTTCACCCTTTTCAGACATATAGCCTCAATGAGTTACTGGTGCGGTTAATGTCCTTTCATTTTAGTGACCAGGTTGCTTTCCTTTGGCGGGTGGCGATACTTTCTTGCATATGGCTCATATGGCATATTCGAAACGAACTGATTTTTCACAACAAAATCTGTACGCTGGAGGCGGCGATCATTCATCTACAAGTACTCATTGTAGAACCATCATCATTGGACCGGGGATGCATGAACAATGATCAACAGGACTTATATATCTTTTGCGATGCGAGTTTATGGAAGGGCTAGACAAGCTCCGAGGATCATGGAGGTTCATTGGCAAAAGCCCTTCGGGTTGGATCAAGGTTAACACGGATGGCAGGCCTCAGGGGCGCCGGGAAGTCTCACAGCGTCCGGAGTCTTCCGGAACTGTAGAGGCTTCTTTCGAGGGTGCTTTGTTCACCACTGTGGATCAGGGTATGCTTTTGAAGCTGAATTGATGACATCAATCTGGGCGATCCAGTATGTGTTTGCTAAGGGTTGGACACAACTTTGGCTGGAGTCGGATTCAATGTATGTGGTGAATTTGCTGGATAAAAGATCGACGGAGGTCCCGAGGCGCCATTTGAGCTACTGGCGCCACACACTACACCTTCTCGGCCACATGGATCTCGTAGTCTCACATATTTTTCGGGAAGACAATCGGGTTGCGGACATGCCGAGCAAGAAGACAGACAGCGGCACATGGTGGGCGTCCGGCCCATGGAGCTCTTACACTACCTCACCGATGACTATGTTGGCCAATCCAACTATAGGTTTGTTACTTAGTGAGCCAGCTTCAGGGTTCTTTTCCCTTTTTAGGCGCCTATTGTTTCTGGGGGTACTTTTTTTTTTTTCCATCCAAGGGTTTTTCCCACAAGGGTGGGTTTTACCTTGGAAGGTTTTAACGAGGCCCCAACCATTCAGCCATTTGGTCGGCTTGTGACCATTTATTTTGGATTTCGATATTATTTCCAGGATTATCTTTGGTTACCTGATCAGCCTGTGATCAGGACAACTCTTTTTCATTTTTATATATATACTCGAACTTATTCAAAAAAATAAGAAAATCCCATTTGTTAAAGTACTTTGGAAGAGTCAATCTATAGAAGAAGCTACAAAAAAAAGAAGACGAGATGAGAACTAAGTACCCTTATCTATTTCGGTAAGTAAAATTTCGGGGACGAAATTTTTATAAGGAGTGGAGGATGTAATACCCGAGCCTCTCACTACTCACATGGCCAATATAGTTCATGCAATAAACCTATTTATGTGCCACTTGCATTGATATCAGGATTTGCACAATTTATTTAATTTTAGATGGCATGATTAATTTTATAATCTGAAACTCTCATATAGTACTACTTGGTTAGGTTACTAACTTGAGCGATCTATCATATATTTAAATGAGAACATTTAGGTGTCAAATTGGTAAATGCCATTAGGTTACACGTGGTAACATTAGAAGTATGAGAGTTACAAATTTACAAATGGTAAATTTATAAGTAGAAAATGACTTTGGTGTGTGTACGGGAATATAATATATGAATATATATTAATTGAAAGCAATGAAATAATAAAAAAAAAGAAAAAAATTTATAATAAGAAAATAGGATAAAGACGGATGGTAGGTTTTGATCCATCCACTGGGGGTATACTGAGAATTCTCTCTCTATCCTAACAACCGCCGATTGCCCTCTCTCTTCTTCTTCTGGGTCGTCTTCTCCGGCTAACATCATGGCGGAGCCGCCATTTGCACAACTACACCTCAAATTTCGCACCACCCACGCATCATAGCCACCACAACAGATCATCCACGACTTGAAGCAAATCTCAACGTCGCATTGTCTCGCTCCGACGTACTCACCACAACAAATACTGGAATCCTCCCATGACGATGGCGCGAGCACATGTACCTGCAACTTCATCTCTTTCGCAGGGGTACATGGTTTTTGGAACACAAACTTTAATTTCAACCTCCCCATCGCACGATGGAGACGGGCCGTTGCATGAGCCCCGTCGGAACAGTAATTTCACAAAGACCTCGGGAGACGCAGCCGGACCCGTTCGGCACCGGCGTTCCTCACGCTCCGGGCACCTCTTCCTTCTACGGATTGTCTTGGAAGTTTCTACCTCCTAAATCCGATGCTCTTCCGACAACCACTCCTCCTCCAGCGCGCAATGATCAAAGGGCTGTCAATCCTCCTCCACCGCCGGTTCTGGATCAGCACCCACGGGGGTGGGTGCTCCCTGCACACATGGAACCTGGGAATATTGCTCCCTTTACCCCCATGGCTGCTTCTTCACCATGGGGCCGGCCCCCCTCACGGTGCTCTCATGTGGGGGCGGCCACTGCCTCCTAGAGTGGTCCCCCCCGGGGGTGATGACCTCAGGCTATTGTCTGCCGTCCACATGGATCCTCGTTCATCGGCCCACTTCCTATTTCTACTCCCGCACCTCGGATGGTTGGAATCTCACCATCAATGACATCCGATTATGAAATGAACTGCGACAATCGGCTCATATTCCCAATGTTAAACCCAATTTTGGAAACACTTTTGCGAAAATTGTTTCAGGTACCCAACCTATGGAATCTACTTCTCAGGCCCCAGGTAATTTCACCACTTTTTTCCAAATGGTTTCTGGTAAATCCCATTATATCCCTAAACCGGTTAGAAAGAGAGATTACTATTCTGTGACGATCGATGATATGTTTACCAACAACGGCTTGCGAAATTTTCTTATTCTTTAATTGGAAGGGTTATTTTGGGAGAAGGTAACAAGCGTGGGCGACTATGCTTTTGCATAAACGCCTATCCGATTTATGGGGTATTAAAAACGACTGGAAATTAATTCCCTTGGGCAAGGGATTTTTTGGTGTCAAGTTGTTTAATGCGCAGGATCGTTCTCGAGCTCAACAACGTACCAACTGGATGCTCAAACCGGGGACTATCCGTCTATCTCCATGGGTGCCGGATTTCAACTCTTACAAAGTACAAACTTCTGTGGCTAGTGTGTGGGTACGAATCTACGAGCTCAGTTTGGAATATTGGGACCCTAATAACATCCTGGGGATTGCCAATGCTCTCGGAAATCCACTACAAATTGATCAACGTTCACTTGATGGTTCTTTGGGTCACTTCGTTCAGGTTTTGGTGGACCTTGATCTTTCTAAGCCGTTGGAGGACCACATAATGGTGGAACGCACTGGCAAGTGCTCCTTTGTTTCAGTCACTTATGAGAAACTCCCTGAGTTTTGTTCGAGGTGTAGTGTTACGGGACATTTGATAGCTTCTTGTCGTCTTAACAATGCGGGTAATCCAGCTACAGATAGGCATGCATCACCTGCCCAGGGATGCTCACGGGTGCCTGCTACTCGCCCTAATTCAGTTCAGCGAGGGCGTTCCAGTGTTCGTAAAGTTTACCGTCCTGTTCAGCAGGACAAGGGCAAGGTCGTTGATGACTCAATGGGAAATACGGGTTCGCCTATGCGTGAGGGATCTCCTCCTCGCGCAATAGTCACTTGCTCTACGGACATCCATCTTGGTAACACCTTTGAAGCTCTGGGTTCAATCGACTCCCAGGATCAGCAATCCGCAGATTACCAGGCCGATTACCCAGCTAGGGAGTCATCTCCCAAAGCAAATGCTGCCACCTCCGGCACATTCTCCACCATTATGCCTATTACGGTTCAGTATCCTTTGAGAAAGCCTATTCGGGCTCTGAGCCGGGCTTTCTGGGAAATCTCATTGGATTAGGTTAAAGATAGAATTCTCTGGAAGGTTACGTCGGGGCCGTCACCCCCTGTTCATGACGTTACTATTGAACCGGAGCGCTCAAAACCACACGAGATGAACGTTGCAGCATCGAAGAGATGGGCAGATTATGCAGATGAAGTTGGTAACTCTCAATCGTCATATTCCGCAACACACCACATGCATGTATTTACCGTGCGATCGACACGGGCACCACCTCCCCCGCCGTCTCAATGAATTGCATCTTCTGGAATATTCGGGGGATTGGGAACATTGCTTCTCGTAATGTTCTTAAGGCTTTATGTCATAAACATAAACCTTCTATTTTGGCCATTTGCGAACCAAAGGTGGACATTTCATCCATTTCGGATTCTTATTGGAGTTGCTTGGGGCTCAGAATCGCTGCTCAGAGTTTCCGGGCGAACAGTCGCCCAGACATTTGGGTCTTCTGCGACGCCAGTATTGCTGTTCAAAACCAGGTCTCGTCTTCTTCTCAGTATCTTATTTTACAAGTTCAATTTGGTTCTATGATTTTCCATGTTGGTCTTGGTCATGGTTTGTGTGATCATGTCGCTCGACGTGCCCTTTGGTTGGAGCTGAGAAATTTGGGTCTTACTGATCTGCTGCTTATTGGGGATTTCAATGATGTGTTGGGACATCATGAGCGTTCTGGCACAGGTACTTTATCCCAGGCTTCTTGCAAAGACTTCAGGGACTTCTTGGAGGATGCAGGTTTATTTGCTGTGCCGACTACGGGGAATTCATTTACTTAGTGCTCCCCCCGAAGGCCTCTATCTCTTCTTCAGGCTAAGTTGGATTGAGCCCTAGCAACTGGTCAATTTTTCGCTTTTTGGCAAGTTGTTAAGGGTTTAGTCCTTCCGCGTATTGGTTCCGATCACCATCCCATCCTGGTTTCTTGTTCTTCTTCCATTAGCAAGGGTCCGTCTCCTTTTCGGTTTCAATGCATGTGGATACATCATGATTCTTTCCGGAGTATTGTTACTACTGTTGGGAGCTCCCGTGTGCGTCGCCCAATCCCTTGCAGCGCGTCATGTGGAAGCTCAAGAGGCTGAGGCTGACGATTAAAATCTGGAATAAGGAAGTATTTGGGGATGTTAATCGTCAGGTGGATCATCAGATGGAAAGGGTCGGCAGATTCAAGCTGATATTGAATCCGAGGGTTTCACGGAGGCACTCAGGGATATGGAATTTGAGGCGCAGAGGGTGTTGTCTCGCACGTTGCTCATGCAATCTGACTTTCTTCAACAGAAAGCCCGCTCAGCTTGGTTAAAGGATGGGGACCGCAACACAACATTCTTCCGTTGCCGTTGCTAGATCAGAAATGGGCGTTTAGGGTTTGATGGTTGATGGTAGCTGCACAGAGGATCCAACGGTTCTTGGAAACCACATTATCTCTTTTTATACGGATCTTTTCGCAGATACGGGGCAAACCAGCTCGGATTACACTTTGGTCGACCAGTTGATTTCCCCTATTGTTAGCACGCCTGATAACGCGCTGTTGACGGCTATTCTTTGGAGTCCGAGGTTAAAGAGGCAGCGTTTGATATGGGTTTGGATAGTGCTCCGGGGCCGGATGGTTTCAGTGGGAGATTCTATCAGCATTTCTGGGATGTCGTGTCAGATGAGGTGGTAGCAGCCGTCCGTTATTTCTTCACCACGGCATTCTTTCCAGCGGGATTGAACGCCAGTTTCATGGCACTCATCCCGAAGAATAAGGAGGCTAATGCGGTGGAGGATTTTAGACCGATAGTGATGAGTAACTTCCTTTTTAAGATTATCACGAAGATTTTGGCGACCCATTTGGGCTCCATCATTTCTTCTTACTTGTCTCCTACTCAGTTCGAATTTATCTCGGGCAGGCAGATTCATGACTATATCGCGTTGGTTTCGGAAGGGTTTAATATCTTGCAGGGGCGGAATGACACCAACATGATCTTAAAAATTGATATCCGCAAGGCATTTGATATGGTTAATTGGGGTGAAATCCAGGCATAAATAGACCTAGTGTGTGCGATCACACCTTCAGTGTGTGCGACTTCCGTACGTCGTCTTCTCCAGCCGTCCTGTTCCTCTTCTCCGGCCGTCCTCATGGTTGAACCACCATGGTTTGGCCACACAACAAATTTCGACCCCCCGCCTCAGGTAACGCACCCTCCTCGACATGAGATAACAAAACCGAAGACTTTGACTGATGCACATTAATTCCCCGGCGTCCTCCCGTTGAAGCCTGCTTTCTCTCATCCATCAACATTGCAACGTGACTCGGAGCATTGCCCTCCATCGACGATCTCTGATACTAGGGCTTCTAACCTTTCTCCTCAGGCCATGGCTGCCTCCGCCACGCACAGAGCTTTTCCCGCTGGCAATGGTGGTCAAGGTCGGGTATCCTTTGCCGCTTATGGGATGCCATCGGAATTCATCCCAGCCCATGCTCCACGTACGTCCTCCGCTACCCTCCATCACACAATAGGCGTCGTCCCACCGGACCTCAACTTGTAGCGCACGCCTCCTCCACCCGCTCAGGTGGAGCAGGGAAAGGGGGGCCTGGCCCCCGCGAAGAGTGCAGCGGATGCTGCGATCCCCTTTACCCCCATGGTCCCCAACTGCCATGGGGGGCCGGCCCCTCTAAGGGTCTTCATGAGGGGCCAGTGGCTGTCCTCTCCTCTAGGACAGCCCTTGCCCAGGGGAGTGATGACCCCTGGGCCCACCACAGCCATCTTCATGGGATTCAAGCGGCATGCCCGTCCTACAATGTTGCTCAGCCGGCTGGAACCTACGACAACATGGCCACCTCTTATGCGAAAATGGTTTCGGGAAATCCCCATCCTTCCTATAATATTACAGGTACTCAACATGACATGGATTCAAATACGCGGGCGCAAGGTAATTCCAAAACTTTCTCTCATGCGGTATCTGGTAAGTCTAATTCTATCCCTAAGCCGGTTAGAAAAGGGGATTATTACTTAGTCACTATTGATTACAATGTCTATCAACAACGACTTGTTGAATTCTCGTTTTCATTAATCGGAAGGGTCATTTGGGGAAAAGGGAACAAACCATGGGCAACTATGCTTTTGCACAAACGCCTAACTGAATTATGGGGTATTAAGAATGACTGGAAATTAATTCCCTTGGGAAAGGGATTCTTTTGTGTCAAATTGTTTAATGCGCAGGATCGTTCTCAGGCTCAGCAATGCGCTAATTGGACGCTTAACCCTGGTATTATCCGTCTGTCTCCATGGGTGCCTGACTTCAACCCCTACAAGGCTCAAACATCAGTGGCCAGCGTTTGGGTACGCATTTTTGAACTCAGTCTGGAATACTGGGACCCCAACAACATCATGGGAATTGCCAGTGCTCTTGGGAATTCATTACAGATCGATCAGCGCTCTTGGGATGGTTCTTTAGGTCATTTTGTTCGGGTTCTGGTGGATATTGACCTCTCCAACCTTTGGAGGAACACATTATGGTTGAACGCATTGGCAAGTGCTCTTTTGTTTCTGTCACTTATGAAAAACTGCCCGCATTTTGCTCAAGGTGCAGTATTTCGGGGCACTCCACAGCTTCTTTTCGTTTTAACAGTAGGTAATACGGACAAGGATGGGCGCACGTCACCGGCCCAGGGATGGGCACAGGAGCCTGCTAATCGTAACAATTCAGTTCAGCGAGGACGTTCCAGGGTTCGTAGAGTTTATCGTCCTGTTCAGCAGGACAAGGGCAAGGTCGTTGATGACTCAATGGGAAATACGGCTTCGACTACGCGTGCAGGATCTCTCCCTCGTGCCATAGTCACTTGTCCTCCAGAAATCCACCTTGGTAACACCTTCGAGGCTCTTGGTTCAGTCGAATCCCAGGATCAACAACCCGCAGATGACCACGCTGTGTATCCAGCTAGGGGGTCATCGCCCAAGGCTAGTACTTCCAGTACGAGTACCATCTCAGCCTCCACAATTATGCCTATCACAGTACAGTATCCTTTGGGGAAGCCTATTCGTGCTCTGAGTCGTGCCTTCCGGGACAGCTCTTTGGATTCAGCTAAAGATCGAATTCTTGAGAAAGTTACGTCGGGGCCGTCGCCACCTGCTCATGACGTTACTATTGAAACGGAAAGTTCAGAATCACACGAGATGAACTTTGCAGCTTCCAAAAAATGGGCAGATTCTGCAGATGAAGTGGATCATCCCCAACCATCATACTCTGCTACGCGCCACACGCGTGTCTTCACTGTGAGATCATCGCGGGCGACTCCCCCCAACCGTCTCAATGAATTGCATCTTCTGGAACATCCGGGGGATCAGGAATGTTGCATCTCGCAATGTTCTCAAGGTTTTATGTCATAAGCATAAGCCTTCCATTATAGCTATTTGTGAACCTAAGGTGGACTTTTCGACTATTTTTGACTCTTATTGGCATAGCCTGGGTTTGACTCTTGCAGGACAAAGTTTTCGAGTGAATAGGCGGCCAGACATTTGGGTTCTTCACGACTCCACTATCACAATTCTAAATCAGGTCTGGTCTTCAACCCAGTGTATTGTTTTCCATATTCAATTTGGTTCTTTGATTTTTCATGTTGGCTTTACACATGGTTTGTGTGATTACATTGCACGACGTGAGCTATGGTTGGATTTGCGGAATTTGGGCCTGGCCGATCTGTTGCTTGTTGGGGATTTCAATCTTTGTTTTGGGACATCATGAGCGTTCGTGCAACGATACTCTTTCCCAAGCCTCGTGCCAGATTTCGGGATTTCATAGAGGACGCCTTGATTTGTTTGCGGTTCGACAACGGGAATTCATTTACTTGGTGCTCTCCCGAGAAGGCCTCTATCTTTACTTAAGGCTAAGTTGATGAGCTCGGCTACTTGCCCTTTTTTCGCACTTTGGAAGGATGTCAAGGGCTTAGTTCTTCCTCGCATTGGATCTGATCACCACCCCATTTTGGTTACTTGTTCTTCGGCCATTACCATGGGTCCGATTCCATTTCGTTTTCAGCGTATGTGAGTTCACCACGATTCATTCCGGGATTTGGTTACAACCTCTTGGGGCTCTCCATGTGACACACACAGCCCTCTATTGCGTGTCATGAGGAAGCTCAAGCGGTTGCGATATGTTATTAAAGATTGGAACAGGGGTGTGTTTGGGGATGTTAATCGCAGCGTGGATAGCTAAATGGAGCATCTTCGTCAGATTCAGGTAGATATTGAGGCTTTGGGATATACCTCCTCTCTCCGGGATAGCGAGCTGGACGCCCAGTTGAAGCTTTCGCAGATGTTGCGATCTCGATCTGAATTCCTTAAGCAAAAGGCCCGCACTTTGCTGGCTTAAGGATGGGGATCGTAACACAACATTTTTTCATCAGCGTAGCAGATTCGTGACGGGCCGTACGGGGATTCAGGGACTTATGGTGGCAGGGAATTTCACTGATGATGCTACGGTCCTTGGGAATCATATTATTTCATTTTACGAGGAGCTCTTTGTGGAAACTGGGAGATCTACCATGGATTTGTCACTAGTCGACCAGGTGCTCACTCCAATGGTTGGGGCGCGGGATAATGCCACCCTAACAGCCATTCCCTCAGATTCTGAGGTGCAGACAGCAGTGTTTGATATGGACTCAAACAGTTCTCCAGGGCCTGATGGGTTCAATGTGATTTTTTTACCGCCATTTCTGGGATGTCATCTCTGCTGAGGTAATAGACGTTGTTCGCTATTTCTTTAGTAATTTGTCACTACCTCTGGGATTGAATGCCAGCTTCATGGCGCTCATCCCTAAGACTAAGGATGCAAATGTCATTGAAAACTTCCGCCCAATTGCATGAGCAACTTCCTTTTCAAGATTATCACGAAGATATTGGCTACGCGCTTGGGTTCGAATATTGCTGATTATTTATCTCCGACTCGATTTGGTTTTATCCGGGTACACAAATTCATGAGTGTATTGCCATGGTATCACGAAGGGTGCAATGTCTTACAGGGGACGCACGAATTCGAATATGATGAATCGAAAATCGATAATCGCAACGCATTTGACACATTGAGGTGGGATTTTTACTACATGTCTTGCGCGCGTTTCGGTTTCTCCGAGACATTCGTGTGTTGGGTGGAGGTGGTTCTTGATCGTCCAGAATATCAATCTTTGTTGAATGGGACGTCGGTTGGTTATTTTCCTGCTCCGAGGAGTCGACAAGGGATCCTTTATCACCCCTATTGTTTTGTATTGCGGAGGAGGTCTGGAGTGCATTTTTATTGCGGCGACGATGGATCGAAGCACGGTTATCTGCCTTCACGCGCGCAAAGGGTATTATCTTTCCATCATCCATTTTATATGCGGATGATATTGTCATCATGTGTGGGGCGTCTTCATCCAATGCCCGGGTCATGCTTCAGATTCTTACTCATTATGCAGATATCTCGGGTCAAGTGTTTAGTCCACAGAAATCCAAGGTCTATTTTGGGGCGCAGGTTTCGCATTATGTCCGTGGGAGGGTGCAACATATTTTAGGGATGCATCCAGGGGCGTTCCCCACCATCTACTTGGGCGCTCCAATCTTCAAGGAGCTCCAAAGGTCGCGGATTTACAGCCTATCTTCAACAAGATAATCCTTAAGTTCTGACGATGGAAAGGCTCGTCCCTCTCCCTTGCTGGTAGGGTTTGCCTTGTTAACTCGGTGATAACTAGTTCTTTCGTGCACTCCATGATGATTTATAAATGGCCTGCCACGCTGCTAAAACAAATGGAAAAAGCCATGCGTAATTTCATTTGGACAGGGGACGTGAATTCTAAAGGAAAGGTAGTGGTCAACTGGAATACATGCTGCACGCCCAGGGCAGAGGGAGGATTGGGCGTGCGATCGCTCATGGCTGCTATCAAGGCTTTCTTAATGAAATTGGGCTGGAAGGTTCTGAACTCGGACTCGGTGGTTTTCAGGACCCTCGGACAACAATACTTTACTAGAAATGGGGATATCCGGAGGTCCTTTCTTCCTTCTTCTATTTGGCCTGGGATTAAACCTTGTATTTCTGATTGCTTGGATGGTGCTCGTTAGATCCCAGGCGCCAATTCTGAGGTATTATTTTGGATTGATAATTGGTTGGGATACTCCATTCTTGTGAGAATTGGCATTCCAGAGGATTATAAATATTTATTCGGCGTATCTCGATTACTTTTATAATGGATCCTCGCACTTCACCCTCCCCTTTGTGAAGGCTTATTTGGAGCTAGTTCGAGCTATCGTGCGCATCCTAATTGCACCTACATCCCGGGATACTCGGCATATCCCGGGCGGAGATCGATGGTGGCATGGAGAGCTATACACAACCGATTGGCGATCCAGGATTCTTTACGAGCTATGGGAAGTTCCACGGCCCTTTGGTTTGTGTTCTTTGCAGGGAATCGGGGAATCGATTAATCACTTATTTGTTTCTTGTGCTTTTGGAGGGCATATATGGTGTTGGATCTTCCAAGCCTTTCACGTGCACCCCTTCCGGACTTACGGTTTCAATCAGGCTTTGGTACGGCTTATGGCTCCTCACTTTAGTGACCAGGTCGCTTTCCTTTGGCGTGTGGCAATATTATCCTCGCATCGGCTTATTTGGCACATCCGTAATGAGCTGATTTTCCACAACAAAAACGGACTCCGGAGGTGGCACTCATTCACCTATAGGTACTCATTATTGAATCAAGCATCTTTGGACCGGGATGCATGAATAATGATCAGCAGGACCTCTTTATCTGCCTGGTTTAAGAGTTCCCGGAAGGTCGGGCATGCTCCGAAGATTGTGGAGGTCCGGTGGCAAAACCCCTCCGGGTTGGATCAAGGTTAACACGGATGGCGCGCTTTAGGGGCGTCGGGCAATCTAACGACCTCCGGTGTCTTTTGGAATTATAGAGGATTCTTTCGCGGATGCTTTGTCCATCATTTGTGGTTCAGGAGTACGCATTTGAAGTGAATTGGTTGCGACAATGTGGGCGATTCATTACGCTGTTGCAAAAGGATGGACGCAACTTTGGCTGGAATCGAGTCGATGTATGTGGTGAACTCCGGAGAAGAGAACGATGGAGGTCCCATGGCGCCATCTTAGCTATTGGCGCCAAACCTTGCATCTGCTCAGTGGCATTGATCTTGTAGTCTCTCATATCTTTCGCGAAGGCAATTGGGTGGCGAACATCTTTGAGCAAGAAGACGGAGAGTGGTGCACAGTGGGCGTCCCCCCCCGAGACATTCTTCACTACCTCACCGATGATTATGTTGGCCAATCTACCTATAGGTTTGTTACTTAATGCGCCACCGCTTGAGGTTTCTTTTTACGCACCTTTTTTCTGGGGTACTTTTTTCCTTCCAAGGGTTTTTCCCACAAGGGTGTGTTTTACTTTGGAAGGTTTTAACGAGGCCCCAACCATTCAGCCATTTGGTCGGCTTGTGACCACTTCGTTTTGGTTGTTGACATTATTTCCAGGCTTTCATTTGGTTACCTTTTTTTTAATAAGAATCGAAATATAATAGAAAGAAATGAAAATCCTGGTCACAAGCCGACCAGGTAGCCCAATGTTTGGGGCCTTGTTAAAAACCTACCAAGGTAAAACCCACCCTTGTGGGGAAAACCCTTAGTAGGAAAAGAGTACCCTGATGAGAAAAGTGAAAGCCATACAACCAAACCAAAACAACATAGCACAAATTAACTAACAAATCTATATCGTATGCGTCCGACATAGTCATCTGTAAGCAGAGAGATAATATCCATTGGGGGGGCATCCCACCAAGAGGAGTCACACGTGAACTTGCTGAGATGGTCCGCAACACGGTTGCCTTCTCGATAGATGTGAGAAACCACAACATGCATCTGGGAAAGCGAGAAAGAGAGAATAACGCCATTGATTAGCGACGCCACGGGATGGAGCCCGTCCGAGATCTAAGAAGGCCAACAACATATGTAGAGTCCGATTCCAGCCAAATATTAGTCCAACCCTTGCGAAATTTTTGACCTTTGGTTTTAAAACCGATGTCTTTTCCTTCAAAGACACCGGTTTTTTTCCTTAAATTTTTAACCTCATTTCCTAAGTCCTACATTTTTTGGTATTCCTTGACACTTCTTCTTCGGAAGGAGAGCATCCGGGCGTCGGTGGTCTCGAGGAATCGAGGACGGATGGCATTCAGGTAATACATTCGAGTATAATTAGAAATACTTTTATGAGACCTTTGGGAAGTTGAGCAAGCTCCCAAGTGTCATTTTTCTTGATGGATTTAATTTCTTCATCCATTGCATCTCCCCATTTCTTATTTTGAGTAGCTTCTTCAAAGTTCACTGGGAATTATCGTCGCCTCAAAAAAATATTTTTAAATCCTTGCAATATGTGACTCGTGAAACAACATATAATTGACCATGACTAAAAATCATATTTTTAAAATTGCAAACATAAAAAAAAATACCTTTGGGGTTTGATTTCGTCTTACATTTCCCCCTTCATATGCAAAAAATAGAGTGGACTCATCTGTTGTGAGATCAATAATTGTTTCGAATTTGAGTTCCTCTGAGAAGATGCCCCAAATGCTTGATCTTTTATTACGGTTCTATTTTCACCATTAATTCCACACGGTTATGCGACTCACACGGGTCCTCACACGGTTGTGTCATTCCACACGGTCGACCAAAAGTCCATTTCAAAAGTACTCCTAAACAAGCACAAAATCTTTTTACTAATTTTCGGAGAATTTATTCAAGTTTATTTTCGACTAAAATATTGGACAACACTTTTGATGATTTTGTCTGTCAATGGTTATATTTGTCATTTGAGCATTGTTCTTCCAAAAGCACTCACTTGAAATTAGCATAACTTGCTTGTCCCGATCCAGGACATTCTTTTTACACATAAAGATGGTCCATGTGTATCTTGAAAAAACATCTACTACAACAAGGGTGTATTTCTTTCCACTTATGCTAGTTGGTTCAACGATCCAAATATACTCGAGCGATTCGCCGACAGCCGGGGGTGGGATGGGGACCGGCTCCTTGGGGGCCTTCCCGGGCGTCGAACAGTCGACTCAGAATCGTACGGACAAGGGGAATCCGACTGTTTAATTAAAACAAAGCATTGACCTTGTTGGGGGTTTTAGCAATCATCAAGGTCACATCTTTCGATCCTTCCCCTCAGCAGACTTCCCTTTCTTTTCTCTTGATACTTCCTCATTTGTCTTTCCCTTAACTAGAGAGGATACATAATCGGACTAAAGGAGAGATTTGTGTGGGAGGATTAATTATGCCGATTGCGAGAACATTTTAACGTCTTAGAAAGATTATTTTTCAATAGAAATTGAAGTATTTAATGCGTAATTTGAGAAGTACTTTTTGTGTAACATGTAGCCGTTTCGAGTCCGTCCCCGGCTGCACGCGACGACCCGCCTCGCCGCGGGAGCGGCTCGAGCGATTCGCCCGACAATGACGGGTTCGGGCTGGGACCCCGTCTTGACCCTCGAGCCAATCCTTTTCCCGAGGTTACGGATCCATTTTGCCGACTTCCTCTGCAGAAACTACCACGATCGATGAAAAGAATCCAAAATGAGAAGAGTCAAACCACTATCAAAATAAGATCCGTGCAGAGGAACCGAGTTTGTCAATAGCATAATCACTCAAGATCTTGTATTGAAAATGGTATTGGTCATGAATTATCTGCAAACAAGGACTCCACAACATAGTGTTCGCATTGAAGAAGTGGCGACACTATCATGCGAGAACAACGTTACCGTTTTCACGGATCACAAGAGTTTGAAGTATCTGTTCTCACAGATGGCAAGAGCGGATATTTTCCATCCTGGACATGCACGGTGTTGCTGCTGTCGACACAAACCAAGCCGAACCTTCCGATGATCCAAAGGAAATGGAGATGTGGATTGGTAAATTTCGGATAAGGCGGCCGTCTCATCATCATCTTCATCGCTAGCATAATATATATTATTTGAAGAAGATGCTAATCTTTTAGGAATAGATTGCATGCCCGATTGAGAGGTTGATGGTGCGGCTTAAAAGCGGTAAGCGGACGATTTTTTCATTTTCGGCCGATGTCTATATGAAAAATCGATGTCGTAATCGGTGATGTTAAATGTATACATATTCAACATCGTTTTAAGCATGTAAAAACGATATTGTTATATCAAAAAGACATCGGTTTCTGTTGGGGCCAAACGTTGGCCTATAAATTAATACGGCAAGGATACTCATCGGCCATCCCCGAGAAAGGATGCAACCAACCTCGTCAAAAGATGTGAGAGGTGCCGGAGATTTGCACCACAGTCGATATCATCCGAACTTGACTTACTTCCGTATTTAGCCCATGGCCGTTTGCCAAATGGGGAATGGAACTAACCGAGTTGGGAGTTTCATTGGTGGATAAGCATGCTATTTATCCGGGGATTCCGGCTCTATCACGGGACGATGCTAATTTTGACGGCTCTACTTTTAGGTTAATATCACATCATGTGGAGAATGATGATGGAAGTAGTTTAGTAGGCAATTATTCCTTCTTTGCACGACCCTGTTCATTCCCTTTGATATTTTAAGATCTAATTCCTTACTCTTAAGGCCATTAATCACGAGTATCAAGGGTAATAGAGTCTCTACCATATTTAATGGCGATTTCACATGTGATCGGGATTACTCTTTTTCATTTTTTTATATATATATTCGCACTTATTCAAAAAAAAATATGGTTAATTGGGGTTTTTCGATACACGTGTTGCGTCGCTTTGGTTTCTCGAGGTGTTCATTCACCGGATAGAGATTATCCTTCATTCTTCCGAATTTCGGTCCTTCGAATGGATTGCCTGTGGGCTATTTCTCTTGTTTTGGAGGGGTTAGACGGGGGGATCCGTTATCGCCTTTGCTCTTTTGCATAGCATAAGACGTTACGAGTAGATTAGCGGAGGAGGCGGTCAAGAGAAACCAGCCTTGAGTTTTCTGGCGCTAAGCGGTGATCTTCCCTCGTCGATTATGTATGCGGACGATATTGTGATTATGTGTGGGGCCTCCACGATCAATGCACGTACCATCATTCGGATGCTCAATCTCTATGCGATATTTTGGGCCGATTTTCAATCCTAATAAATCTAAAGTTTATTTTGGCAGTAGGGTTTCTAATTATTTGCGAGGACATATTGAGGCGATTATAGGGATGCATATGGGCCCCTTCCCCTACGGTCATCTAGGCCCCCATCTTCAAGGGTGCGCTAAAGTGGCTGGCCTTCAACCAGTATTCGATAAGATTATTTTTAAGTTCAGAAGGTGGAAAGGGTCCTCTTTGTCTATTGCTGGCCGCATTTGTTTGGTGAATTCGGTGATTACCAGCTCCTTCGTGCATACTATGATGGTATACAAATGTCCTAGAACATTGCTTCGACAAATGGAGAAGGCCATGCGTAATTTCATCTAGTGGTAATGTGAACTCTAAAGGCTCAGTGGTGGTGAACTGGAGTCATTGTTGTATGCCACAGGCGGAAGGAGGCTTGGGTGTCCGTTCCATCGTTGTCGCCAACAATGCCTTCCTTATGAAGATGGGTTGGAAGATTATGACTTCAAACTCTTTGGTTTGACACCCTCGTAAAGCGCTTTTTCATTCGATGGATCTCCATGCCGTTCGTACATCCCCTCTTACATCCGGAGGGGTTCAGCTGGGATCTCGGGATTCTTGGAGGGCGCATTTGGATTCAGGATGCAACTCCGGCATTTCTTTCTTTGGACAATTGGTCAAGTTACACCATTGCGGATAGGATTGGTATCCCGCAGAGTACGATATTTATTTTGGTAGTGCATTTCGGATTACTTTACGATGGGACTTGGCACTTCACTCTATCATTTATAGAGGCATATTTGGATATGGTTCGAGATATTGTTAGAATCCCCATCTCCTCGGATTCGTCGGACACGCGGGCATGGATACACTCGATAAAGGGACCATTTCCTCGAAGGCAAAGATACCCCTATCTCGCACCCTCACTCCCCGTGGTTCAATGGGGTTCTGGATTTGGTCACCTCACATTCCGAAAGACGTTCGATTGTGACATGGCATGCCATTCATAATTGATTTGGCGGTATTGGATGTTCTACGACCACGGGGTTCCTTCATAGGCCCCTCGGTTTGTGTTCTTTGTTGTCTTTGACGCGGAATTTGTTGATCATTTATTTGTCTCATGTGTTTTTGCGGGGCCCTATGGAAGTGGATTTTCGACTCTTTTGATATCCACTACTTAGGGCTTATAGCTTCAATGAATTTCTAGTGCATTTAATGAGTTTTCATTTCGGTGAGCAGGTTTCTTTTCTTTGGCGGGTTGCAGTGTTATCCGTTATTTTGGCTCATCTAGCAAATCAGGAATGACTTTACCTTCCATGACAAGATTTGGACTCTAGAGGCGACCATCCTACGCCTTCGTGTTCTTATTCTTGAATCATCTTCCTTGGACCGAGGTTGCATGCACAATAACCAAAGGGACCTTCATATTCTCCGCCGACTTTGGGTTCCGGGTGCCCACGATAGGCCCCGAAGATTGTGCGAGTTAATTGGCGAAAAACCCTTGTCGGGTGGATTAAAGTTAACACCGACGGCGGCGCAATGGGATCGCCCCACGTCTCACCGCTTAGGAATATTTCGCAATTGCGGAGGGTTCTTTCGCGGATGCTTTGTGGAAAGATATGGTTTGGGTTTTGCTTTTGAGGCGGAGTTGATGGCGTGTGCGGGCCATTCATTACGCTTCTACGAGGGGCGGAATCAACTATGGTCGGAGTCGGACTCGGTCTATGTGGTGGAACTGTTGCGGAAGAGATCCATTGAGGTTCCCTGGCGCCATCTGAGCACGTGGCGATACACTCTGCACCTCCTTTCTCAGATGAACTTGGTGGTCTCGCATATCTTTAGGGAAGGCAACCGGGCAGCGGATATTCTTAGCAAGACATCGTACGAGGCGACGTGGTGGGGGCCGCCCCCAGCGGCCATAGTCTCGTCCCTCACTCAGGATTATGTTGGCCAATCCAACTATAGGTTTGTTAGCTAGTGCGTCTGGTCTTCTTGTTTCTCCTGTTTTGGACGCATTTTCTCATGGGGGTACTCTTTTTCCTTCCAAGGGTTTTTCCCACAAGGGTGGGTTTTACCTTGGAAGGTTTTAACGAGGCCCCAACCATTCAGCCATTTGGTTGGCTTGTGACCATTCCGTTATTTTCTTTGACTTTGTTCCCAGGCTCTACTTCTTTGGTTACCTGATCAGCCTGTGATCAGGACTACTCTTTTTCAATTTTATATATATATTCTCGCATTTATTCAAAAAGGATAAAGACGGATGGTATATATATATATATATAATATAAGTTTAATTAAGGAACAATGTTATAAATATTAACATATATGTAATATATAATATAGATGGGTGTGTGAACGTGTGCACTAGATAAGGAAGAAAAGGACTATGTTGCTTACCATGAGCCCAATAAACCGACTTAGAATTGTAGAAATAAAAGATACATCTCTATAACCCAAAATACACACACAACAACAACGAGAAAAATAAAAAGAAGAAGAAGAAGAAATAGAGACGGGCAACCTCATCTCCACGGCTGAAATGGGTAATTAGATTTACCTTTTTTAATCTTTGATGAATTAATTTGGGTTTTAAAAGAGATAATATGAATATGGAATCAAGAGAAAATATTTACCTATAAACCCTTTATTACCTACCCACTACATGCACAAGAATGAGTATAATGTGAGGAAATTGGTGGGTGTGTCAAGTATTGGGGGAAATTGAATTGAGATAATGGACGAATAATGTAAGAAATCAATTGTAGAATAGAAATACTATAAATGTTTACACATAGGTGTAATTTGATTGGATATGAATAGATGTTAAACATTATATAGCAATTTTAATTTTAAAATACATATTTGATGATTATTTTTAAATAAGTTGGGAGTCTTGGTTGGAGGAGGAGATAAATTTCAAAGAAATCGAAAGATACAGTGGTTCGAACCTGGTTGATACCCTTATAAAGGATGAGTGATACCGGTTGAGCTACAAGCTAGTGGTAAAATACATATTTGATGAGAAGAACTATTAAATAACTATCCGCAAATAATATTAAGTGATAACAACTTAGAATAGTAGGTGTGATAAAGTGATGTGAGTTCCTATTAAGACCTTAAATACTCTTTATTGATTCTGGAGTATGAATATTTATGAATTCATTACATGTGTTATTTTAATACACCAATCAATTAATTATTTTGAATAAATTTTAAATGAGAAAGCTGAAGTGCATGTTTCGGATATTTGATTAGATTTAGGTTTTAAATCGCAAAGTGGATTGTTATTTAGTTAAGTTAAAAATATAGAATCTTAGATGAAATTTGGGTTAGAGAACTTGTTGATTTAAAAATGAAAATTTGGGTGCGATGGGTGTTACTCCTCGGAGGATCATAGGGGTTGACGGGGAGGTGTGCCTCGATGGTCATGAGGGCGCGGACCACTTGATCGTATCCTTATTGACACGTCGGGGAAGACTCTGGGGATCATTGGGGAAGACAGGGGTGGACCTCGGGTGGTCCCGGAGATGGCCCTATGCGGTGTCAATATGATTATTATTGAGCTCGTGCCATGTGTGACATCACCGGGTATGTGAGACATTCGGACAAGGCTCATTGATTATTAAAGCCAGTGCCATGTGAGACATCACAGGTATGTGAGACATTTGGGCGGGCTGATTGATTATGGATGTCGAGTGCCATGTGAGACATTACTTCGGGTATGTGAGACATACGGATTTGGACAACTTGATCATTAATACTAAGTTGAGTTATTTCGGTGCATAGTAGATGGGTCAAGGGCCCGATAAAAGGAAATGATTCGAATAAAATGTTTCAAACTCATTTTGCGCATACGGTAAAACATTTTGGAATGCATTGCATTTGTAGTACATTATTCTTTCAGCATGCATGATTTCCGCTTACTGGGCATTAGCTCACGTAGTTCATGTATTGTAGGTGAGTCTGGTGATGCTGTTGGATTTCATGGGCTTACTGGACAGTCTGCTGGAGCTCCTACAGGTTATTGAGGACAGTGTATATGGATGACAACTTGTTGGGCTATGTTGATGGGTCACCTTTCTTTTGGTCTTGTATTATATTTTGGTTTAGGGTTGTACCCTCTTTTGAAAACTCTTATGTAAATATGTACATCTAAATATCTGGGTGATGTGGGTTATGCGTTTGATAATAGGGATGTCTGTTGTGTGTAATAACAGGGTTGGTTATCTCTTTTGTTTATGGACATGGCTTGTCCTTATCTTAAAATTAAAATGATTTTACTTGTTTGTTATTAAAATGTCGCAGAAAAAAAAAAAAATTACACGTTTGAAATAGAGTTTGTGGTCGAGTTTTACTATTTATATATTTTCCGATAGTAATAGTAATAGGGGTGGGCGTCACGAGTGGTATCGAGCCCAACTACAGGTTCTCAGTAGACTATCCATGTACATGAACTCAAAACTTGTGGAGCACATGACCATGCCGATAAGTTTTACTATTTTGTCTAATGCATTTTTATGTTTGATGATATTATATTGGCCATGTGTTATTAGATTTCCCTTTAGATAGTGTCTTAGTTATGGTGAGAACTAGAGGTGAGAGTAGTGGTGTAGATAGAAACCAAGGAGGGGAGACACCTATTATAACTAGTGATCGAGATAATGTCGTTAATAGACTTGCAAAACTCATCCCGTGACAACGGATGAATACAACAACTCCTCCATCAACAGGATATAGTTTGGAGAACAAAGAGGAGAAATGAACCAACCACAGGGGTAGAGCAAGTCGAGATAGTAGGGGAAAAATACCAAAAGCTAAATCTATCAACCTTTGAAGATGCAAAGCAAATCCTATAGCGAGGAAAAGATTGGTTGTGAACTCTAGAGAATATGTTCCAATATAATACGGTCCAAGGAGAAGAGAGTTTTTCAAGTTCAAGAATAAAGAGAAATCCAACTTTCAACCACATCAAGGACAACAACAATGGGAACAAGTTAAGCGTAAAAGAGCGATCAAAGTAAGGCATATATAACATTATGAACCACACGAAATGAACTTTGCCGCTTCCAAGAGATGGGCGGATTACGCATATGAAGTGAGTCACAATCGTCGTTAGAATCCGCTACGAACCACACGCTGTTTTTTACCGTGCGATCGTCACGGGCGCCACCCCGTCCGTCTCAATGAATTGCATCTTCTAGAATATCCGGGGGATTGGGAACATTTCATCTCGGAATGTTCTTAAGGCTTTATGTCATAAACATAAACCTTCTATCTTAGCCATTTGCGAACCTAAGGTGGACATCTCATCCATTGCGGATTCTTATTGGAATGGCCTCGGACTCGGAGTTTGTGGCTCGAGTTTCCCGGGCGACGGACGCCTGGGACATCTGGGTGCTATGCGACGCCAACATTTCAGTCCATAATCAGGTGTGGTCTTCTTCTCAATGTCTTATTTTGCAAATTCAGTTTGGTTCTCTGATCTTTCATGTTGGTTGTTCATGGTTTGTGTGATCATGTGGCCCATCATGCCATTTGGCTGGATTTGAGGGATTTGGGTCTTACTGATCTTCTGCTCAATGGAGACTTCAACGCTGTGCTGGGTCACCATGAGCGCTCGAAGCGATGGTACTTTATCCCGTGCCTCTTGTCAAGACTTGAGGATTTTTGGAGGATACAGGGGTTATTTGCGGTCGACTACGGGGATTACATTTACGTGGTACTCCCCGTAGACCTATATCTCTTATTCGAGCCAAGTTAGATCGAGCCCTAGCAATGGTCATTTTTTCTCCTTTTGGCAAGTTGTCAAGGGCTTAGTCCTTCCGTGCATTGGCTCCGATCACCACCCCATTTTGGTCTCTTGTTCTTCTTCCATGAGCAAGGGCCCGTCTCCATTTCATTTTCAGCGTATGTGGATTCATCACGATTCTTTCTCAGGATGTGGTCACGGCCTCTTGGGCCATCTGTGTGCATCGCCCAACCTATCTTTGCGCGTCATGTGGAAACTCAAGAGGCTGCGATAGGCGATTAAGGTTTGGAATAAGGAGGTTTTGGGGATGTTAATCGCCAGGTGGATCATCGATGGAAAGGGTCCGTCGATTGTGCAGATATTGAATCCGACGGTTTCACCGAGGCTCGTAGGGATATGGAGTTGGATGCGCAGTCTGTGCTGTCTCGCACGTTTCTCATGCAGTCGGAATACCTTCAGCAGAAATCATGATCGGATTGGTTAAAGGATGGGGATCATTTTTCCATCATCATTTTCAGATTCGAAATGGACGCTCATGGATACAAGGTTTGATGGTTGATGGTAGCTATCTGAGCACCCGGTGGCTCTTGGGAATCACATTATCTCCTTCTATACGGACCTCTTCGCGGACACGGGGCAAACCACTTTGGACTACACTGTCGATCACCTTATTTCTCTAATAGTTAGCATGGTTGATAATGCGCATTTGACGGCTATTCTTGAATCCGAAGTGAAAGAGGCGACATTTGATATGGGTTTGGACAGGTGCCCCCGCCCAGGCGATTTCGGTGGGAGATTTTATCGTCATTTTTGGGATGTCATTTCGAGGAGGTGGTGGCCGCCATCCGGTATTTTTGAAAATCCTAATAAATCTAAAGCTTATTTTGGAGGTCGGGTTTCTAATCATGTGCGAAGTCATATCCAGACGATTCTCGGGATGCATATGGGCGCATTCCCTACACTACTTGGGCGCCTCCATCTTGCGGTGCTCCCAAAGTGGCCAGCCTTCAATCCGTTTTCGACAAGATTATTTTCAAGTTCGAGAAGGTGAAAAGGTTCGCTTCTGTCTATTGATGGCCGCATTTGTTTGGTGAATTCGGTGATTACCGGCTCCTTTGTGCACACGATGATGGTATACAAGTGGCGGAGAACTTTACTTTGGCAAATGGAAAAGGCAATGCGTAATTTCATCCTGGTGGCGATGTGAATTCAAAAGGATCGGTGGTGGTTAACTAGAGTCGTTGTTGCATGCCGGGCGGAAGGTGGTTTGGGCGTCCGGTCTATTGTGGTCGCCAACAATGCTTTCTTTCCTTATGAAGTTGGGATGGAAGATTATGACTTCAAACTCTTTGGTTTACAACATCATCCGTAGGCGTTTCTTGGCTTCGATGGATCTCCACGCCGTTCTTTCATCCTCTCTTCCATCCGGAGAGGGATTCGCCCGGGATCTTGGGTATCTTGGAGGATCGCCACTTTGGATTAGGGATGCAATTCCAAGTTCTATTCTCGGGCTGGATAATTAGTTGGGTTACATCATTCTTTGATAGGATTGGGATTCCCGAGGAGTACAGGCACTTATTTCGACATCGCATCTTGGATTACTTTTATGACGGGACATGGCACTTTACTTTCTCGTTCATTGAAGCTTATTTGGATATGGTCCGAGATATTATTAGAGTCCCCATCGCCCGGCATCGTCGGATACGCGGGCATGGCTTCACTCGATGATGGATGTATCACTTGAAGTCACCTACACATTTGCGTCCTCGCTCGACGGTTCATTGGGGTTCCCGGATTTGGTCTCCTCACATTAGGAAAGCGTTTGATTGTGGCATGGCGGGCCATCCACAATCGCTTCTTGCGGTTTTAGACGTCTTTGCGCTCGCATGGCTCCTTCACGAGGACCCTCGGTTTGCGGTCTTTGTTGTACTAACAATGAATCGTTGATCATTTATTTGTCTCTTGTGGTTTTGGAGGCCCTATGGCAATGATTTTCGATGCCTTTAATTCAATTACTTTAGGGCTTATAGCTTTAATGAATTTCAGTGCGTTTGATGCATTTTCATTTCGGTGATCGGTGGGCTTCCTGCGGCGCGTGGCGATTCTATCCGTATTTGGCTCATCCGGGAAGTCGAAATGACTTGACCTTTAACAACAAGACTTGGACACTGGAGGCAACCATCCTACGCCTTCGTGTCCTAATTCTGGAGTCATCTTCCTTGGACCGAGGTTACATGCAAAATGATCAACAGGACCTCTTCATTCTCCGCAGACTTCGTGTTCCTGGGCACCCTAGACAGGCCCCGAAGATTGTGCAGGTCACTTGGCAGAAACCTTTACCGGGATGGATCAAAGTTAACACAGACGGTAGCGCTACGGGGGTGCCCGGAAATCTCACAGCTTCTGGAGTTTTTCGCAACTGTAGGGGGTTTTTTCGCGGGTGCTTCGTAGAACGATGTGGTTTTGGCTATGCTTTTGAGGCGGAACTAACAGCGGCTATGCGGGCCATCCAGTACGCTTCCTCGAAGGGATGGAACCAATTATGGCTGGAGTCGGACTCGGTCTATGTGGTGGAGTTGCTGCGAAAGAAATCCACAGGAGTTCCTTGGCGCCATTTGAGTATGTGGAGATACACTCTCCACCTTCTTTCTCAAATGGATTTTGTGGTCTCGCACATCTTTAGGGAAGGAAACCGGGCAGCGGATATTCTAAGCAAGTCATCACGGTGGATACGTGGTGGGGATCGCCCCCAGCGTCTATTATCCAGTCCCTCACTCAGGATTATGTTGGCCAATCGAATTATAGGTTTGTTCATTAGTGCATCGCATTTTTAGTCTTGTCTGCTTTTGGGGCGCTTTTATCATGGGGGGTACTCTTTTTCCTTCCAGGGGTTTTTCCCACAAGGGTGGGTTTTACCTTGGAAGGTTTTAACGAGGCCCCAACCATTAAGCCATATGGTCGGCTTGTGACCATTTCGTTATTTTCGTTTGACTTTGTCACCAGGATTTACTTTGGTTACCTGATCAGCCTGTGATCGGGAATACTCTTTTTCATTTTGTATATATATCGCATTTATTTAAACAAAAACACTACTTTTTACCCTAGGTGCAAGACTTAACATACTAGGAGTTGCATGATAGATACCAGGAGATGTTTTACGTGTGGGACATTGGGACAATTTTCTAACATGTGCCTAAATAGTCCAAATTCTGTATGACAAAAACATGTACAAGCTAAAACATTTCTGTCACTAGAGCGGGACGCATCGGCGAACCCATCGGTGGTTATAGGTAAACCTCTTAACTTTGACAACCCAACATTCGTATTATTTGATTCGGGAGCTACTCATTCATTTAACCCACTAAGTATGTGAGGAGACTGGGTAGACGCCTGGTATAGTCAAGTAGGTTACCATGTAATAATACCTTTGGGAGATTCCAAGAAAACTAATCAAATTTTGAGAACTTGTGCTATTCCAATTAAAAATAGAGAACTTTATGCGGATCTAATTGTGTTAGCCAGGAGCGACTATGATTTCATTTTGGGTATAGATTAGTTGTTGAAGTATGGTGCTACAATTGATTGTTAGAGAAAGATAGTGACATTTCAACCCCTAAGAGAATATCCATTCACCTTTCTTTGGAATCATGACCCGCTTAAGATTTCCAATGATATTAGCACTAAAGGCACGACATTTACTAGACGCTGGTTGTGAAGGAATTGAAGACACAATTCCGGAATTGCTAGATAAAAGCTTAATTAGACCTAGCTTTTTGCCATAGGGTGCGCTGATCCTGTTCATTCGAAAAAGAAGGATGGTACGATGAGATTGCGCACCGACTACCGAGAACCGAACAAAGTTACAATTAATAATAAATACCCATTACCTCGAATCGATGATTTGTTCGACCAACTTCAAGGTGCAACAAGTATTTTCTAGGATCGACTTGCGATTTGGGTACCATCAATCGAAAATCGAAGAATGGTCTAGGATGCATATTGATGCAAAACGGTAAGGTGATTGCGTATGCGTCTAAACAATTGAAGGACTCGAAAAGAATTACCGTGCACATGATTTAGAGCTTGTTGCAAAGTGGTATTTGTGATCAAGATATGGAGGCATTACCTATACGGGGAACGATGTGAGATCTACACAGATTATAAAAGTTTAATATACTTTTTCATGCGAAGGAATTAAATATGCAACGCGGCGGTGGTTGGAGCTAGTGAAAGACTACGATTGTGTTAATCAATTATCACCCTGGTAAAGCCAATGTTGTAGCAGGACAGCGTTGAGCGTAAATCAACATAAAGTAATGCAATTGCGATTCCCATTTGGAAACCAGAGTTAATGGATCTTGAGAAAATGAACATAGAGGTTGTATCATTAAGGTCCATTGAAGCTAAGTTAGCAGCATTAACACTCCGGCCTACGCTGCTTGATCGAATTCAACATGAACAACAGGGGGATGATTACTATGCCAAAGTGAAGAAAGATATTGCCTTGGGAGTGCCTTCTAATTTCAAGATATCTAGGAATTGAGTGTTGCAATTTAAAGAACGATTATACGTGCCCAACAGGGAAAATCTCCAAGACGATGTTCTAGCAGAAGCACATTCGACACCATATTCTGTGCATCCAGGAGCTACCAAAATGTACAGAGATTTGATGATGCACTACTTGTGGCCAGGTATAAAAAGGGATACCACGGAATACGTGGAACAATGTTTAACCTGTCAACAAATAAAGGCAGAACACAAAAAGACCAGCTGAAACGTTGCAACCTCTACCTATTCGAGAATGGAAATGGGAAAGAATTACCATGGATTTTGTGACAGGTCTGCCCAAAACTAATAAGGGACACGATGCTATTTGGGTGATCATTGATAGATTAACCAAATTTCGCTCATTTTATTCCTATTTGTTCTACCTATTCCATGGACCGATATGCACAACTTTATATACGGAGGTGGTTAGACTTCATGGTATGCCACTATCTATTGTTTTAGATAGAAACTCTAGATTCCTATCTACTTTTCGGAGAAGCCTACGAGAAGGCACTAGGAACACGATGGTCATTTAGTCGCTTATCACCCTCAAACCGACGGACAATTAGAACGAACAATACAAACTTTAGAAGATATGCTTAGAGCTTGTGTTCTAGATTTTCAAGGACAATGGATTAAATATATATCTTTGATAGAATTCTCATATAACAATAGCTATCAAGCCACAATCGGGACGTTCCCTATAAAGCATTGTATAGTAGAAAGTGTAGATCGCCGGTCCACTAGGACGAAATTGGTGAAAGGAAGCTTTTAGGCTCGGACATGATTCGAGAAATGACAGAGGCTGTGACATAAATTCGACATAAGATGGAGATTGCTCAGAGCCAACAAAAAAAAATTACTCAGATCAAAGAAGAAAAATGTTAGAATTTTATGTAGGAGATCGAGTATTTCTTAAGGTGGCACCAATTGAAGGGGTGATGCGATTTGGGAAGAAAGGAAAACTCAGTCCTAGATACATTAGCCCGTTCCATATTACTGAACGAATAGGTGATGTTGCTTATAGACTCGACATTGGCTGCATCAATGGCTCAAGTGCATAATGTTTTTCATGTATCCATGTTGAGAAAATACATTGCAAACCCATCTCACATTTTGACAAACAAGCCGATAGAGTTGAAAGCAGATTTGAGCTACAAAGAGAAAAACCCGTGAAGATTTTATTACGAGAAGTAAAGAGGTTATGGAATAAGAAAATCCCATTTGTTAAAGTACTTTGGAGGAGTCGGTCTATTGAAGAAGCTACAAAAAAAAAGAAGACGAGATGACAACTAAGTACCCTTATCTATTTTGGTAAGTAAAAATTTCGGGGTAATACCCGAGCCTCTCACTACTCACCTGGCCAATATAGTTCGTGCAATAAACCTATTTATGTGCCACTTGCATTGATATCAGTATTTGAACAATTTATTTAAGTTTAGATGGCACGATTAATTTTATAACTGGAACTCTCATATAGTACTCTTTTGGTTAGGTTACTAACTTGAGCAATCGATCGAGAGAAAGTTTATGACAATGCCGACAAGGACAGTAGAAGTAAAGAGAGTATCAGATCTAGCCACTGAGAGAGAAATCCATGAGTTCTTTAGTTTTTCCGGTGAGATTGAACACATTGAGATCCGCAGAGAACCAGGGCAGTCAAAGACTGCGTTTGTTAGGTTTAAAGATCCGAAGGCGCTTGAAATCGCCTTGTTGCTATCGGGTGCAACAATAGTGGACCAGGTTGTTATCATTACACATTCGAGAAAACTATGTACCTCAACCTGAGATTCGGGAAGTAAGGATTGTTGAGAATGCTGTAAGCATGTCTCAGGAGACTTCTTCAGTTGCCGAGGGAAAGATGAGTCCAAATAATGGGAGAGTATATGTTAGTAAAGCCCAAGACGCCGTGTCAAGTATGCTTGCAAAAGGTTCAACTATTGGACAAGGTGTGTAAACAAGGCCAAGGAATTTGACGAAAAGCATAGGTTGATGCCGGTCGTCTGCGAAAGTAATTTCCTTAGACCAGGAGAGTTGGATTGAGAAAAACTTAACGTTGGAATTTCAAAGATAAATGAGAAAGTGAAATCCGTCGATCAAAGATTTCAAGTGTCTGATATAACCATGTAAGCTCTTATGGCTGCAGAAAGGAAAATAAATGATACTGGATCAACTGTCAAATCTAGTAGGTATGTGACATCTGGAACGGCTTGGCTGAGCGGTGCTTTGAACAAAGTGGCAAAAGCTGGGCAGGTAGCTGGTACAAAAACTAGAGAGAAATGGAATTTGACGTTGTCGAATTTATCGGCTAAGGATCGTCCTATTGCAGCCTAAATCAAGTATAATTGGAGTTTTGGCAGAATGTTTACTCTTCTTCTGAGGGCTTGGTGATTTTAATTAATCTCACAAGATATGATATCTTCAATTCGGAGCTTCATCCTAATCGAGAAAAAGTAGCTTCATTCTTCGTCTTCGTCTGCAGATTCATGCGACTGTTTGAACTCAAATTGTGCAATGTGCAGTTCATATCATTGTTTATAATATTTTGTTCAACCGTGTGTGCATACCCATTGCTTGTGTAACTTCTCAGTATGTGTGAATTGGTACTGCATTAATGATGTTACATTGGTTGCATAAATCCAAACCATGAATAATTTCATGGTATCATTCATTTTAATGCTATGAGTTATTCAAGTTTGACTCGTGTTTAACTCAATTAAAAAATACTTGAGCAATCGATCATATATTTAAATGAGAACATTTAGGTGTCAAATTGGTAAATGCCATTAGATTACACGTGGTAACATTAGAAGTATGAGAGTTACAAATTTACAAATGGTAAATTTATGAGTAGAAAATGACATTAGTGTGTGTACACGGGAATATAATATATGAATATATTATAAGTGAAAGCAATAAAATAATAAAAAAAAAGAAAAAAATTATAATAAGAAAATAGGATAAAGACGGATGGTATATATATATATAATATATAAGTTTAATTAAGGAACAATGTTATAAATATTAACATATATGTAATATATAATATAGATGGGTGTGTGCATGTGTGCACTAGATAAGGAAGAAAAGGACTATGTTGCTTACCATGAGCCCAATAAACCGACTTAGAATTGTAGAAATAAAAGATACATCTCTATAACCCAAAATACACACACACAACAACGAGAAAAATAAAAAAAGAAGAAGAAGAAGAAACATAGGCGGGCAACCTCATCTCCACGGCTGAAATGGGTAATTAGCTTTACCCTTTTTAATCTTTGATGAATTAATTTGGGTTTTCAAGCGATAATATGAATATGGAACCAAGAGAACATATTTACCTGTAAACCCTTTATTACCTACCCACTACATGCACAAGAATGAGTATAATGTGAGGAATTGGTGGGTGTGTCAAGTATTGGGGGAAATTGAACTGAGATAATGGTCGAATAATGTAAGAAATCAATTGTAGAATAGAAATACTATAAATGTTTACATATAGGTGTAATTTGATTGGATATGAATAGATGTTAAACATTATATAGCAATTTTAATTTTTAAAATACATATTTGATGAGAAGAACTTTTAAATAACTAAAGCGCAAATAATATTAAGTGATAACAACTTAGATTAGTAGGTGTGATAAAGTGATGTGAGTTCCTATTAAGACCTTAAATACTCTTTATTGATTCTGGATTATGAATATTTATGAATTCATTACATGTGTTATTTTAATACACCAATGAATTAATTTTTTGAATAAATTTTAAATGAAAAACTGAAGTGCATGTTTGGGATATTTGATTAGATTTAGGTTTTAAATCACAAAGTGGATTGTTATTTAGTTAAGTTAAAAATATAGAATCTTAGATGAAATTTGGGTTAGAGAACTTATTTAACTTTTACAGGTTGTCTTTTACCTAACATTATCGAGGAAAAACACTTAACTTTCAGTAAGATATCCAAAGGTTAAAGGTAAGTGACAATCCATCTGCAACTACAAAGCATGAACATGGTATTTCCTGTTTTATTGATACTAATGCGATTCTTGTATCTGGATGAATGCATTATGCAAACCTTGGTATTCATATGTTGCTTGGTGGATATTGGAGTGTGATGACTATTGTTTCATTGAGCATGTCATTCATTGGCATTTGCACGTGCATGCAAACATATGAGCATTGTTGAGATGAGGCATGCACGACATGGTAACTTTCTATAAAAAGAAAAAGGTTTTGGTTGGCCACTGCTAATGCACCAAGGCATGTGAGGCATGCTTTTATGATATATTTTAGGGTGCAGTGGGTGTTACTCCTCGGAGGATCATAGGGGTTGACAGGGGGTGTGCCTCTGATGGTCACGAGGGGGCGGACCACTTGACTGTATCCTTATTGACACGTCAAGGGAAGACTCCTGGGGATCATTGGCGAAGACAGGGGGTGGACCTCAGGTGGTCCCGAGAGATGGCCCTAGGTGGTGTCAATATGATTATTATTGAGCTCGTGCCATGTGATACATCACTTCGGGTATGTGAGACATTCGGACGAGGCTCATTGATTATTAAAGCCCAGTGCCATGTGAGACATCACTTCGGGTATGTGAGACATTCGGACGGGGCTGATTGATTATTGATGTTCAGTGCCATGTGAGACAATACTTCGGGTATGTGAGACATACGGACTGGACAACTTGATCATTAATACTATGTTGAGTTATTTCCGGTGCATAGCAGATGGGTCAAGGGCCCAACATGCATGATTTCCGCTTACTGGGCATTAGCTTACGTAGTTCATGCATTGTAGGTGAGTCTGGTGATGCTGTTGGATTTCATGGACTTACTGGACAGGCTGCTGGAGCTCCTACAGGCTATTGAGGACAGTGTATATGGATGACGACCTGTTGGGCTATGTTGATGGGTCACCTTTCTTTTGGTCTTGTATTATATTTTGGTTTAGGGTTGTACCCTCTTTTGAAAACTCTTATGTAAATATGTACATGTAAATATCTGGGTGATGTGGGTTATGCGTTTGATAACAGGGATGTCTATTGTGTGTAATAACAGGGTTGGTTACCTATTTTGTTTATGGACATGGCTTGTCCTTATCTTAAAATTAAAATGATTTTACTTGTTTGTTATTAAAATGTCGCAGGAAAAAATTACACGTTTTGAAATAGAGTTTGTGGTCGAGTTTTACTATTTATATATTTTCCAGTAGTAGTAATAGGGGTGGGCGTCACACTCCTCCTCCAAGGCCGCCCCCCCAGGGGGGTGATGACCTCTGGGCCGCTGTCTGCCGTCTGCATGGGATCCCGACCTTAGGCCCCCGCCCGAATGAAGTTTCCAGGAATGTATCCTAGATTGCTGGAAACCCTCCTCCAACAACATCCGTTCATGAATCGAACCCTCGACATTCGGCTCATAATACTAATGCTCAATCCAATTTTGGCCATTCTTTTGCTAAAATTGTTTCAGGTACTAACCACGAGATGGATTCAACAACGCAGGCCCCAGGTAATTTCACCCCATTCTCGCATATTGTCTCTGGTAAATCCAACTCTATCCCTAAACCTGTAAGAAAGGGAGATTATTATTTTGTTACTATCGACGAAAACGTTTATCAACAATGTCTTGCCAAATTTTCATATTCTTTAATTGGAAGGGTGATTTTAGGAAAGGGTAACAAGCCATGGGCGACTATGCTTTTACACAAACACCTATCTGAAATTTGGGGAATTAAAAATGATTGGAAACTAATCCCCTTGAGTAAGGGATTTTTTTGTGTCAAGTTTTCTAATGCGCGGGATTGGGGTCGAGCTCAACAACGTATTAATTGGACGCTTAATCCGGGAACTATTCGGCTATCTCCATGGGTCCCAGATTTTAATCCGTATAAGGTACACACGCCAGTGGCAAGTGTTTGGGTCCGAATCTTTGAGCTCAGTTTGGAGTATTGGGATCCTAATACCATCTTGGGGATCGCCAGTGCGATTGGCAATCCAATACAAATTGACCATCGATCGCTCGATGGTTCTCTGGGTCATTTCATCAGGGTGTTAGTGGATATTGAGTTGTCGAAACCATTGGAGGATCACATCATGGTGGAGCGAATTGGTCAGTGTTCCTTTGTGTCAGTGAGTTATGAGAAGTTATCGGAATTTTGTTCGAAGTGCAAAGTTACGGGACATTCAACGGTTTCTTGTCGTATGATAGCGGGGAACTCCACCATGGAACGGCGTGCCTCTCCTGGACAGGGATGCCCCAGGGATTCATTGGCTCATCAGAACCTAGTGCAACGGGGTCATTCTAGGGTCCGGAAAGTTTATCGTCCTGTGCAATAGGATAAGGGCAAGGCCGTTGATGACTAAATAGGAAATACGGGTTCGACTATGCGAGCAGGATCCCCTACCTGTGCAATAGTCACTTGCCCCTCTGATTTACATATGAGTAACACTTTTGAGGCTCTTGCTTTAGATGACACCCCTGATCAGCCGTCGACAGACTCTCAGTCCACTTATCCAGCAAGGGAATCGGTTCCCAAGGCCTCTACTTCCAATACCGGCCCCATTTCCACTATTCTGCCCCGTACGGTTCAGCACCCATTGGAGAAGCTTATTCGGGCTCTGAGTCGCGCCTTCCGGGATAGTTCTCTGGACTCAGCTAAATCCAGATTAATTCAGAGTGAGAATTTGTTAGAGAATGATTAGGTCCAGCAAAGATGGCGAGTAGAAGAGGCGTTCCCCCAGATATGGAATCCCAGTCCTCAAATAGCTCTCTTGATATCCCTTTTAGCCAAATACATAGTATATCTTCTTCTCTTTCCCTACCAAGATTTTCTACTAGTCACATTGAAAATACAATAGAATAGTCTACTATACCAAGCAACGCTGTTGTAGAACAAACTGTCCCCCCAGTTGTTAGTCCATATAATATATACAGAAATCGTGGTTCTTGGCCTAAACACATCACATCCATCATCTTCAACAAGTGTACTTGGCCAAAAGAGTATATCCAATCATCTAGAATGGATCACTATGGTCTTTCTTCAACTCAACAAGAGCAGTACATCACAATGTCCATTCCACCCGAGTTCATCACACGATGGAGATTGGAAGGTTATACCCATCTCCACCTTGGAGCTGTACGACTTGTTCTCTCCTACCATGGAAGGAAAGGTCTTCCAGTATCTGCAAGAATTGCTCTTCTAGATACTCGTTTTATGCAATATGAACATGCAGTTATTGGTATAGTTCTCTCTACACTCAACACCGGAAGTGTTGTGGTCACTTTCTTCCCCAACTTTGCAGTATCTTTGAGTGATCCAACTCTTGCATCTGTCTTCAAGGAGCAAGTTCAACTTTCCGGAGCAGATCAGATCTCAAATTCCATCATAGCAACCCTTCATCTCCAAGTTGTATACATGTTGCAAGATCAAAGCCTAGATATGCAAAATCAAGACATAAAAGATGCTTTGATGGCCCTTGCTGAGTTTGGATCTGACGTCCCTACAATCGTCCAGATACCCAGACAAATCAGGAGAAAAGACTTGGAGCAACTTGTTCCAAAAGAATGGATCACCAACTATCAATCCCTTCACCAACAGTCAGAAACGGTGCAAGCCACCGACTTTAAATTTCAAAGGTCGAAAGACGGACGTGTGAAGATGATCTATCGACACCAACCAGCTCGAAACCTTCAAATCCCGAATTCCAGCTGATGGTTCATCCAGTTGAGGTAGATGCATCTACAAGAGTTCCAATCGCAAGATTTTGCCCAGATGGATCCCATATTTACAGTGACAGAGTTAATGGTCATTTTGTATGGGATGTTGATCCATCCATGTGTGATCTAGAATGTTCTTGTGGAGAGGAATCAGACTCTGATGAAGAAGAACATATACAGTGAAGAAGCAGAAAGAAGAAAACCACAAGACAACCACGTTGCAGGACAGATGATAAACCTGACCCTCCAGATCCAGGTCCACAACCCTTACCATGTTACAGAGAAGGGTTAGCTATCCTTCAAAAAGAAAAGTATGGGTGTCACCAAGAATTAAGGCACCTTCTCCTCCAACTCCTCCTGTTGTCCAACCTTGTTTCATGTTCAGATACGAAGCAGAATTTCCACCTCTAGAAAGGAAGGTTGACACTCAACAGAGGATTACATCCAAGCCCTTTGTGCAAAGCACCACTGTGGAACATGACGGACAAATAAAGGGTCCTACTCAAGCAGAGGAAGTGCTAAATTGGCAGACAACCAACGCTTGTGCCCAAAACAAGTCTCTGCAGATAGACTCTAAGGTCTCACAGATTCTCACCACAGTCCAATCTAACCAGACCAAGGTTAATACTGTAGAGAATCAACTCCAGTAGATATATGAAAAGCTGAAAGATAATATCAACTGGCTGGACAAAGATGTGAAGAGCCTTATTGAACAAAACCAATTTGGAGCATAGTTCATGCAGAAAGAAGCTGAGATCAGGAGACTAAACAAGGAACTTTCTCAAATCAAAAGGGATAGGAGCAGTTAAAGTAAGTCCTTTTCCTTCTTTCCCAGTTATAGTTCCAAATATGAATAACCTCCTATATCTCCTCCAAGTTATCCTACTTATTTTGGTATGGCTTCTAGTATTCCACTTGATATTCCTAAAAAACCAAAGAAAAAGCCCTCTACTCTAAAAAGCCAACCACCTCCAAAGAGTCATGAAATACCTCCATCCTCTTCTAAATCCGAAGAGAAAAACCCAACAGAATCCTTCATGGCCAGACCATCCCTTATTCCAGGAAATAATCCATTACAATGGTCAGAAAATTCAGACCCTGAAGAAACTACCTCTTCCCAATCTGAAAAAGAATCGATTCGAGGATGCTAAATCATCCTATCGGGAGAAGAATCCTATGATCTTTGAGTCCGAACAGATGTTGCTGATCTATCCACTATACTTATAGTGGAGATACTCGAGAAGCAAGCCAAGCAATATATGAACCCGATTATCGAAAGTTCTCAAGAAGATATGGAACCAGAAGCAGAAGGACCACATCCTCGTCCTTCAGATTCATCCTCCAAACCAACAAATGGTCCATGGTTTTCATTCGATGATGTTCCAATCCAGAAGAGAAGAGAAAGATTACACTCTTTTGCAGCATGGATTGACCTCCAGCTAACAAAAAAAGGAGCCAATCTGAAGCAAATCCTCATGGAATTCTCTTCAAGATTTGTTGGCATCCTACGTGAATGGTTTCAAAGCCTTGGTGAGTATCGACAACTCCAACTTTATAATGCTTCAACTCCATCACTTGTTCTTGGAGAAATTCACCAAGAGTTTATTGGAGATATCACTATTATCAACAAGTTGGCAGAAAAAGAATATTTTTCCACGAAGTGTTGTTCTTTGACACGTAAAGATTTGGATGGCAATTTCAAAAGATGTCTGAAAAGTTTTACATGCTAAATGGATACAATGATCCAAATCTCAAACATGTCTATCCGTCTCTCCGCTAAAGAACTTCAGCCCGAGTTACGAGAATGATTCAAGCTTCCGGAGGGAAGTCTCAAGAATCGATCTAGGTAAAATCCATCGATGACGTTTGCAACCCTAGACAAGATGTGTGAACAACAAGTCTTCATCAAGGATGTGCTTGACAAAAGAACTCTCCTCAAATCTGTATGCAAAAACTCTCATCTGGAGATAAAGTGCAAAGGAAAGGAGAACTGCACTTGTTCATCTTCGTCTTCCCGGAAAAAGATCAGAAAGATCCAGAAGAAGGCGAAAAGAAATAAAACCTATCGATTCTTCAGAAGGAAACCGTTCAGAAAGAAGTCAATGAATAGGTGTTTCCTATGTGGAAGAAAAGGGCATTTTGCAAAGAATTACCCTAACAAGAAGGATAAAGCAGCGAAGTTGGCATCACAAGTATTCCAGCTTAATTATGCCAACACAGATGATGCTGATATTGAGTCCTTATTTTCTGAACAAGACGAGCAAGATGAAGACACTGCATTTGCAATACAATATTCTACTGATGAGGAAGGACCAGAAGAAGAAGAAGAAGATTCATCCTCCGAGCTCCCAGTCTTTATGATCAAGTCAAAACCATCACTCAAGACCAATTCCTTGATCCAAAAAGGGATGCCGTATCCAAATATTGAAGTGCAAATTCTACCATCCAAGCATGATAGACCAATCAAGGCTATTGGCGTATTTGATACAGGAGCCAGAAAGTCGATGATGAATCCTGACATACTACCTGAAGATGCTTGGCAAAGTCATCACGAATACTTCTATGCAGCTGATGGACAGACTTTTCATACCTCGCTCATTACAAAGAAGCCAATTGGACAAGATATCTTGATGGGCTTCGATTTATTCTTCCAGGCTAAAAGCCTACAGATTCTACCTCATGGGTTGAAGTATAAAAGACAGTTCCAACCTTACACCACCATCCAGAAGTTGTTTACTCTATCAGAGGCACCTCTAGAATACAGAGATATTACCAACCAGCTTCTCAAATGTTGTGCAGACTCTCATGCAGATTTCCATCACCCAACACCACTTTGGAAAAATCCGAAGTTCTTTATTCAGCTCCCTTTCAAAAAGAATGAAGATGTGAATGCTACCAAGGCCACTCATCCAGGAATGACCCCAGAAGAGCTGAACCTTGCGAGGCAAGAGTGCAACCAACTCTTAGCACTTGGACTCATTGAGCCCACAAAATCAAATTGGGCTTGGCCTGCATTCTATGTCAATAAAAGAGCTGAACAGGTACGAGGGAAAAAGAGGCTTGTTATTGATTATATAGCTCTTAACCATTTCCTCCTTGATGATAAGTTCCCTTTACCTAAAACTCAAATGCTTTTTTCCCAACTCTCTAAAGCCCAAGTCTTTTCAAAGTTTGATCTGAAGTCAGGGTTTTGGCAATTGGGAACTGGGCCCCGAAGGATAGATATAAAATTTTTGCCTTCCTACACCCAATACCAATGGACAAGTCATGCCATTTGGTCTGAAGGTTGCACCCTCCATATTCCAAAAAGCAATGACCCAAATTTTCGAACCTATCCTACATACCACCCTAATCTACATTGATGACTTCTTATTGTTCTCATCAAACAAACACGAGCATGAAACTTTGCTACACCAGTTCCTGGATATTGTTCGATCACATGGTATTATGTTATCTGAAAAGAAGAGCTCTATCGGTCAAACAAACATTGAGTTTTTGGGAATGAAAATAATCTATGGAAAGTATCAGCCAGGCCAGTACATTGCTCAGGAATTGCTAAAGTTTCCGGAAGAAAACTTTCCAATCAAAGAAATTCAACAATTCCTTGGAATTGTTAAATTTTTTTAATAAGTTGGGACTACTGGTTATAAGGGAGGGGTTAAATTTCAAATAAACTAAAAGATACTGGGTTCAAACCCCGGTCAATACCCTTACAAAGGGTGAGTGATACCACTTGAGCTACATTGGAATTGTTAATTATATCGGAGATTTCATTCCGGATTGCTCCGGATATACCAGCTTGACTTTCAAAGATGCTTAAGAAGAATGCTCCACTATGGGGATCATCCCGCACTGCAGCGGTTCAACAACTCAAGCAAGTATGCGAGAATCCTCCGCCATTGAAAATTCCAAGCACAGACAAAGGATTCTCCGGATCGATGCTAGTGATGAATATTGGGGAGCCATTTTTCTTGAAAAAGAAGATGGGAAAATCTTTTATTGTGGACATGCAAGTGGTCAGTTCAAAGATTTCGAGAAGCATTACCATGTTTGTCTACAAAGAAATCCTTGTTGTGAAGAATGGGATCAAGAAGTTTGAATTTCATCTTATTGGACACCATTTCATAATTCGATGGACAATACATCATTTCCAAAGAATTATGGAGCTTAACAACAAAGGTGTTCCAGAAGAAACAATTGCTGCGACTTAAAGATTGATTTTCCAAGTATCGATTCACGATTCAACATATCAAAGAAAATCACAATCTTGTTCCGCATTATCCGCCCGAGATCACAGCCATTCTGAGTTAATATCTTCAAAGGTATTTTCCCGATTATATTAATGGCATATTCAAGGCCAATTTCCCCACAAAAACACCTTTCAAAAGTCTAAGTGATTTACAAAACTATGCAAAACATTTTATGTTTTATCACTTAGCCAAATTTGTTGTTCAAGTTAATATCCCTTTCGAGAGGGCATGTCTTTATCCAAATAAACCTTTTTATGGGATCCTTACCATTTCCACTACTACTCCTATTCCAAAGGATGGTCTATGGTATTTGTGGTGTCTTTCCACCCTTTACTATCATTCAGTGGAAATGCCCGTTAGAAATACTTTATCATTCCTCCAAAATCCAGTCAACCAGCCATCAAATCTCTGGACCTTTCTTGAATGGTATGACAAGATTCAAAATTGGAAGAAAATGTTACAAGCAGAAGTGGATCAGAACAAAGATGTCCCGGATTTATACATTGTCATGGTACTCCACCGATATTTCACAATGGGAAAAGGGTATCGATTTATACCAACATCTTTACATTTTAAATGGAAGGTTTTCCTGGATCAATTTACCTTTGAGGTTAATAAATTATGCATGCATCTCCTGGTTCTTAACAAGATTCCACCAAACCCACCTAGACCGGAGCCAGTATATACATCACTCGTGATAAGTCCATGTGTTGATGAACCCGAGTTAAGTCACCAACGAGAAGATAACCAAGAAGGTGACACAGATACTCAACTGTTCGAACCAGATTTCCAAGACCCATGGCTTGTTGAAGATGAAGACATAGATTGGGGACGGCTTGGATTGTTTTGGATGAACCTTGGTCAAAGGAATACTACGACTACCACAATAATCCATGACGGAAGGATGATGTTAGCACTGTATAGGTGTCCTTACAATGGACACGTGTCAGTTTGTAATAATAAGTGTCCTTCTAGTGAACACATGTCAGTTTATGGTTGTAAGTCTCCTTTTGTTGGACACATGTCAGTTTCTTATCCTTGTAATGTAACATGTGTCAGCTTGATGTTGTAAGTGTCCTTTTATGGGACACATGTCAGCTTTGTGTTGTAAGTGTCCTTTTAGTGGACGCGTGTCAGCTTTCTGTTTAAAGTATCCATGCAAGTGACATGTGTATGTGATAGGTGTCTTGTTAAGTAGACACATGTCAGGTTTTGATGAAGAAGGTCTAAGAAGGTAACACGTGTCTAGCAGATGTGTCTTATAATAGGGACACATGTCACTTCCTTGTTTTATACATGAGGCCTATATAAGGACCTCTTCAGTTGTATGGAAACTCAGACGAAAATCAGAATAAAATCTCCCTTTTACAAAATATGAGTTTCTAAATCTCTTTTATATCTCTTCAAAAGCCCCTTAGCTAATCTGCAATTATCTTTCAAATTCTTCGATCTTCTTCATGAAGTATGCTCTGTACTTGCCTCTTTGAGGATCCTGTACACCAGAAACATGATTGAAGTACTGGCATAATATTATTAGGCACGGTCCCCTCAATCCATATGGCGGTTAAGAATTCTTTGAAGTTTTGAATGAATGACCTTCCTATGAGGTTCGTCGAAAGGCTTGCAAGGCAAGGTGTGCCGCTAAGGCTAAGGTGCAGTAGACCTCGTGGTGGTGTCATACTTTCTTAACCTCTTGGAAAGGCTAAAGCTGCCTAAGGGTATGGGTTTGTGGGGCTCCCGGCAATTGCATCTTCTAGAACATCTGGGGGATTGGGAATATTGGATCTCGCAATGTTCTTAAGGCTTTATGTCAAAAGCATAAACCTTCTATTTTGGTGATTTGTGAGCCCAAGTGGACATTTCTTCGATATCGGATTCTTATTGGAATAGCTTGGGTTTGACATTTGTGGCTCAGAGCTTTCGGGCAAATGGACGTGCTAATATTTGGCTATTTTGCGATGTTGGTCTATCTGTCCCTAATCAGGTTTGGTCTTCTACCCAATGTATTGTTTTGCAAGTTCAATTTGGTTCTATGGTTTTTCCGAAATCCCCATCCTATGAATTCAATTTTTTCAAAAGCCCGATTCATGTACCAATCATCCGGATCCCATGTCTCGGGTTCCAAGTAATCCTACTTTGTTTTCCACAGTGGTTTCTGGTAAAACTCATTCTATCCCAAATCCGATTTGCAAAGGTGATTACTACTCTATTACCATTGATGATAATGTTTACCAGCAACGTCTCGTTGAATTTTCCTAGTCATTGATTGGAAGGGTTATTTTAGGAAAAGATAACAAGCCATGGGCGACTATGCTTTTGCATAAACGCCTATCTGAATTATGGGGTATTAAGAATTACTGGAAATTAATTCTCTTGGGAAAGGGATTTTTTTGTGTCAAATTGACTAATGTGCAGGATCGTTCTCGGGCTCAGCAACGCACTAATTGGACGCTCAACCCTGGTACTATCCGCTCTGTCTCCATGGGTGCCTCAATTTAACTCTTATAAGGTACAAACTTGAGCAAAGCATTTGGGTACGCATTTTTGAACTCAGTCTGGAATACTGGGACCCCAATAACATCATGGGGATTGCCGGTGCTCTTGGGAATCCATTACATATTGATCAGCGCTCTTTGGATGGTTCTTTGGGGCATTCTGTGCGGGTTCTGGTGGATATTGATCTCTCCAAGCCATTGGAGGAACACATTATGGTTGAACGCACTGGCAAGTGCTCTTTTGTTTCAGTCACTTATGAAAAACTCCCTGAGTTTTGCTCGAGGTGTAGCGTTATTGGACATTCAACAACTACATGTCGTTTTAACAATGTGGGTAATATGGCTGCGGAAGGGCGTGCTTCATCGGCCCCAGGGACGTTCACGGGCGCCGGGTACTCGATAGAATTCAGCACAACGCGGCCGCTCCAGGGTCCGTAAGGTTTATCGTCCTGTTCAGCAGGACATGGGCAAGGCCGTAGATGACTCAATGGGAACTACGGGACCAGCTATGCGCGCAGGATCTCCGCCTCGCGAAATAGTCACTTGCTCTTCAGACATACATCTTGGTAACACCTTCGAGGCTCTGGGTTCAATCGATTCACCGGATCAACATTCGCGATTTCCAAGACGATTATCCAGCTAGGGTATCATCTCCTAATGCCAATACTTCCAATGTGGGAACAACCTCTACTATTATGCCAATCATGGTTCAAGATCCTTTGGGGAAACCTATTCGTGCTTTGAGTCATGCTTCAGGATAGTTCCTTGGATCCGACCAAAGATAGCATTCTCAGGGAAAGTCATATCAGACCGTCGCCCCTGTTTATGAAGTTACCATCGAATAGGAGAATTCGAACCACATGAGATGAACTTTGCGGCTACCAAGAGATGGGCGAGAATACGCAGATGAAATGGGACACCCTCACTCGCCGACTCCGCTATGAACCACACGCCTATTTTTACCGTGCGATCGTCATGGGTGCCACCCCCCATCGCCTTAATGAATTGCATCTTCTGGAACATCTGGGGATTGAGAACGTTGCATCTCGCAATGTTCTTAAGGCTTTATGCCATAAGCATAAACCTTCTATTTTGGCTATTTGCGAACCTAAGGTGGACATTTCGGCTATTCCAGACTCTTATTGGCATAGCTTGGGCTTGACTTTTGCAGCACAAAATTTTTGTGATAATGGACGGCCAGATATTTGGGTATTCCACGATTCCACGATCTCAATTCTTAATCAGGTTTGGTCTTCTACCCAATGTATTGTTTTACAAGTTCAATTTGGTGCTTTGATTTTTCACGTTGGTTTCACTCATGGTTTTTGTGATTACATTGCACGACATGAGCTTTGGCTGGATTTGAGGAATTTGGGTCTTACTGATCTATTACTTGTTGGTGATTTTAATGCGGTGTTGGGACATCATGAGCGCTCGCGCAATGATACACTTTCCCAAGCATCTTGTCAGGATTTCCGGGACTTCATGGAGGATGCTGGCCTATTTGCGGTGCCAACTACTGGGAACTCATTAACTTGGTGCTCCCCCCGAAGGCCTCTCTATCTTTACTTCAGGCTAAGTTGGACAGAGCCCTTGCAACTTGTCCATTTTTTGTTTTTTGGCAGGCTGTCAATGGCCTAGTTCTTCCTCGTGTTGGATCCGATCACCACCCCATTTTGGTTTCCTTTTCTTCGGCCGTTAGCAGGGGATCGATTCCGTTTCATTTTCAGCGTATGTGGGTTCATCACGAATCTTTCAGGGATTTGGTTACTACTTCTTGGGTATCTCCATTTGACACGCCCAACCCTCTTTTGCGTGTCATGAGGAAGCTCAAACGGTTGCGTCAAGTTATTAAAGAATGGAACAGGGATGTGTTTGGGGATGTAAATCGTAGGGTGGATAGTCAGATGGAGCAACTTCAACACTTTCAGTCAGACATCGAGACATTGGGCTATACAGCTGCACTTCGGGACAGTGAGTTGGACGCCCAGATTAGGCTCGCACAGACGCTGCAGTTACAATCTGATTTCCTTAAGCAAAAGGCCCACACTTTGCTGGCTTAAAGACGGGATCGTAACACAATATTTTTTTCATCGGCGAGCTTGATTCGCACGGGCGCGCGGGGATATAGGGGCTTATGATGGCGGCGGTTTCACGAGGACGATGCTACGGTCTTGGGGATCATATCATTTCATTTTACAAGGAGCTCTTCGCGGACACTGGCCGCTCCGCCTCAGACTTCTCGTTAATTGACCAGGTTCTTACTCCACAGGTTGGGGCGCGGGATAACGCCATTCTAACAACCATTCCCTCGGATTCAAAGGTTCAGGAAGTGGTGTTTGATATGGATTCAGATAGTTCTCCGGGGCCAGATGGGTTCAATGGGATTTTTTATCGCCATTTCTGGGATGTCATCTCTGTTGAGGTGACTGCAGCTGTTCGCTTTTTCTTTAGTAATTCGTCACTACCTCTGGGATTGAATGCCAGTTTCATGGCGCTCATCCCAAAGACTAAGGATGCAAATGTCATTGAAAACTTTCGCCCGATTATTATGAGCAATTTCCTTTTCAAGATCATCATGAAGATACTGGCTACACGTTTGGGTTTGATTATTGCATGTTATTTGTCTCTGACTCAGTTTGGTTTTATCCCTGGCAGACAGATACATGATTGTATTGCCATGGTGTCCGAAGGGTTTAATGTCTTACAGTGGTCGCATGATTAGAACATGATCTGAAAATCGATATCCGAAAGGCATTTGACATATTGAGGTGGGATTTTTACTATACGTCTTGCAACGCCTCGGTTTCTCTGGGATTTTTGTGCGTTGGGTGGAGGTGGTTCATCGGTCGGCAAGGATTTTAGTGCTGTTGAATGGGACGCCGGTAGGTTATTTTCCCTATTTCAGAGGAATAAGACAAGAGGATCCTTTATCTCCGTTATTGTTTTGTATTGCGGAGGAGGTTCTGGTTCGGTTTATTGCTGCGGCGATGGATCAGTCTCGGTTATCTTCCTTCACGGCGCCAAGAGGTATCGTCTTTCCATCATCCATCTTGTATGCGGACGATATTGTTATCATGTGTGGGGGCGTCTTCTACCAATGCCCGGTCTTGCTTCGATTCTAACTCATTATGCGGATATCTCGGGTCAAGTGTTTAATCCAGAAATCCAAGTTTACTTTGGTTCAAAGGTCTCGTCTTATGTCCGTGGGAGGGTGCAACAAATTTTGGGGATCCATCCAGGGCGTTACCTACTGTGTATTTAGGCGCCCCAATCTTTAAAGGCGCTCCCAAGGTTGGGCGGATTTCTGCCCGTCTTTGACAAGATAATTATCAAATTCAGAAGATGGAAAGGTTCGTCTCTTTCCCTTGCTTTGGTAGAGTTTGCCTGGTTAACTCGGTGATTACAGTTCTTTTGTGCACACCATGATGGTTTATACATGGCCTGGTATCTTTGCTCAAGAAAATGGAAAGAGCCATGCGCAACTTTATTTGGACGGGGATGTGAATTCTAAGGGGAAGGTGGTGGTCGGTTGGAATAAATGTTGCACGCCCAGAGCGAGAGGGGCGGGCGTGCGATCTATTGTGGCTGCCAACACGGCGTTCTTGATGAAATTGGGTTGGAAGGTTTTGAACTCGGATTGATGATATACGAGAACCCTCGATACAACGGTACTTTACTAGGAATGGGGAGATTCGACGGTCCTTTATTCCTTCTTCAATTTGGACAGGATTAAACCCTGCATTTCGATTGCTTGGATGATGCTCGTTGGATCCCAAGCACCAACTCGAGGTTTTATTCTTGATTGATAATTTGTTGAGTTACGCTATAGCGGAAAGAATTGGCATCCCAGAGGACTATAGGTACTTATTCCATCAGCGCATTTCGATTATTTCTATGATGGGTCCTGGCACTTCACCCTCCCTTTCGTGAAGGCTTATTTGGAGCTGGTCCGAGCCATTGTGTGTGTCCCGATTGCGCCGAGAGTCCGGGATACTCGAGTTTGGTTGAACTCGAATGATGGTTGAGTCACCTCGAAGGTGGCTTATAATCATATACGCCCCAGTGCCCGAACAGATTAAATGGGGTTCTTGGATTTGGTCGCAGACATATCCCGAAGCAGATCGGTAGTAGCATGGAGGGCCATACACACAACCGATTGGCTGTCCAGATTCACTTCGAGCTAGGGAAGTTTTTACGGCTTCGGTTTGTGTTCTTTGCAGGGCATTGGAAGAATCGGTTGATGCGGGGCATTGGAAGATTCACTTATTTGTCTCTTGTGCTTTTGCAGAAATATATGGCGTTGGATCTTCCAAGCTTTCCAAGTTCACCCTCTTGGACCTATAGTTTCAACGAGCTCGGTGCGATTGATGGCTTTTCATTTTAGTGACCAGGTTACTTTCCCTTGGCGTGTGGCGATTATTTCATGCATCGGGATTAGTTGGCATATCCGCAACGAGCTGATTTTTCACAACAAAATATGGACACTGGAGGCGGCGATCATTCAACTTCAGGTACTCATTGTGGAATTATCATCTTTGGATCGGGGATGCATGAATCAACAAGACCTATTTATCTTCGCGGTCTGCGAGTTCTGGGACGGCCTAGACATGCTCCGAAGTTTGTGGAGGTTGATGGCAAAAACCCCTCCTGGGTTGGATCAAGTTAACACGGATGGCGAGTGCTTCGGGGGCGGGCAACCTCACAGCTTCCGGGGTCTTTCGGAACTGTTCAGGTTTCTTTCGAGGATGCTTTGTCCATCATTGTGGTTCAGGGTACGCATTTGAAGCTGAATTGGTCGCTGCAATGTGGGCAATTCAATATGCCTTTGTGAAAGGTTGGACGCAACTATGGCTGGAATCGGATTCGATGTATGTGGTGAACCTATTGGAGAAGAGAACAATGGAGGTCCCATGGCGCCATCTTAGTCATTGGCGCCAAACCCTACATCTGCTCATAGGAATTGATCTTGTTGTCTCTCATATTTTTCGGGAAGGCAATCGGTCGCGGACTTGCTGAGCAAGAAGATGGAGTGCGACACATGGTGGGGCGTCCCGCCCACAGAACTCCTTAACTTCCTCACTGATGATTATGTTGGCCAATCCAACTATAGGTTTGTTACTCAGTGCGCTACCGCTTCAGGTTTCTTTTCCCATTTTAGGCGCCTATTTTCCTAGGGGTACTCTTTTTCCTTCCAAGGGTTTTCCCACAAGGGTGGGTTTTACCTTGGAAGGTTTTAATGAGGCCCCAACCATTCACCATCCTGGTCGGCTTGTGACCATTTCGTTTAGTTATTGACATTATTTCCAGGCTTTCTTTTGGCTACCTGATCACTGTGATCGGGAATACTCTTTTTCATTTTTATATATATGTCGCACTTATTCAAAAAAAAATAGCTAAGCCGATTTAAATGAACAGTGAGCCATACATTCGAAGATAATACAATCTTGCAAAGGCTTTGCAAGATCAACTTCCACCAAAACCCAAACAAAATGACCCAAGGAACCATCCAATGACCTATTATCAACGGAAGGGGGTACCTATGGCTTTATCAATACTAAGCTCAAAGATTCGAACCCAAACACTGGCAATCAAAGTCGTAACTTTGTAGGGATCGAAATCTCATACCCACATTGATAACTGATAGTACTCGGGTTAAGGGACCAAGAGACCCGAGATCGAGCCCTAGAACGTTCTCGCATATTATCAAATTTGATATAAAAATAACCCTTACCCAAGGGGATTAGTTTCCAATTAGTTTTGATACCCCATAAATCCGAGAGATGATTTTAAAGTGGTAAAATAGCCCAAGGCTTATTCCTTTTTCCATAATAACACGACCAATCAAAGAAAAAGGAAATTCAGAGATACTTTGCTTATAGAGGTTTTCATCAATCGTAACTGAATAATATTCTCCTTTTTTTAACAAGGTTCGGGATAGAATTAGCTAAACCATCAACCACATTAGAGTAGGTTTTAGGATTAACTGGAGTCGGTACATGAAAAGAATCTACATTAGAGTCATTACCACTAGTCATCAGAGCATAAGAGCTTGTCAAATTTGTGATGAAGTTGGACGTAGTGGCCAAGAACTGAGAATCCCCAGCACCAATAGCAGTTGCATGCTTCAACAATGGGGGAACAAAGGTATAATCACGTGGCTGAGGAGTGCCATGAGTGGGAGATGTCAAGGGGAGGGGCCTAGGGGTTATCACCCCTCTGGGGGCGGCGGCCATGGTGGCATATGAGGGAGTCGTCCCCCTAGAATGCAAATTAAGAGAGAGCGGCCCCCCATGGGCAGCTGGTTCCAAGGAGGAAGGGGGAGCCGCTCCCTATTACCGTAATCTTCAAGGAATGCAGCCTTTCCACCGAAACCCGACGACGAGACTGGCATGTAAAATTCTATCGGGACAAGATATGCGTACGTGCGATCAACTGAGGTCAAGGTTGAAGGTTTCTTGTGAGGGACAAAATTCAATGGGAGCCAGTTGTAGCTGTGAGTAGATGACGAGAAAGAAGATCCACCATTAATATCCGATGCCATGTCGCCAGAATGTTCTTGAATCTGTGCAGAAACCCTAGTAGAAGGCGAGATCACATGAGAAGTAGCAGCTTGAGGATGTGCAGGATGTAGAGTAAAGTTTGATGTCAAACCACGAAGGAGTTAAGCGTGACCATGAGGACGATGACCGGCAATCGAGAATCACTAATTGGCGACCATCGGGGGAAAGAGACGATGTGCGACCACCGAAAATTTAGGAGCATATTAACTAGTTTTTTTTTTTGGAAATTATGTATATACATTATGCAACTCGGATCTAAAGATAAAGATTCAATAATGAGAACCCAAAGCTAGAGAATAGCGGCATCCACCATCTAGGTCTTATCGTTGAAAGCCAAATCATTACGGATATGCCAAATAAGCCCAATGTAAGATATTACAGTTGCTCGCCATAGAAAAGAGACCTGCTCACATAAACGAAAGGACATCAGGAACACCGGTACCTGTGCAGGTGAGGCATCGGTCGGTCCTAGAAATGGTGGCAGCAGCGTGAGGAGGTAACGACCGAACATCCGCAACCTAGGGATCACCAGGCATCTCCGCGAAAGTCTAATTATCAAGTAGTTCAACAAGAGAGGCAAGCGGAGAGGATGTCAATTACATACTCGTATACCTTCTCTCTCTAAAAACACGACCACCGGTGCGGCCACATTACCTTTCTTTGGTCATCTTCTACGGCTGCTCCATGGCGGAGCCGGCCTTCTTCGGTTTTACGTCGAACTTCGATCCTCCCCCGAAGTCTGTCCTCATCGATCCATCATCCACCCCATCTTCTTCATCATTGCACGGGGCTAGGGTTTCTGAACCCGATCACGTGAACGCTACACCTCGCATCACCGATCAGTGCGGCTCCACATCGCCACCCATAGCCGGTTTGCCTAGCAATTTCGGCCTTATCGCCCGCACGAGCACCGAACCACCTCCGTCGAACAGGGACGCCCGATCTCCCGGATGTCTACCTCCACGCCGCTGTGACACTTCGCACCTCCAGCAGACGGCATAACGTGACGTCATCCCCGTCTGTTTGTCCTCCATCCCCGCACCTCGCCACCCGCGTGGTCCCCCCCTTGCCCGTCCTTGCGCCCGCTGTTGCTCATGGGACATCCTCTATGGGGGGACCACCCCAACCGCCTATGCCAGGCGGTTATCTTGGGGGGCGCCACTCTCTTCCCCCATGGATGCTGAATGCCTTGGGGGGACCAGCCCCCCTTTGCCATCCCTTGGGGGGCTGGCTGCCATGTCCACCTCCAAGACCGGGGGGGGTGATGACCCCTGCGCTGCCGTTTGCCGTCTGCCCGGGATCCCAAGCACAGGCCTCTGTCAGAATTTGACTTCAACGACATCCTTTTTTGAAACGAACCTGCGACATTCGGCTCATAATTTGAATGATCAACCCAATTTTGTACACTCTTTTGCTAATATTGTTTCAGGTTCTAACCATTCGGATTCCAAGTCTCAGGCTCTAGGTAATCCTACCTTGTTTTCCACAGTAGTTTCTGGTAAAAATCATTCTATCCGAAAACCAGTTCGTAAAGGTGATTACTACTCTGTTACCATCGATGATAATGTTTACCAGCAACGTCTTGCTGAATTTTCCTACTCGTTGATTGGAAGGGTTCATTTAGGAAAAGGTAACAAGCCATGGGCGACTATGCTTCTGCATAAACGCCTTACTGAATTATGGGGTATTAAAAATGACTGGAAACTAATTCCCTTGGGCAAGGGATTTTTTTGTGTCAAATTGTTTAGTTGCGTAGGATCGTTCTCGGGCTCGGAAGCGAATTAATTGGACGCTAACCCTGGTACTATCCGCCTATCTCCATGGGTGCCACGATTTCAACCCTTACAAAGTACAAACTTGAGTGGCAGGCGTTTGGGTCTGCATTTTTGAACCGAGTGCGGAATACTAAGACCCCAAGTAACATTATGGGGTGTGCCGGTGTGCTTGGGAATCCATTACAGATTGATCAGCGCTCTTTGGATGGCTCTTTGGGTCATTTTGTTCGAGTTCTGGTGGATATTGATCTCTCCAAGCCCTTGGAGGAACACATTATGGTTGAACGCACTGGGAAATGCTCTTTTGTTTCCGTCACTTATGAAAAACTCCCGAGTTTTGCTCGAGGTGTGGCATTACGGGTCACTCAACTGCTTTAGGTCGCTCCAGGGTACGTTAGGTTTATCGTCCTGTTCAGCAGGATAAGGGCAAGGCCATCGATGACTCAATGGGAACTACGGGTTCGGCTATGCGCACAGAATCTCCACCTCGCGCAATAGTCACTTGCTCTTCGGACATCCATCTCGGTAACACCTTTGAGGCTCTTGGTTGATCGCCTCTCGAGAATCGAATTCCGCATGATTTTCAAGCCGAGTACTTGGCTAGGGAGCCTTTTCCCAAGGCCACTACTTCCACCGCGGGAAGGGTCTCCACCATTATGCCTATTACGGTTCGGTATCCATTGGGAAAGCCTATCCGTGCTTTGAGTCGTGCTTTAAAGGGACAACTCCTTGGATTGAGCTAAGGAAAAAATTCTACGGAAAGTTACATCGGGACCGTCGCCCCCTATTTATGATGTTACAATCGAACTGGAAAGTTCAGAACCGCACGAGATGAACTTTCCGCTACAAAGAAATGGGCGATTATGCGGATAAAGCGGGTCATTCTCAATCGCCGAACTCCGCTACACACCACACGCCTATTTTTACCGTGCGATCGTCACGGTGCCACCCCCACCTTCTCAATGAATTGCATCTTCCGGAACATCCGAGGGATTGGGAATGTTGCATCTCGCAATGTTCTTAAGGCTTTATGTCAAAAGCATAAACCTTTGATTTTGGGTATTTGTGAACCTAAGGTGGGCATTTCATCCATTTCGGATTCTTATTGGAGTAGCTTGGGGCTCAGGTTCATTGCTCAAAGCTTAGGGCAAATGGGCGCCCGATATTTGGGTCCTTTGTGACGCCAACATTTGATACATAACCAGGTATGGTCTTCTTCTCAATGTACGATTCTCGCAAATTCAATTCGGCTCTATGATTTTATATGTTGGTTTTGCTCATGGTTTGTATGATCATGTTGCTCGTCGGGCTCTTTGGTCGGATTTGAGGAATTTGGGTCTTCCGATATGCCGCTTATTGGAGATTTCAATGTTGTGTTGGGACATCATGAGCGCTCTGGGATGGTGTTTTATCCCAAGCTTCTTCTAAGGACTTTAGGGATTTCTTGGAGGATCTTTGGTCTATTTGTTGTGCCGACTACGGGAATTTATTTACTTGGTGCTCCCCGAAGGCCTCTATCTCTACTTCAGGCTAAGTTTGGATCGGGCCTTGGCAACTAGTCAATTCTTCTCCTTTTGGCAAGTTGTTAAGGGCTTAATTCTTCCGCGTATTGGTTCGGATCACCATTCCATCATGGTTTCTTGCTTCTTCCATCAGCAAGGGGCCGTCTCCTTTGATTTCGGCGCATGTGGGTTAATCATCATTGTTTCGAGCATAATTCACGCCTCTTGGCTATCCCGTGCGCGTCGCCCAACCCTGCGCTACGTGTCATGTGGAAGCTCAAGAGGTTGAGACAGACGATTAAGGTTTGGAATAAGGAAGTATTCGGAGATGTTCATCGCCAGGTGGATTATCAGTTGGAAAAGGTCCGTCAGATTCAAGATGATATTGAATCCCAAGGCTTCACGGAGGCCCTCAGGGAATTGGAATTTGAGGCGCAGACTGCATTGTCTCGTACGTTGCAAATGCAGTCCGAGTTTCTTCGGCAGTAAAATCCCGTTCACTTGGTTAAAGGATGGGGATCGTAACACGGATTTTTTCCACCGTCACGCTTTGCATTCGAAATGGGCGATCCAGGATTCAGGGTCTGATGGTCGACGACAACTACACAGAGGATCCAGTTGCTCTTGGGAATCATATTATTTCATTCTATACGGATCTTTTCGCAGACACGGGGCACACCAGTTCAGATTACACTTTGGTTGACCAGCTTATCTCCCCTACAGTAAGCACGGTTGACAATGCATTTCTCGAGCGGCTATACCTTGCAGTCCGAGGTGAAAGAAGCGGTGTTTGATATGGGTTTAGATTAGTGCTCGGACCGACGGTTTCAATGGAAGATTTTATCATCATTTTTGGATCTAGTTTGAGACGAGGTGGTAGCGGCCATCGATATTTCTTTGTCACGACTTCCTTCCGTGCGAGGTTTGAACATGATTTCATGGCTCTCATCCCCAAGACCAAGGAAGCTAATGTGGTGGAGGACTTTAGGCCGATTGTCATGAGCAACTTTCTCTTCAAGATCATCACCAAGATTCTGGCGACGCGTTTGGGCGCAATCATCTCTTCATACTTGTCGCCTACTCAATTTGGTTTTATCCCGGGCAGGCAGATTCATGACTGTATCACTTTGGTTTCGGAGGGTTTCAATATTTTGCAGGGATAGATTCATGATTCTAAAGATTGATATCCGAAAGGCCTTTGATACGGTTAATTGGGTTTTCTGATACACGTGTTACGTCGCTTTGGTTTTTTTCTGAAGTGTTCATTCATTGGATTCAGATTATCCTTCAATCTTCAAGAATCTCGGCCCTTCTCAATGGGTTGCCAGTGGGTTATTTCTCTTGCTTCAGGGGGGTTCGACAGAGGGATCCGTTATCTCCTCTGCTCTTTTGCATTGCGGAAGACGTTTTGAGTAGATTCTTTGGGGAGACGATTAACATGAATCAACTTCAACCTTTCGGGGCGCCCAGTCAGGTGGTCTTCCCCTCGTCGATCATGTATGCAGATGATATTGTGATTATGTGTGGGGCATCCATGAGCAATGCATGTACTATTATCCAGCAGCTTAACCTCTACGCGGACATTTCGGGCCAGGTTTTTAATCCTAACAAATCTAAAGTTTATTTTGGTAGACGGTTTTCTAATTATGTGTGCGGGCGTATTCAAACGATCACTAGGATTCACATTGGTGCTTTCCCTACAGTTTATTTAGGCGCCCCCATCTTCAAGGGTGCGCCCAAGGTGGCGGATCTACAACCGGTTTTCGACAAGATTATTCTCAAGTTCAGAAGGTGGAAAGGGACTACTTTGTCTATTGTTGGATGTGTTTGTTTGGTAAATTCGATGATCACCAGCTCCTTTGTGCATACGATGATGGTATACAAATGGCCCAAAACTTTGTTGCGGCAAATGGAGAAGGCTATGCGTAATTTCATCTGGATTGGAAATGTGAACTCTAAGGGATCAGTGGTGGTTAATTGGAGGCGCTGTTGCACGCCCCGGGCAGAGGGGGGTCTAGGCGTCCGCTCTATCGATGTGGCCAATAATTCTTTCCTTATGAAGATGGGTTGGAAGATTATGACTTTAAACTCTTTGGTCTTCGACATTCTCTGAAAGTGCTTTTTGGCCAATGATGGTTCTCCACGCCGATCGTACATCCCCTCCTCTATCTGGAGAGGGATTCGGCCTGGGATATCAAGTTTCTTGGACGACTATCGTTGGGTCCCCGGATTCAATTCCGGCATCCTATTCTGGCTAGACAACTGGTTGGGTTACTCCATCGCAGACAGGATTGGGATCCCACAGGAGTACAGGTACTTATTCCGACATCGCATCTCCGACTACTTCTACGACGGGACCTGGCACTTCACTCTCTCATTCATTGAGGTTTATTTGGATATGGTCCGAGATATTGTTAGAGTCCCCATCGCCCCAGCATCGTTAGATACCCGGGCCTGGATCCATTCTGATGATGGGAGTATTACTTCGAAGATGGCTTATACGTTTCAAGGCGTCTAGTTCACCTAGGTGGTTCAATGGGGTTCTGGATTTGGTCCCCTCACATTTCGGAAAAGACGCTCAATTGTGGCTTGGCGGGCTATCCATAATTGTGGCGGTATTGGATGTCTGCGTTTCCTCGGGGCTCCTTCACGGGCCCCTCGGATGCGGTCTTTGTTGTGTTGACACGGAAGATTTGTTGACCACTTGTTTGTTTCATGTGGTTTTGCGGGGGCTCTTTGGCGGTGGATCTTTGATGCTTTTAATATCAATTACTTTCCAGGCATATAGTTTTAATGAATTCTGGTGCATTTAATGCGTTTTCATTTCGATGAGCGGTGGCCTTTCTCCGGAGAGTGGCGGTGTTATCCGTATTTGGCTCATCTGGGAAATCAGAAATGACCTGACTTTCAACGACAAGAACTGGACACTAGAGGCAGCCATCCTACACCTTCGTGTTCTAATTCTTGAGTCATCTTCCTTGGACCAAGGTTGCATGCACAATGATCAACAAGACCTTTTCATTCTTCGTAGACTTCGGGTTCCTGGGCGCCCACGACAGGCCCCGAAGATTGTGCAGGTTACATGGCAGAAGCCTTTTCCGGGATGGATTAAGGTTAATACAGACGGAAGCGCTACCGGGGTGCCCGATCGCCTAACAGCCTCCCGTGTTTTTCATAATTGTAGGGGGTTCTTTCGGGGGTGCTTTGCGGAACATTGTGGCTTGGGTGTCGCTTTTGAGGCAGAGCTAGCGGTGGCCATGCGTGCCATTCACTACGCTTTTTCAAAGGGGTGGAATCAACTTTGGCTGGAGTCGGACTTGGTCTATGTAGTGGAGTTGCTGCGGAAAAGATCGACAGGGGTTCCTTGGCGCCATTTGAGTAGGTGGCGGTTCACCCTCCACCTTCTCTCTCAGATGAACTTCGTGGTCTCGCACATCTTTAGAGAAGGCAATAGGGTAGTGGATATTCTTAGCAAGACATCGCACGAGGATATATGGTGGGGACGCCCCAGCCGCTATTATCCCATCCCTCACTCAGGATTATGTTGGCCAATCTAACTATAGGTTTGTTAGTTAGTGCGTCTGCTACTTCTGCTCTGTTAATTGGGCGCACTTTCCTATGTGGGGTACTCTTTTTCCTTCCAAGGGTTTTTCCCACAAGGGTGGGTTTTACCTTGGAAGGTTTTAACGAGGCCCCAACCATTCAGCCATCTGGTCGGCTTGTGACCACTCTGTTATCTGCTTTGACTTTGTTTACAGGCTTTACTTTGGCTACCTGATCAGCCTGTGATCGAGACGACTCTTTTTCATTTTTATATATGTTATTGCATTTATTGAAAAAAACAAGAGAGGCAAGCGCCCTGCGTCGTCTTCTTGTGTGTTTATTGAGCTTTCTTCCAACTTTTTTTATGCAGCCAAAGTGATAGTGGTTCTAGCATCCACCGGTAATGTGTGGAAGAGGGTAAGCTTTCTATGTGGATAGGAAATTCATTGAAACTGTGAGCATGATGAAATTGCACATCAAAGGTACTAAGAATCCATCGCCAAAGAGCCCCTACAAAGACACTAGAGACAAATGAATGATCACTGGATTCATCATGAGCGTAGCAAAGGCCACAGACAGAGGGGCCGATGAATCCCTGATTCCGCAACAAATTTTGCTAAGTGATAAAACATGAAATGTTTTGCATAATTTTGTAAGTCCTTGAAAGGTGTTTTTGTGGGGGGAAATTGGCCTTCAGGATATGCTAGTAATATAACTGGGAAAATACCTTTCGAAGATACTAGTTGTAATGGATGTGATCCGGGCAAATAATCTGGAACAAGATTGTGATTTCCTTTAATATGTTGAACTGTGAACTTATACTTGTAAAACCAATCGTTAAGTCACATCAATTGTCTCTCGAACACCCTTGTTTTTTTAATGAATTGGAATATATATATAAAAAGAAAAACGAGAGTCATCCTGATCATAGGCTGATCAGGTAGCCAAAGAAGTAAGCCTGAAAAAAGTACCAATCAAAATTGAAATGGTCACAAGCCGGCCAAATGACTGAATGGTTGGGTTCTCGTTAAAACCTCCCAAGGTAAAACCCACCCTTGTGGGGAAAACCCTTGGCAGGAAAAAGAGTACCCCCATAATAGAAAAAAGGCATCCAAACATACAAAATAGAATCCCGGACGCATTAGCTAACAAACCTATAATTGGACTGACCAACATAGTCATCAGTGAGAAATGGAGCAAGATCTTCAGGCGAGACGCCCCACCAAGTCCCATAGTCCGTCTTCTTACTCAGCTTGTCTGCCACCCGATTGCCTTCTCGAAAAATATGTGAGACCACTAAATCCATCTGGGAAATCAGGTGAAGAGTGCAACGCCACTTGCTAAGGTGGCGCCATGGGACCTCCAAGGCTCTCTTATCAATCAAGTTCACCACATAAATCGAATCTGACTCCAGCCAAAGTTGTGTCCATCCATTACTAAATGCATAATGGATCGCCCACATCGCTGCCACCAACTCGGCTTCGAATGCATAACATGCACCACAACTATTCACAAAGCACCCCGGAAAGAAACCTCTGCAATTTCTGAAGACCCCGGAAGCAGTTAGGTTTCCCAGCGCCCCCGTTGCACTGTTGTCGGTATTCACCTTGATCCATCCCGAAAGGGGTTTTTGCCAATTAACTTGCATGATCTTCGGGGCTTGTCTAGCCCACCTAGGAACCCGCAACCTGCGAAGGATGAGAAGGTCTTTTTGGTCATTGTGCATGCAGCCCCGATCTAATAAAGATGATTCAATAATAAGAACTCGAAGATGAAGAATATCTGCATCCACCGTCCATAATTTGTTGTTAAAAATCAACTCATTTCGAATATGCCAAATGAGCCATATGCAGGATAGGACTGCCACTTGCCATAAGAAAGCTACCTGCTCACTAATTTTTTTTTGAATAAGTGCGAATATATATATAAAAATGAAAAAGAGTAGTCCTGATCACAGGCTGATCAGGTAACCAAAAGGAAGCCTGGAAATAATGTCAAAAACCAAACGAAATGGTCACAAGCCGACCAAATGGCTGAATGGTTAGGGCCTCGTTAAAACCTTCCAAGGTAAAACCCACCCTTGTGGGAAAAACCCTTGGAAGGAAAAAGAGTACCCCCCCAGGAAAAATAGGCGCCTAAAATGGGAAAAGAAACCTGAAGCGGTGGCGCACTAAGTAACAAACCTATAGTTGGATTGGCCAACATAATCATTAGTGAGGAAGTTAAGGAGTTACGTGGGACAGGACACCCCACCATGAGCCGCACTCCATATTCTTGCTCGGCAAGTCCGCGACCCGATTGCCTTCCCGAAAAATATGAGAGACAACAAGATCAATTCCTATGAGCGGATCACGGGGTTTGGTGCCAATGACTAAGATGGCGCCATGGGACCTCCATTGTTCTCTTCTCCAATAGGTTCACCACATACATCGAATCCGATTCAGCCATAGTTGCGTCAACCTTTCACAAAGGCATATTGAATTGCCCACATTGCAGCGACCAATTCAGCTTCAAATGCGTACCACGAACCACAATGATGGACAAAGCATCCTCGAAAGAAACCTCAATAGTTCCGAAAGACCGGAAGTCGTGAGGTTGCCGGCGCCCAAGCGCGCCATCCGTGTTAACCTTGATCCAACCTAGGAGGGGTTTTTGCCATGAACCTCCAAAATCTTGAGCATGTCTAGGCCGTCCAGGAATTCGCGGGCAGACGCGCAAGATAAATAGGTCTTGTTGATCATTGTTCATGCATCCCGATCCAAAGATGATGATTCCACAATGAGTGCCTGTAGTTGAATGATCGCCGCCTCAAGTGTCCATATTTTGTTGTGAAAAATCAGCTCGTTGCAGATATGCCATATAATCCAGATGCAGGAAATAATCGACACACGCCAAAGGAAAGTAACCTGGTCACTGAAATTAAAAGCCATCAGTCGCACCATAGCTCGTTGAAGCTATAAGTCTGAAGAGGGTGAACTTGGAAAGCATGGAAGATACAACACCATATATTTCCTGCAAAAGCACAAGAGACAAATAAGTGATGAACCGATTCTTCCGATGCCATGCAAAGAACACAAACTGAAGGGCCAGTAAAACTTCCCCTAGCTCGAAGTGAATCCTGGACAGCCAATCGGTTGTGTATGGCCCTCCATGCTACCACCGATCTCCGTTCCGGATATCTTTGCGACCAAATCCAAGAACCCCATTTAAGCACTGGCGCTCAAAGGGCGTATATGATTATATGCCGCCTTCGAGGTGACCGAACCATCATCCGAGTTCAACCAAACTCGAGTATCCCGGGACTTTGGCACAATCAGGACGCGCACAATGGCACGGAAGAGCTCCAAATAGGCCTCCACGAAAGGTAGGGTGAAGTGCCAGGACCCATCATAGAAATAGTCCGAAATGCACTGATGGAATAAGTACCTATAGTCCTCTGGGATGCCAATTCTATCAGCTATAGAGTAACCCAACCAATTATCAATCCAGAGTAAACCCTCAGAGTTGGCGCCTGGGATCCAACGAGTACCATCCAAGAAATCGGAAATGCAGGGTTTAATCCCAGTCCAAATTGAAGAAGGAATAAAGGACCGTCGAATCTCCTCATTCCTAGTAAAGTACCATTGTGTGAGGGTTCGTATACCTTTGAATTCGAGTTCAAAACCTTCCAACCCAATTTCATCAAGAACGCCTGTTGGCAGCCACAATAGATCGCACGCCGATCCCCCCTTTGCTTTGGGCGTGCGGCATTTATTCCAGCCCGACCACCACCTTCCCCTTAGAATTCACATCCCCCGTCCAAATGAAGTTGCGCATGGCTCTTTCCATTTTCTTGAGCAGCGTACCAGGCCATTTATAAACCATCATGGTGTGCACAAAAGAAGTGGTATTCACCGATTTAACTGGACAAACTCTACCAAAGAAGGGAAAGAGACGAACCTTTCCATCTTCTCGAATTTGAGAATTATCTTGTCAAAGATGGGCTGTAAATCACCCAACCTTGGGAGCGCCTTTAAAGATTGAAGCGCCTAAATACACAGTAGGGAACGCCCCTGGGTTGATCCCCAAAATTTGTTGCACCCTCCCACGGACATATGACGAGACCTGTGAACCAAAGTAAACCTTGGATTTCTGGATTAAACACTTGACCGAGATATCCGCATAATGAGTTAGAATCTGAAGCAAGACCCGGGCAATTGTAGAAGATGCCCCACACATGATGACAATATCATCCGCAAATAAGATGGACGATGGAAAGACAATACCTCTTGGCACCGTGAAGGAAGATACCAGAGACCGATCTATCGCCGTAGCAATAAACCGACCTAGGACCTCCTCCGCAATACAAAACAATAACGGTGATAAAGGATCCCCTTGTCCGACTCCTCCGAAATAGGAAAATAACCTACCAGCGTCCCATTCAACAAAGATGATATCTGGTCGGCCAGAAGAACCACCTCCACCCAACGCACAAAGATCTACGAGAAACCAGGCGCGCAAGACATATAATAAGAAATCCCACCTCAATGTGTCAAATGCCTTTCGGATATCGATTTTTAGGATCATGTTCGAACCGTGCGACCCTGTAAGACATTAAACCCTTCGGATACCATGGCAATACAATCATGAATGCATGCGCCAGGATAAAACCAACCGAGTCGGAGACAAATAGTCGCAATAATCAAACTCAAACGTGTAGCCAGTATCATCGTGATGATCTTGAAAAGGAAATTGCTCATAACGATCGGCGGAAGTTTTCAATGATATTTGCATTCTTAGTCTTTGGGATGAGCGCCATGAAAGCGGCATTCAATCCCGAGGTAGTGACGACCATCGAAGAAAAAGCGGCAGTGCACTCACCTCAGAGATGACATCCCGAGAAATGGCGATAAAAAATCCCATTGAACCCATCGGCCCCGGAGAACTATCTGAATCCATATCAAACACCGCTTCCTGAACCTCGGAATCCAAGGGAATGGCTGTTAGCATGGCGTTATCCCTCGCCCCAACCTGTGGAGTAAGAACCTGGTCATTAACGAGAAGTCCGAGGCGGAAAGCCGGTGTTCGCGAAAGAGCTCCTCGTAAATCGAAATGATATGATCCCCAAGGATCGTAGCATAAAATGTGAAAGCGCCTGCCACCATAAGCCCCTGTATCCGTGCGCCTCATATGAATGCAGCTACGCCGATGAAAAAATATTGTGTTACGATCCCCTTCCTTAAACCAGGCAGGGCGCGCCTTTTGCTTAAGGAGTTCGGATTGTAATCGCAGCTGGTGTCACGAGCCTCGGTTGGGCGTCCAACTCACTTGTCCCCCCAGAGCGCGGTATAGCCCAATGTCTCGATGTCCGACTGAATCTGAAGAAGTTGCTCCATCTGACTGTCCACCCTACGATTTACATCCCCAAACACATCCCTGTTCCAATCTTTAATAACCTGTTGCAACCGTTTGAGCTTCCTCATGACAACAAAAGAGGGTTGGGCGTGTCACATGGAGAGACCCAAGAAGTTGTAACCAAATCCCGGAAAGAATCGTGATGAACCCACATACACTGAAAATGAAACGGAACCGGTCCCCTGCTAATGGCCGAAGAATAGGAAACCAAAATGGGGTGGTGATTGGATCCAACACGAGGAAGAACTAAGCCCATGACAGCCTGCCAAAAAGCAAAAAATGGATAAGTTGCAAGGGCTCTGTCCAACTTAGCACGAAGTAAAGATAGAGGCCTTCGGGGAGCACCAAATAAATGAATTCCCGGTAGTTGGCACCACAAATAGGCCAAAGCATCCTCCATGAAGTCCCCGAAATCGACAAGATGCTTGGGAAAGGGTATCATTGCGCGAGCGCTCATGATGTCCCAACACCGCATTAAAATCACCAACAAGTAACAAATCAGTAAGACCCAAATTGCTCAAATCCAACCAAAGCTCACGTCGTGCAATGTAATCACACAAGCCGTGAGTGAATCCGAGCGTGAAAAATCAAAGCACCAAATTGAACTTGTAAAACAATACATTGGGTAGAAGACGGACCGATTAAGAATTGAGATCGTGGAATCGTGAAATACCCAAATATCTGGCCGGCCATTATCACGAAAATTTTGTGTTGCAAAAGTCAAGCCCAAGCTATGCTAATAAGAGTCTGAAATAGCCGAAATGTCCACCTTAGGTTCGCAAATAGCCAAAATAGAAGGTTTATATGCTTATGGCATAAATCTTAAGAACATTGCGAGACATAGCGTTCCCGATCCCGAATGTTCCGGAAGATGCAATTCATTGAGACGGTGGGGGGTGGCGCCCGTGACGAGTGAGGGTGTCCCATTTCATCTGCGTATTCCGCCCATCTCTTGGTAGCCGCAAAGTTCATCTCATGTGGTTCGAATTCTCCGATTCGATAGTAACTTCATGAATAAGGGCGGACGGTCCCGATGTGACTTTCGAGGAGAATGCTATCTTTAGCCAGGATCAAGGAAGCGTATGAATAGGCTTCCCCAAAGGATCTTGAACCGTGATTGGCATAATGGTAGAGGTGCTCCGCGTTGGAAGTATTGGCCTTAGGAGATGATTCCCTAGCTGGATAATCGGCTTGAAAATATGCTGTATGCTGATCCTGTGAATCGATTGAGCCCAGAGCCTCGAAGGTGTTACCAAGATGTATGTCCGAAGAGCAAGTGACTATTTCTCGAGGTGGAGATCCTGCACGCATAGCTGATCCTATAGTTCCCATTGAGTCATCTACGGCGTTGCCCTTGTCCTGCTGAACAGGACGATAAACCTTATGGACCCTGGAGCGGCCGCGTTGTGCTGAATTCTGTCGAGTACCCGGTGCCCGTGAACATCCCTGGGCCGATGAAGCACGCCCTTCCGCAACCAGATTACCCACATTGTTAAAATGACATGAAGTTGTTGAATGTCCAATAACGCTACACCTCGAGCCAAACTCAGGGAGTTTTTCATAGGTGACTGAAACAAAAGAGCACTTGCCAGTGCGTTCAACCATAATGTGTTCCTCCAACGGCTTGGAGAGATCAATATCCACAAGAACCCAGACAAAATGACCCAAAGAACCATCCAGAGAACGCTGATCAATCTGTAATGGATTCCCAAGAGCACTGGCAATCCCCATAATATTATTGGGGTCCCAGTATTCCAAACTGAGTTCAAAAATTCATACCCAAACGCTGGCCATTGAAGTTTGTACCTTATAAGGATTGAAGTCAGGCACCCAAGGAGATAGGTGGATTGTACCAGGGTTAAACGTCCAATTAGTGCGTTGCTGAGCCCGAGAACGATCCTGCGCACTAAACAATTTGACACAAAAAAATCCCTTGCCCAAGGGAATTAAATTCCAGTCATTCTTAATACCCCATAATTCAGATAGGCGTTTATGCAAAAGCATAGTCGCCCATGGCTTGTTACCATTTCCTAAATTAACCCTTTCAATCAACGAGTAGGAAAATTCAGCCAGACGCTGTTGGTAAACATTATCATCAATGGTAACAGAGTAGTAATCACCTTTGCGAACCGGTTTAGGGATATAATGATTTTTGCCAGAAACCACTGTGAAAAACAGATTAGCATTACCTGAGGCCTGAGACGTGGAATCCAGATGATTGGTACCTGCAACTATGTTAGCAAAAGAATATCCACAATTGGGGTTAGCATTTGAAGTATGAGCCGAATGTCGCAGATTCGTTTCATGATTGGATGACGTTGGAGAAGGATTTCCAGCCTTCGTTGCGCGTTCTAGGAATCTGAAATAGGATATGGGCCCGTGTGCAGTGGACCATGCGGATGGTGGACATTGGCCCAGGGGTCATCACTCCCATGGGAGGGGGCGCCCATGGGATTGGAGGGTGCTGCACCCCCGTAGAACCTGATGAAGGTCATCCCGTAGTTACAACTCAAGGAAATAAAGAACAGATGATGATTCATGGAGGGCCAATCACGAGAGCAAGAGCTAAACAAATTAAGCAAGCTTTGATGACTATTGTTGCTGAAATTAAAGAAAATGTGCAAGGGAGCTCAATAGAAGGCCAAGTAATGAATGTTATTCAAGTTGTTGGGCCAGAATGCATCTAATAAGTTGGGCTCAAGCATGGAACTGAATTGAAGACTTAATTTGGAGTTTATGGGCCATGATTTTCGTCCAACACCTCAAGCCCAAGAGGAGTGATGTTTCATTTTGCTTAAAATGGTCAATTTTCGGCATTTTGTTAGTCAAAGTGTCTTAGTTAAGTTAATCAAGTATGATTATTCAATAAAGTAAGTCTAGTAGTCATTTTCCAAGTCTAGAAAGGTTGTCTAGTCTAATAATCATTTTCCAAGTCTAGTAAAGGTGGTCTAGAGTGTCTCTTCACATGGGGAGTCATTTTCTATGTTGTAAGACTAGAAAAAGGGGTCAAGAATGTCTCTTCAAATCACATGAAAAGCCAATTCGGGATTGACATTGAAGCATCATATTGTAACTATAAAAGCATGGCAGCCCATGTAAGAATGGGGAATTGATTGATATATTAAAATTGGCATTTGCCTTTGTGAGTTGAAATTCTCTTTGTAGAGTTTTCAATTGTTTAAGAACTTATCAAGATACTTGAGCAATATCTTGTGGTGTTCATCATACCAAGGTTCTTGGTGACCATATAGCCAACGGGTCAAGGTTATAAAGCTCTAGGTAAGATCAAACTAGATCATCGACGGAATATCCGCCGCCTACTTGTATACGTTGGGTTCTTGAATCGATATATTCAATGGGTCCTTCGTACAATCCGTATCGATTTGGTATCAAAGCAATCTGGTATTGATCGATTTTCTATCATTTTATCCATATTCTATCTTCTAGTTTCAAAAAAAAAAAAAAAAAAAAAAAAAAAAAAACGAAAAAAAAAACAGAAAAAAAATATCTGAATTCAATCTTGAGAAGTACATACAAAAAAAACAAAAAAAGAATCTTGTTGTTGGATCCTAAAGACTCGACCACCAAAAGAAAATTGTATCTTGTTTCTTAGAAAAAATACTAATTGTTCTTTTTGTACACGGGCATATCATTTATTGAACGTGACTTGGAATTGCTTGTCTTGATTTGTTCTTATTCTTATTGAGACTACATATGAGAATTTGAGTAGTAAAAGGCATTGAGTGGTGAGATCATTAGAGGGGAGGTAAAAGCCAATTGAGTGAATCATCTTGAGTGATACACGAGTGTTTTGTGAGGTATATATCATGGAGTATACTTCGGGCAGCAAGGTTGGAGAAAACGATTTCACTATTGAGGCTATGCAACAACAATTTTCAAGATTTACAGCAATTCTTGAAAATATAACGGATCGTTGGAGAGGCTTGAACAACCAGCAGCTAGAGTCGTGAGATTCCTCAACCAAATCAATGGAGACGTAATTAGGAGTGGGAATCGAGGAGGAAGAAGAAATGGAGCCGCAACACCATGGAAATAGACGAGGTAGGAGAAGGCAAAATAATGAAGTTGATCGGGATTTAGGGAACATCAAATTGAATATCCCTGCATTCCATGGAAGAAGTGATCCGAAGCATATTTAGAGTGGGAGAGAAAGGTGGATCTTATTTTTGAATGCCACAATTACTCCGAGGAAAAGAAGGTAAAGCTTGCTGCAATTGAGTTCACCGACTATGCATTAGTTTGGTGGGATCAATTAACCACAAATCGAAGGCGTTACGGAGAAAGATCGATCACTACTTGGGCTGAAATGAAGACAACCATGCGTAGGAGATTTGTACCATCTCATTATTTTCGTGAGTTGTATCAAAAACTCCAAACAATGACTCAAGGTAGTAGATCGGTGGATGAGTATTACAAGGAGATGGAGATTTCAATGATTAGGGCCAATATTGATGAAGATAGGGAGGCTACCATGGCAAGATACCTAAGTGGGCTGAATAGGGAGATTGCTAACATAGTGGAATTACAACACTATGTGGAGCTTGAAGACATGGTGCATACAGCCATAAAGGTGGAAAGGCAACTCAAGAAGAAGGGTTCATTTCAAAAGAGTTACGTATCGAATTTTCAGTCTTCCAACAAGATGAAAGAAGAAATGTTGAAAGCAAGTGTTGGAACAACCTCTAAAACTCAAAGAGGCGTTCAAAACCAAGTACAATGAGGTTGATAAGGAAAGGGTCTCAACTCCAATTCTCGAAATCGAGATATCAAATGCTTTCGTTGTCAAGGGTTTGGACATATTGCATCTCAATGTCCAAACAAGAGAGTGATGATCATGAAGGATAATGGAGAGATAGAATCTGAAAGTGAACATGAAGAGGAACAACTTGAAGAGACCATACCCGAACATGGCGAGCTTTTGGTTGTTAGAAGAGCTCTAAACATGCAAACAAAGATGGAAGAAGCTGAACAACAAAGGAGAACATCTTCCACACAAGGTGTTTAGTTCAAGGTAAGGTGTGCATGTTAATTGTTGATGGAGGGAGTTGTGCTAATGTTGCTAGTCGTGAAATGGTGGAAAAACTGAATTTAGCTACCACGAAGCACCCCAATCCATACAAGCTGCAATGGCTTAATGATTGTGGAGAAATTCGTGTGACTAAGCAAGTTTTGATATCATTTTCAATTGGCAATTACAAGGATGATGTTCTATGTGATGTGGTACCAATGCATGCTAGCCATATTCTATTGGGGAGACAATGGCAATTCGATAGAAGGGTGACGTATGATGGTTTTCTTAATCGATGCACACTCAAGCATTGTAATAAAAATATCCACTTGTTTCTTTGACTCCACAACAAGTGCAATAAGATCAAATCAAAATGTCCCAAGCAAGAAAAATACGAGAGGCCGAGAGAAAAAAAAAAAGAGTAAGGAAGAGGGACAAAATTCGAGTGAAAAAAGAGTGGAGATAATGATAAGAGGAATGGCCGAGAGAATCCTATGCCCTGTACTTGTGATTTTCAATGGCCGAGGATTCGACATACTTGCTTGAGTTGTTGAACTGCTCTATGCGGGATGATCCCCATGGTGGAAACATTCATCTTGAGTATATATCTGGAGCAATCCGGGATGAAATCTCTGAGATAATTAACAATTCCAAGGAATTGTTGAATCTCTTTGATTGATAAGTTTTCTTCTCGGAAACTTTAGCAATTCCTAAGCAATGTGCGGACTGGATGATACTTTCCACCGATTATTTTCATTCCCAAAAACTCAATATTTGTTTGACCGGTAAATCTCTTCTTTTCAGATAGCATGATACCATGTGACGGAGCAATATCCAGGAACTAGTGTAGCAAAGCTTCATGATCTTGTTTGTTTGATGAGAACTGTAAGATGTCATCAATATAGATTAGGGTGGTATGTAGGGATAGGTTTGATATATCCTGCAGGACAATTTCCAATTGCCAAAACCACGACTTTAAATCAAACTTTGAAAAGATTTGGGCTTTAGAGAGTTAGGAATAAAGCATTTGAGTTTTAGGTAAATGGAACTTATCATCAAGGAGGAAATGGTTAAGATCTTTGTAATCAATAACAAGTCTCTTTTTCCCTTGTACCTGTTCAACAATTTTGTTGATGTAGAATGCAGAGCAATCCCAATTGGACTTTGTGGGCTCAATGAGTCCAAGTGCTAATGGTTGCATTCTTGCCTTGCAAGGTTTAGCTCTTCTGGAGTCATTCCAGGATGAGTGGCCTTGGTAGCATTCACATCTTCATTCTTATTGAAATGGTGCTTAATAAAGAAATTCGGAGTTTTCCAAAGTGGTGTTGGGTGATGGAAATCTGCATGAGTCCGCGGCCATCTTCTTAGAGGGACTACGGCCTTTTAGGCCGCGGAAGTTTGAGACAATAACAGGTCTGCACCAAATGCACCTCGAGGAGAGTAGAATTGGAAACTTACTCAGCTACAGTCAAGGCGGCTCTTCCTCTTAAGGCGGGACTGAATCGTATTGGGCAAATGCTGCACAACACTTGAGAAGCTTGTTTGTAATATCACCATATTCTGGAGGTGCTTTTGATAGAGTAAACAGCTTTTGGATGGTGGTGTAAGGTTGGAATTGTCTCTTGTACTTCAACCCATGAGGTAGAACTTATAGCCTTTTAGTTTGGAAGAACAAATCGAAGCCCATCAAGACCATGGAGTTTGCTGCCAATAATCCTCATCCATATAGTACAGTCCGGAAAGAGTTGAATTCCAACTGGCTTCTTTGTAATGAGTGAGGTATGAAAAGTCTATCCATCAGCTGTATAGAAGTATTTGTGATGACTTTGCCAAGCATCTTCAGGTAGTATGTCAGGATTCATCATCGACTTTCTAGCTCCTGTATCGAATGCACCAATAGCTTTGATTGGTCTATCATACTTGGATGGTAGAATTTGCACTTCAATATTTGGATAAGGCATCCCTTCTTGGATCATGGAGCTTATCTTAAGTGATGGTTGTGACTTGATCATAAAGACGGGAGCTACGAGGATGAATCTTATTCTTCTTCTTTGGTCCTTGGTCATCGATCGAATATTGTATTGCAAATGCGGTATCTTCATCCCTTTCGTCTTGTTTAGAAAATAAAGATTCAATATCAACATCATTGCCAAATTTGCTGCTTTATCTTTCTTATTAGGGCAATTCTTTGCAAAGTGCCCTTTTTTTCCACATAGGAAATACCTATTCGTCGACTTCTTTCTGAATGGTTTCCTTGAAGAACCGATAAGCTCTTTTTGCCTTCTTCTTGATCTTTCTTATCTTTTTATGGGAAGACGAAGATGAGCAAGTGCTCTTTATCAAGCACATCCTTGATGAAGACGTATTGCTCACACATCTTGTCTAGGGTTGCAAACGCGTCATCTAGTGGATTTCGCTTAGCGATTCTTGAGACTTCCCTTCCGGAAGCTTGAATCATTCAGTGTAACTCATCTTTGGAGTTCTTTATGTAGAGATGAAAGATTGACATGTTTGAGATTTGGATCATTATATCCATTCAGCATGTAGGACTTTCGGACATTCTTTTGAAATGTCTATCCAAATATTTTCGTGTCGAGAGAACAACATTTCATGACAAAATATTCTTTCTCGACCAACTTGTTAATAATAGTAATATCTCCAATAAACTCTTGGTGAATTTCTCCAAGAACAAGTGATGGAGTTGAAGCATTATAAAGCTGGATTGTCGATGCTCACCAAGGCTTTGAAACCATTCACATAGGATACCAACAAATCTTGAAGAGAAATCCATGAGGATTTGCTTTAGATTGGCTCCTTCTTTTGTTAGCTGGAGATAACTCCATGCTGCAAAAAAGTGTAATCTTTCTCTTCTTCTCTTCTGAATTGGAACATCATCAAAAGAAAACCACGGACCATTTGTTGGTTTGGAGGATAGATCTGAAGGACGGGGACGTGGTCCTTCCGCTTCTGGTTCAAAGATGGTCTGGCCATGAAGGATTCTATTGGTTTTTTTTTCTCTTCAGTCTTGGAAGAGAATGTATGTATTTGGTGACTCTTTGGAGGTGGTTGGCTTTTTGGAGTAGAAAGCTTTTTCTTTTGCTTTTTAGGAATTTCAAGTGGAATACTTGAAGCCATGCCAAAATAAGTAGGATAACTTGGAAGAGATATAGGAGATGATTCATATTTGGAACTATAACTGGGAAAGAAAGATAAGGACTTACTTCTTGTGCAGAGACTTGTTTTGGGCACAAGCATTAGCATATTTCAATTTAGCATTAGACTTGTCCGTCATGTTCCACAATGGTGCTTTGCACAAAAGGCTTGGATTGTAATCTTCTTGAGTGTCAACCTTCCGCTCTAGAGTTGGAAAGTCTCGCTTGAAGCAAGGTTGGACAATAGGAGTAGGAGGAGGACCGATAAATCCTTTGGGGCGGTGAACCATTGTCCATCAAAAACGAAAATGTGATCGATCGATTCGAATGAGAGTTACTGAGACAGCAAGCGAGTAGGACCGATAAATCCTTTGGGGCGGTGAACATCCATGTATCGACGTCCGAATATCGCCCGAGACCACAACCGTGCGCCTCTGGAATGTAGGGGACCATATCCAAGATCCCCATTTAATGAAGGAAAGGACGGTCGAATAAATGCATATGCTGACTTAGAAGTCACTTTGTCCCATCCACAGAGCGAGTCCACACTCGTTTATCCAAAGAATCTGGAGCAATCGGAAAAAAGTCCGATATGGGATTACGAAAGTTAGCCCAAAATTCGTGCGGGATGCCAATCCGATCCGCAATGACGTAGCCAAGCCGATTATCTGTCCAAAAATTAACCGAAGAGTGAGCCCCGTGAATCCATCTCGAATCGGTTTGACAATCCTCCACAGATTGGACGCACCCGCCCTTGAGATAGAAGAAGGCAAGAATGAGCGCCTAATAGAACCATTGTCCATCAAAAACGGCGACGAAGAGTATCAAAGACAATGGAATCCGATGTGAGAAGTTTCAGCCCATCTTCATAATAAAGGCTCGGTTTGCGAGAAATGAGGATCGGACGCCAAGACCGCCTCGTTCTTAGGAGAGCAACAACGTGTCCAATTAACCACGACGAGAACCCTTCGATTAATATCACCAGTCCAAATGAAGTTACGCATAGCTTTCTCTAATCGCTTAAGCAGCGCGATAGGCCATTTGTAAATGAGCATACTTTGTGAACCAAGGAGCTGGCAATAATAGAGTTAACCAAGCGATTACCACGACCTGCCAAAGAGAGAGAAGAACCTTTCCAACGCTTAAACTTAACCATAATCTTATCAAACAAAGGCCGCAACACACCATGTTTGGGGGCACCCTTGAATATAGGAACCCCAAGATAATTAGTAGGAAAGGATCCAAACGATAAGCCCATGATAAATGCGAATGCGATGTCTAATATAATGTGAGACCCCAAGATCTTGAAAAACACCTTCGATTTGACAGATTGAACATCCGGCCGAGAAAGAGAGGCATAATGACCAAGAGTATCAAAAATATAACGTGCATTGCATTGAGGTTGCCGCACAAAGGATGACAATATCATCCGCATAAAGCATGGAGGACGGAAACACAATATTACGTGGAGCCATGAAAGGCTTGAGAAGATGGGATGACACGGATGAGAGATAAGTTTCCCAGGACTTCTTCGGCAATGCAAAAAGAAGGGGTGAAAGAGGATCACCCCGACGCACCCCTCTTGTGCAAGCAAAGTATCCGACTGGAGAGCCATTAAGAAGAACCGAGATACGGGCCGAGTTCAAAATGACGAGATATCCACGCAACAAATTTCTCGGAGAAGCCAAATCTCGTAACACATATAAAAGAAAGTCGGTGAGAGTGTCGAAGGCCTTACGGATATCGATTTTCAGGATCATGTTATCACACTCCGATTATGAAGAATGTTAAAGCCTTCCGAGACTAGAGCAATACAATCATGAATGTGACGACTTAATAAAACCAAATTGTGTAGGAGACAAAATACGTCTAACGATACGGGCAAACCGAGTAGCCAATATCTTAGTGATAATTTTGAAGATGAAATTGCTCATGACAATGGGCACGAAATTATCAACAATATTCACATCTTTGCTTTTAGGAATGAGAACCATAAAGTGGAATTGAGTCCATCCGTGAGAACGCATGGAAGAAGTGGCGCACAATGATAATGACGTCATTAGATATAATATCCCAACAACTCACGATAGAAAGAGCCATTAAATCCATCGGGCTGGGGAATGTCAATACCAAGATCAAAAACCGCATCTCTAATCTCTAAATCCATAGGTAAAGAGGTTAAGCAATTGTTCTCCACATCCATCACCACTGGATTAATAACTCGATCAATAGAAGAAAAATCCGGAATAGGACCAATAGGCGCCGTGAATAAGTCCTGGAAGAACTGGATAATGTGACTATGGATGAGGGACGGGTCCGTGGAAAGCGTACCATTGATCATCAGACCGTGAATACCAGCCCGAGCGGCCTTAGTCTGACAACAACGGTGGAAAAAAGAAGTGTTGCGGTCTCCATCAACCAACCAAGCGGCCCGAGATTTCGGCGAAGAAATTCATATTGTAGAAGCAACGCTGATTAAGCAAATTTTGGGCTTCAAGCTCCAGTCCCGACGGGCTATACTATACCCCAAAGTCTCGATGTCCGACTGAATCTGTCTCAACTTTTCTAATTTATCATCCACCCCACGATTGACATCCCCAAAAACCTCTGAATTCCAAGAACGAAGCACAGGGCGCAATCTTTTCAATTTTATCATCAATCGAATCAAAGGGTTAGTGACTGTGCAATTTGATTCCCAAGAAGAAGTAACAACCGACTGAAAACCAGGATGTTTAGTCCACATACGTTGAAAACGAAAAGGAGATGGGCCCTTATGAGCCGAAGTCTCACACAAAAGCAAAAGAGGATGATGGTCCGAGCAAGTGTGAGGGAGAACAAAAGCCTTAGTCCTCTCGCCAAAGATTAACAAACCTAGGGCTAGCTATAAACGGTCAAGCCGAGCTTGAATGAGAGTCTGATGAGGACGCCGCTGCACCAAGTAAAGAAGTTGCCTATCGTGGGGATAGCCATCAACCCCGCATTGTCATAAAAATCCCGAAAATCCTGGCAAGACGCCATCAAGGTGACCCCCTGACCTGTACGCTCATGGTTCCCGAGAATAGCATTAAAGTCCCCCATCAAAACCAGATCATCACAACCCGGAGAAATAATATCCGGCCAAAGTCAGTCTCACGAATCACGTGATTGCATATAGCATGAACAAACCCCACATGAAAGATGTAATTGGAGAATTGGACCTTAAGAATAATACATTGGTCGAAATAAAAATCTATTTGAAGAATCGTTATATCCGACCGTCTAAAGATCCGGATATCCGACTTTCCCGATATCCGAAAGTTCTCGAGCCACAAATTGTAAACCAAGACGGCCCAATAAGAATCGAGATAGAATGCAAGTCAACTTTAGGTTCTCGCAATAGCAACCAAAGAAGGTTTGTGATTATTACATAGCTTCTTAAGAATATTGCCAAGCAATGTTACCAATCCCCGAATGTTCCAATAGAAGCAATTCATTGGGAAGGATCGTGAGGTGATCCGGGTAGGAGATCCGGAGTGTGTGGGCGCGGATGTATCAACCCCATAAATATTATCATCATCCACATAATCAGCCCAACATTTTCGGCAGCCTTGTTTAAATTTTTAGATCCATGTTCATCATCCTCAATCTCCAATTGATGAACAGCTGGCTTGTTACCCTGCGTTACCGATTGAAGTAGCCTATGTTTGGCATCAACAGATTTAGCATGGATAGCCCTATACAACGGACGAATGGGTTTTTCCAATGGGTACTGCACCGTGATAGGCTTATGATGAATATCAGAGGCGGAGAATGATTGGTCACCGCGAAGAACCGGAGGTTTGGGGACATATGTACGTTTAACCACTGGAGGTGGCATATCATCTGAAGTATGAATAGAAGGATCCTCAGAGTCCAAAGCAGAAAAAGTATTATCCAGAGTAATATCCGAGGAAACGGTAACGATGGCACAAGAAGAGGAGCCCGGGCGCATAGACAAAGTCGTATTATCCACTAAGTTATCCACAGTCTTGCCCTTATCCGATGGGTTATGAGCCGGACGATAAACCTGACGAGTTCGGGAGCGACCACGTTGAGGAGTGGGTCGTCCTTGTGGCTCCTGCAAATTGACATTATTTCCTAATCGTCGGCAAGACGCAACCGAATGTCCCGTAATACCACAGGTTCCACAAAATAAAGGAAGTTTTTCATACCCGATAGAAACAAACGAACAGTGACCCTTTCTTTCAACCATAATATGATCCTGAAGAGGTTTAGTAAGGTCCACATCAACCAAAACGCGGACAAAATGTCCAAGAGAACCATCCAGAGACCGTTCATCAACCTGAACTGGGGTGCCAATGGCCTTGGCCAATCCCATAATGTAATCGGGGTCCCAAAAGTATTCGATACTCAACTCAAATATTCTCACCCAAACGTAAGGAAGGCGCCAAGTATTAACCTTGTAGGGGTTGAAATCGGAACCCAGGAGATAAACGGATGGAACCAGGATTGAGAGACCAAGTAGCCGCGCTTGAGCACGGAACGATCAGAAGTGTTGTTAAATTTAACACGTAGTAACCTTTACCCAACGGTATCAACTTCCAATCATTTTTAACGCCCCATAATTGAAAGCCGTTTATGAAGAGGCATAATTGGCCCGCGGTTTATTACCTTTCTTTGAGCATAACACGACCAATTAAAGCATATCGAAATTCAGCAAGTCGTTGTTGATAAACATTTTCATCCATAACCACAGAATAATATTCACCTTTTTTAATGGGCTCGGGATAGGATTAGAGGGACCGTAAAAACAATTTTAGCAAAAGATGGAGGGTTACAGGGCCATCCGAGGAGATGCGGTGTCGGAGGATTTACCTTAAAACCATTTGCGCAAAAGTTGTTTCCACACGTGGGTATGAGTTTGGCCCGAAGGAGCGAGAATGTTGCAAGTATCGTGGACTTGTGGATGATCGGAGGATAGTAACGTCATGAACGCCATGTGTGGAAGAGTTGCGAGAGACCATATTGGCATGCGGATGATAATCTGTGACCTTGGACCCATGATCGACTCGTTGTGTAGGACATTTAGGAGTGGAGGCCGGAGTTTGCGCACATTGAGATAAACCGATTCTCGAACGAGTCCCAACACATTAGTGATGTCAGGCGAATAGAAATTTGTGGGCGATTCGGATGTAAGCAAGTACCGGGGTTGAATGAGAGCAAATGGAAAATGAAAATGGAGAAAAAGAAGAAGTTGTGGCAGCATACGGATGCGTGTGGGCCCGGCCCGGCGATGAATAGTGATCTACCGGAGCGGTGGCGTCACTATAATTGGATGGGCTAGGTCCACTCGTTTCGACCTCCTGAGCAATATTTCCTTCTTCGACAAAGTCCAAATCGGCCGTTTTGGTGGTCAATCGAGCGTCCAAAGTCCAAAATTGATTTTCGGATCCCCAATTTGGGTTTTTGATTCGGGGCACAATTTGGTCGATTTGAGGGTGGGATTTGTGCGCCTTGGAGTGAATTAGAAGATGGTAGAGTCAATTTTGGGATTGGATACTTATTGGGGTCGGAATTAGAGATTGATTGAAAGTTTGGGTTTTTTGGAAGAGCGTCGATTGTAGCGGAGACGAATCAGAAAGTCCAAATTGATGACTGGGCATGAAAGCCCATGAGGAGGCGAGCAAAACCTGGGGTGGCACGTCCATTTTGGTGGTCGGAATTGGCGCCGGTGAAGGTTCGAAATTTTCGCTGAAAATGTGCGCGAATCTCGGTTTTGCGGCCAAAATGGACGACGTTTCGCACTTGTTTCGGTCTTGGTGAGCGTGGTTGAATTCGGCTGAGGGGGAATTACATTTTCAGGTATGAATCCGGCGTTGGAGTGGCTAGGAAAATGGCTGGTCAACGGGCATTGTTCAAAGTCAACTATAGAGAGTTTGGAGGGACATTTTTTCAAAGACACATCATCACCTGGAACACATTATGAATATCTCTTCTTGGCGGTATGTATTTTCCTCGATTATTATCCGTCGGTACCTAATATGACATTGTTTTGTGGTACCCTCAAGTGTTTGGGTCCTTTGGAATTAGCTTTGAGACTTTTAGGTTTCCAATAATAATTAGAGCTATTTCTAGCCCGACAAGTATTAACCGTGTGACCCGTTTTACCACAATAAAAACAAGTAGTAATTTTGGGAGCATAATGACCAACATGCATAGGGACTTAATTTCTTTTCACATAATTAACAACACTAGGCTTATGATCAAGTCCTTGTTTCAAATTATCACAACTATGAACATCAATAATATCGGTCATTTTATCGGTACTCAAGTTGGATTTTGATAAATCATTTTTCATGCAATTAATATCCTTAACAAGAGTATTATTTCCTTTTTCAAGGTTTCTAACCTTGTCAAGTGTGGTGGTGTGATCACATGAAAGTGATTCATAAGAGGAAAATAAATTATCTTTATCAATTTTTAAAATATTGAATTCCTTTTTCAAATTTTTGTATTTAACAAGTAAACTTTGGAATTCATTTGAAGCTCATCAAAATCATTTTGCAAATCACTATAATCATCTTGTAATACATTATCATAAGAAGTGGAGGGTTTAGAACTTACCTCATTTTCTTCTTCAAAGCCCATAAGACATCGTTCGTTATCATCGACGTCGGAAGTTGTAGGAAGCTCATCCCATGTTGGATTTGTATCCTTTTGAGAAGTAGATGCTTTTGAGTGGCTCCTTTCATTTGCATATACTTCTTCTAATTTTCTCCATACTTCATGAGCCGATTTAATTCCTACAATATGATCATATTCCAAAATGGTAAGTGAACAATAAATAACATTAAGAGCTTTACCATTTAAAGAGATGATTTTCTTCTCTTCATCATTGAGCTCCTTGAGGACTTTGGAGGTGTGTGGTGTATCTTTTATCGGAATGGATTCTTCATTGATGACGGTGTTCCAAATATCGAACCCGCAACTTTGTAAATAACATTCCATTCTTTCTTTCCAAAAAACATAATTTTTGGAGTCGAATAGTGGTGGCTTGGTGGTGGAGGCGCCGGTAATGTAGACCGTTCGTAGCCAATGATCGTTCCTCTTTACTCGCGATGTGGAACGAGATTGCCAAAGAGTTTAGCTCGATACCACTTGTAAGTCCAAGCGCTACGGTAATCTAGAGGGGGTGAATAGATTATCTCCATCTTTTCGATTATGCCCTCTTTTTGAAACAAATACGCCAAGACAATAATAAAGGTGCGGGAAGTAAACAACACGCGTCGATTTAAAGAGGTTCAACCCACCTAGGGCCTAATCCTCTACCACCCCAAAGTATATCCAGGGATGGATTTCAAAAAGAAAAAGAATTTTATTAATTACCACAATTAATACAAATTCAACTTACAACACCTTGAAGAGCACCACACTCTTCTTCAACACCACCTTTGGAGATTACCACAATCTCCGTTTGAAGATTACCACAATCTTCCTTCGACGGCACCTTTGAAGATTACCACAATCTTCAACCTTGAAGAATACCAAATTCTTCAACACCTCAATAAGAAGATCACCACAATCTTCTTGCACCTATCACCTAGATCATCCAAGTGTGTTCTTACCACAAGAACACTCACAAGGATATCTTGTGTTTAAATGATAACCAAAAATCAAGATTACAACTCAATAATGAATATTACAATTTGAGTGCAAAGTGTAATCAAGAAATAAAGCTAGACCTCAAGATGTGAAAGTGAAATACTTAGGCTATAAATACAACAAGAGTGTTGAATATGAAAGCTTGGAAATTTGCAGATTTCTTGTTGTGTATTTGCTTGTGTTGTGTTGTTTTTTGTGTCTTCAATTCATCCTCTATTTATAGGGAAGTCTTCACCAACATAGGCTCCCAACACAGGCTCCTCTATCTTCACTTTTGTATACAAAAAGAAGATCACAAGATGTAGAAATATTGTACAAAATAGAAAAGCAAATCTTGTTGTCAATATGTTCAACGGTACAAATTTTGTTGTCAAAAGATTACACAACGCGACCGATTGCCCCGTATAAGATTTGAACGCGTTTTGAAAAAGATAGTGCGATCCAGTGCATCGGGGAGGGGGTCGACGGCCGACGGGGTGCGATCGTCGCTCGGGTGCGACAAGTTGCCCCTAGGTGGACCGTCCCCTCTCTTTTTTTGTACATAAATTGATTCAGTATCTAACTGTTTCAAGTTCGTGTTCTTGTGTCAGTCGACGCTTGGGCGGCAGGCCGACCTTCAATTTGAAATGTTGTCCGATTTTTGTCAAAAATAAACTTCAAGAAATACTCCAAAAATTAGTAAAAATATTTTAAATCAATTGGGAGTATTTGGACAACATTTACAAACATTGTTTTGGTGTAAAAACCAATATAAACAAAATCATCAAAAGTGTTGTCCAATTTTAATCAAATTAAAAACTCTAAGAAATACTCCAAAAATTAGTAAAAACATTTTAAATCATTTAGGAGTATTTGGACAACATATAAAAACATTGTTTTGGTATAAAAACTCATTTAAACAAAATTATCAAAATCTTGATAAAACATTTATCTAACACTTCTATGCGGTGATGAATGGATGACGTTTCATACCTCGCTCATTACAAAGAAGCCGTTGAATTCAACTCTTTCAGACCGTACGGTATGGATGAAGATTATTGGCAGAGACTCCATGGACAAGATATCTTGATGGGCTTTGATTTATTCTTCCAAGCTAAAAGCCTACTGATTCTACCTCATGGGTTAAAGTACAAGAGACAGTTCAACCTTACACCACCATCCGGAAGATGTTTATCGTATCGGGGAGCACCTCCGAATACGGGGATATTACCAACTAGCTTCTCAAGTATTGTGCGGACTCTCATGCAGATTTCCATCACCCAACACCACTTTGGAAAAATCAAGTTCTTTATTCAGCTCCCTTTCAAAAAGAATGAAGATGTGAATGCTACCAAGGCCACTCATCCGGGAATGACTCCGGAAAGAGCTGAACCTTGCGAGGCAAGAATGCAACCAACTCCTAGCACTTGGACTCATTGAGCCCACGAAGTCCAATTGGGCTTACCCCGCATTCTATGTCAACAAAAGAGTCGAGCAGTACGAGGGAAAAATAGGCTTGTTATTGATTACAAAGTTCTTAACCATTTCCTCTTTGATGATAAATTCCCTTTACCTAAAACTCAAATGCTTTTTTCTCAACTCTCTAAAGCCTAAATCTTTTCAAAGTTTGATTTGAAGTCGGGTTTTGGCAATTGGGAATTGCCCCTGAGGATAGATATAAAACTGCTTTTTCCTTCCTCTGACCCAATACCAATGGACGGTTATGCCATTTGGTTTGAAAGTTGCACCCTCCATATTCCAAAAAGCAATGACCCAAATTTTCGAACCTATCCTACATACCACCCTAATCTACATTGATGACATCTTCTTGTTCTCATCAAGTAAACATGAGCATGAAGCTTTGCTACACCAATTCTTGGATATTATCCAATCACATGGTATCATGCTATCGAAAAAAGAAGAGCTCAATTGGTCAAACAAACATTGAGTTTTTGGGAATGAAAATAATCGATGGAAAGTATCGGCTGGCCAAGACATTGCTCAGAATTGCTAAAGTTTCCGGAAGAAAACTTGTCAATCAAAGAGATTCAACGATTCCTTGGAATTGTTAATTATATCGAGACTTCATTCCGGATTGCTCCGGATACACTAGCTTGACTTTCAAAGATACTTAAGAAGAATGCTCCACTATGGGGATCATCCCGGCAGGCAGATTCAACAACTCAAGCAAGTATGCGAGAATCCTCCGCCATTGAAAATTCCAAGGCACAGGACAAAGGATTCTCCGGATCGATGCGTGATGAATATTGGGGAGCCATTTTGCTAGAAAAAGAAGATGGGAAAATCTTTTATTGTGGACATGCAAGTGGCGGTTTAAAGATTCGGAGAAGCATTACCATCTTTGTCTACAAAGAAATCCTTGTTGTGAAGAATGAGATCAAGAAGTTTGAATTTCATCTTATTGGTCACCATTTCACAATCCAGATGGACAATACATCATTTCAGCAATTATGGAGCTTAAGAACAAGGGTGTTCCAGAGAAACAATTGCTGAGACTTAAAGATTGGGTTTCCAAGTATCAGTTCACGATTCAACATATCAAAGGAAATCACAATCTTGTTCCAGTTATCTGTCCAAATCGGCCATTACAATTAATATCTTCGAATGGTATTTTCCGATTATATTAATGGCATATCCTCAAGGCCAATTTCCCCCACAAAAACACCTTTCAAAAGCCTAAGTGATTTACAAAACTATGCAAAACATTTTATGTTTTATCACTTAGCCAAATTTGTTGTTCAAGTTAATATCCTTTCGAGAGGGCATGTTTTTATCCGACAAACCTTTTATGGTATCCTTACCATTTCCACTACTACTCCTATTACAAAACATGGTCTATGGTATTTGTGGTGTCTTTCCACCCTTTACTATCATTGGTGGAAATGCCCGTTAGAAATACTTTATCATTCCTCCAAAATCCAGTCAACCAATCATCAAATCTCCGGACTTTTCTTGAATGGTATGACAAGATTCAGAATTGGAAGGAAATGTTACAAGCGAGAAGTGGATCGAACAAAGATGTCCCGGATTTATACATTGTCATGGTACTCCACCGATATTTCACAATGGGAAAAGGGTATCGATTTATACCGACATCTTTACATTTTAAATGGAAGGTTTTCCTGGATCAATCACCAGCCAAATGCACGAGGTCAATGAATTATGCATGCATCTCCTGGTTCTTAACAAGATTCCACCAAACCCACCTAAACCGGAGCGTGATATACATCACTCGTGATAAGTCCATGTGTTGATGAACCCGAGTCAAGTCACCAACGAAGATAACCAAGAAGGCGACACAAAGACTCAAATGTTCGAGCCAGATTCCCAAGACCCATGGCTTGTTGAAGATGAAGACATAGATTGGGACGACTTTGGATTGTTTTGGACAGAATCTTGGTCAAAGGAATACCTCGACTACCACAACAGTCCATGACGGAAGGATGATGTCAGCACTGTATCGGTGTCCTTACAATGGACACATATCAGTTTGTAATAATAAGTGTCCTTCTAGCGGACACATGTCAGTTTATGGTTGTAAGTGTCCTTTTGTTGGACACATGTCAGTTTCTTATCCTTGTAATGTAACATGTGTCAGCTTGGTGTTATAAGTGTCCTTTTATGGGACACATGTCAGCTTAGTGTTGTAAGTGTCCTTTTATGGGACACATGTCAGCTTGGTGTTGTAAGTGTCCTTTTAGTGGACACGTGTCAGCTTTCTGTGTCCATGCAGGTGACATGTGTACGTGATAGGTGTCATGTTAGTAGGACACATGTCAAGTTCTCATGAAGAAGGTCTAAGAAGGTAACACGTGTCTAGCAGAGGTGTCTTGTAATAGGGACACGTGTCACTTGTTTTGTACATGAGGCCTATATAAGGACCTCTTTTGTATGGAAAACTCAGACGAAAATCGAATAAAATCTCCCTTTTACAAAATATGAGTTTCTAAATCCCCTTTATGTCTCTTCAAAAGCTTCTTAGCTAATCTACAATTATCTTTCAAATTCTTCGATCTTCTTCATGAAGTATGCTCAGACTTGCCTCTTTGAGGATCCCGTACATCGAAACATGATTGAAGTACATGGCATAATATTATTGGGCGCGGTCCCCTCAATCCATACGGCGATTAAGAATTCTTTGAAGTTTTGAATGAATGACCTTCCTATGAGGTTCTCCTGGAAAGCCGTCCGTGCAAGGTGTGTCGCTAATGCTAAGGTGCGGTAGACCTCGTGGTGGTGTCATACCTTCTTAACCTCATGGAGTGGCTAAAGTCGCCTAAGGGTATGGGTTTGTGGGGCTCCCGCACCTCGTGGTATCGAGCCAGTCCACAACCCTTACCATGTTACGAGAAAAGGGTTAGTTGTCCTTCAAAAGGAAAGTACGGGTGTCACAAAGAAGTTAAGGCACCTTCTCCTCCAACTCCTCCTGTTGTCCAACCTTGTTTCATGTTCGACACGAAGTAGAATTTCCACCTCTAGAAAGGAAGGTTGACACTTTGAATGCAGAGGATTACATCCAAGCCCTTTGTGCAAAGCACCACCGTGGAACATGACGGACAAATAAAGGGTCCTACTCAAGCAGAGGAAGTACTAAATTGGCAGACAACCAACGCTTGTGCCCAAAACAAGTCCATGCGGCGATAGACTCTAAGGTCTCTGATTCTCACCACAGTCCAATCTAACTGGACCAAGGTTAATATCAGAGAGAATCAACTCCAATGAGATATATGAAAATCGAAAGATAATATCAACCGCTGGACAAAGATGTGAGGAGCCTTATTGAACTAAACCAATTTGGAGCGGAGTTCATGCAGAAAGAAAGCGAGATCGGGATACTAAAGAAGGAACTTTCTCAAATCGAAAGGGGTAGGAGTAGTCAAAATAAGTCCTTATCCTTCTTTCCCAGTTATAGTTCCAAATATGAATCACCTCCTATATCTCCTCCCAATTATCCTACGTATTTTGGTATGGATTCAAGTATTCCACTTGATATTCCTAAAAAGCCAAAGAAAAGCCCTCTACTCCAAAAAAGCCAACCACCTCCAAAGAGTCATGAGATACCTCCATCCTCTTCCAAATCAAGAGAAAAACCCAACAGAATCCTTCATGGCGGACCATCATTTATCCCAGGAAATAATCCATTACAATGGTCAGAAATAATCCATTACAATGGTCGAAAAATCAGACCCTGAAGAAACTACCTCTTCCCAATCGAAAAAGAATCGACTCGAGGATGCTAAATCATCCCTATCGGGAGAAGAATCCTATGATCCGAGTCCGAACCGATGTTGCCGATCTAATCTGCTATACTTATGGATGGAGATACTCCGAAGCAAGCCAGCAATATCTTGAACAAGTGTCCGAAAGTTCGAAGAAGATATGGAACCGAAGCGAGAAAGACCACGTCCTCGTCCTTGATTCATCCTCCAAACCAACAAATGGTCCATGGTTCTCTTTCGATGGTGTTCCAATCCGAGAAGAGAAGAGAAAGATTACATTCTTTTGCAAAGCATGGATTGACCTCCAAGCAAACAAAAGAAGGAGCCAATCAAACAAATCCTTATGGAATTCTCTTCAAGATTTGTTGGTATCCTACGCGAATGGTTTCAAAGCCTTGGTGAGTATCGACAACTCCAACTTTATAATACTTCAACTCCATTACTTGTTCTTGGAGAAATTCACCAAGAGTTTATTGGAGATATCACTATTATCAACAAGTTGATGAGAAAAAGAATAATTTGCCATGAAATCTTTGTTCTTTGACACGTAAAGATTTGGATAGACATTTCAAAAGGATGTCCGAAAAGTTTTACATGCTGAATGGATACAATGATCCAAATCTCAAACATGTCTATCCGGCGTCTCTACTTAAAGAACTTCACCGAGTTACACAGAATGATTCAAGCTTCCGGGAGGGAAGTCTCAAGAATCGATCTAGGCGAAATCCATCGATGATGTTTGCAACCCTAGAAAAGATGTGTGAGCAACAAGTCTTCATCAAGGATGTGCTTGACAAAAGAACTCTCCTCAAAATTGTATGCAAAAACTCTCATCCGGGAGATAAAGTGCAAAGGAAAGGAGAATCGCACTTGTTCATCTTCGTCTTCCGAGGAAAAAGACCGAGAAAGATCCGAGAAGAAGGCGAAAAGAAATAAATCCTATCGATTCTTCAAGGAAACCGTTCAGAAAAGAAGTCGCGAATAGGTGTTTCCTATGTGGAAGTAAAGGGCATTTTGCAAAGAATTGCCCTAACAAGAAGGATAAATCAAAGCAAAGTTGGCATCACAAGCATTCCGGCTTAATTATGCCAACACAGATGATGCTGATATTGAGTCCTTATTTTTCGAACAAGACGAGAGGATGAAGACATCTTTGCATTTGCAATACAATATTCTACTGATGACGAAGGACCAGAAGAAGAAAAAGAAGATTCATCCTCCGAGCTCCAGTCTTTATGATCAAGTCACAACCATCTCTCAAGACCAGTTCCTTGATCCAAGAAGGGATGCCGTATCCAAATATTGAAGTACAAATTCTACCATCCAAGTATGATAGACCAATCAAGGTTATTGGCGTATTTGATACAGGAGCGAGAAAGTCGATGATGGACATACTACGAAGATGCTTGGCAAAGTCATCACGAATACTTCTATGCGGTGATGGATGAGACATTTCATACGTCGCTCATTACAAAGAAGCCGATTGAATTCAACTCTTTCCAGTATGACGGTATGGATGAAGATTATTGGCAGCAGACTCCATGGACAAGATATCTTGATGGGCTTTGATTTATTCTCCAAGCTAAAAGCCTACTGATTCTACCTCATGCGTTGAAGTACAAGAGACGAGTCCAACCTTACACCACCATCCGGAAAGCATTTACTCTATCGAAGCACCTCCGAATACGGGGATATTACCAACCAGCTTCTCAAGTGTTGTGCGGACTCTCATGCAGATGTCCATCACCCAACACCACTTTGGAAAAATCCGAAGTTCTTTATTCACTCCCTTTCAAAAAGAATGAAGATGTGAATGCTACCAAGGCCACTCATCCAGAATGACTTAAGAGTCTGAACCTTGCGAGGCAAGAATGCAACCAACTCCTAGCACTTGGACTCATTGAGCCCACGAAGTCCAATTGGGCTTTCCCGCATTCTATGTCAACAAAAGAGCCGAAGCAGTGCACGAGGGAAAAATATGCTTGTTATTGATTACAAAGCTCTTAACCATTTCCTCCTTGATGATAAATTACCTTTACCTAAAACTCAAATGCTTTTTTCTAAACTCTCTAATGCCCAAATCTTTTCAAAGTTTGATTTGAAGTCGGGGTTTTGGCAATTGGGAATTGCCCCGCAGAGGATAGATATAAAATTTTTGCCTTCCTACAGCCCAATACCAATAGACAGTTATGTCATTTGGTTTGAAAGTTGCACCCTCCTTATTCCAAAACCAATGACCCATATTTTCGAACCTACCCTACATACCACCCAAATCTACATTGATGACATCTTAATGTTCTCATCAAGTAAACATGAGCATGAAGCTTTGCTACACTAATTCTTGGATATTATCCAATCACATGGTATCATGCTATCTCGAAAAGAAGAGCTCTATTGGTCAAATAAATATTGAGTTTTTGGGAATGAAAATAATCAATGGAAAGTATCGGCCAGGATGTGCCAAAGACATTGCTCAGAATTGCTAAAGTTTCAAGAAAACTTGTCAATCAAAGAGATTCGACAGTTCCTTGGAATTGTTAATTATTTCGAGACTTCATTTCGATTGCTCCGATACACTAGCCAGCTTTCAAAGATGGTTAAGAAGAATGCTCCACTATGGGGATCATCCTGCACGCAGAAGTTCAACAACTCAAGCAAGTATGCTTAATCCTCCGCCATTGAAAATTCCAAGTACAGACAAAGGATTCTCCAGATCGATGCCGTTGATGAATATTGGGGAGCCATTTTGCTAGAAAAAGAAGATGGGAAAATCTTTTATTGTGGACATGCAAGTGGTCGGTTTAAAGATTCGGAGAAGCATTACCATCTTTTACAAAGAAATCCTTGTTGTGAAGAATGGGATCAAGAAGTTTGAATTTCATCTTATTGGTCACCATTTCACAATCCAGACGGATAATACATCATTTCCAACAATTATGGAGCTTGCATGCCTTGCTCCATTTGCTTAAGCAAGGATCTTGGCCACTTGTAAATCATCGGTGTATGCACAAAGGAGCTAGTGATCACCGAGTTAACCAAGCGGACTTTACCGGATAGAGAGTTTTTTTAATTAGTGCGAATATATATATTAAAAATGAAAAAAGAGTAATCCTGATCACGGGCAGATCAGGTAACCAAATGAAAGCCTGGAAATAATTTCAACAACAAAAAATGAAGTGGTCACAAGCCGACCAAATGGCTGAATGGTTGGGGCCTCGTTAAAACCATCCAAGGTAAAACCCACCCTTGTGGGAAAAACCCTTGGAAGGAAAAAAGATTACCCCCAGGAAAATAGGCGCCAAAAAGCTCCTTAAAGATTGGAGCCCTAAATAAACCATAGCAAAGGCCTCTAATGAATACCCATAACTACGTACATAAGAAGAAACCCGAGTGCCGAAATAAACCTTTGACTTGCGAGGATTGAAGACCGACCCAAAATATCGCATACCGAGTGAGAATGTGAAGGAGAGTACTAGCGTTAATCGAAGAGGCCCACACATAATAACAATATCATCAGCGTATTGAATCGAAGACGGAAAATAATATGCCTAGGCGCAACGAATGGCCCAAGCTGATTATGAGTCACCGCTGCCCCAATAAGCTTGCTCAAAACCTCCTCCACAATGCAAAAGAAAGAGGAGATAAAGGATATCCCCGCCTAACCCCATGAAAACAAGAGAAGTACCCTGGCGAGACATTAAGTAAAATTAAAATCCTGGAAGACCGTAGAATAACCTCAATCAAATGAACAAAAGTCTCCGAGAAACCAAATCGATTCAAAAGCCTTACGGATATCAATTTTCAAGATCATATTATCATCAAACCAACCATGCACGACATTAAAGCCTTCGTAAACCATAGCAATACATCATGAATCTATCTCGCAGGGACAAATCCAAATAGTGTAGGAGACAAATATGGAGAAATGATCGAGTCCAACCGAGTAGCCAGAATCTTAGTAATAATCTTGAAAAGGAAATTACTCATAACTATTGGACAAAAATTATGAATAGTATTCACGCCCTTAGTTTTGGAATGAGAGCCATAAAGCTAGCATTTAACCCGAACGTAGGTCGAGCTAGTAAAGATGGAGCAGACTCAAAGCAATAATCTCTTGAAATAATGTCCTAACAAGAACGATAGAATACCCCATTGAACCCATCCCGGACCAGGAGAACTATCCGAACCTAGCTCAAAAACTGCCTCCTGAATCTCTGAATTCGAAGGGATAACCGTCAAAATGATATTATGCGCTGCCTCCACCGTTGGAGATATGACCTGATCCACCATAGAATAATCTGGATTAGGACTCCCAGCGTCAAAAAAAGCTCCTTATAGAAGGAAGTTATGTGATTTGGCACGACGGATCATCCGAGAAGTGCCATCAATCATCAAACCTTGGATCCCCGAACGACCCTCCCGAATCTTACACCGCAATGAAAAACACAACGTATTACGATCCTCATCCTTAAGCCAGGCAAAGAGCGCCTTCTGTTTCATGAATTCAGACTGAAGAATCAACGTTTTAGATAAAGCACTTTGGGCTTCAAATTCCAATTCCCAACGGGCAATAGAGAAACCCAAAGTCTCAATCTCCGCTTTAATTTGCCGCACTTTATCAATCTGTCTATCCACCTGACGATTGACGTCCCCAAACACTTCTTTATTTCAAACCTTAATAGCCTGACGCAACCGTTTGAGTTTCTACATGATACGCAAGAGCAGGCTAGGGGAGGGACACGACTGATTCCAAGAAGAGACAACCAGTTCCCAAAATGAATCATGACAAATCCACATACGCTGAAAGCAAAACGAAACCGGACCCCTTGTGATAGAGGACGAATAGCAAACCAAAATAGGATGGTGATCCGAGCCAATATGAGGAAGAACCAAACCTTTAACCGCTTGCCAAACCTGAAGAAGCGAGTGAGGCATACGGGTGGTGCACCAAGTAAAAGAATTACCCGTAGTCGGCACAACAAACAAACCAGCATTCTCCAAGAAATCCGTGAAGTCCTTACAAGAAGCTTGGGATAAAGTGCCACTACCTGATCTCTCATGAAACCCAAAACAACATTAAAATCCCCAATAAGCAATAAATCATCAAGACCCAAATTTCTCAATTCCAACCAGAGCGCGCGACGATCAATATGATTACAAAAACCATGAACCAAACCAACATGGAAAACCAGAGAACCCAACTGAACCTGAAGAACAATACGCTGAGAGGAGACCCAAACCTATTGTAAAATAGAAATGGCAGCAGGACAGAAAACCCAAATATTCGGCCGACCATTAGAACGAAAATTCTGAGTCACAAAACTCAAACCCAACCTGGTCCAGTAAATATCTGATATTGAAGTAATGTCCACCTTAGGTTCACATATAGCCAAAATAGACGGGTTGTGCTTACGACATAAAAGCCTTAAGAACATTACAAGAAGCAAAGTTCCCAATTCCTCGGATATTCCATAAGATGCAATTCATTGAGACGGGGAGAGGGGCAGCCCGTGTTGAGGCAAGGTAGAGCCGTAAGTAGAATGTTTCTCGAGAATCGATCGCTTGAGCATTGGAAACCTCATCGCATAATAATCCGCCCACCTTTTTTATGCCGCAAAATCTAACTCATTGGGCTCGAAAGATCTAAAATAATGGTGCGGTCATGGATTGCCGGAGATGACCCTTGCGCGACATTCAAGTATCCTGGTTTTGGCCATATCAGAGTGTCCGAAAGCTCTACTAAAGGTGCGGATTGGCTTTTCCGCCGTGGGTGTTGTATCATGAGAGGCAAACTTGTAGAAAAAGAACCAGTGTGAAAGACCATGGCCTTGGGAACCGGATTGCGAGTAGGGAGAATCGGAGGGGAATCCAAGGAATGTTGATCGGTGACCTCATCCGAGGCAAGAGCCTCAAAAGCATTACCAAGATGGATGTCATTAGGCAAGTGACTATGGCACAAGATGGGAACCAGGCCACATAGTCGAACCCGTATTATCCATTGAGTTATCAACGGCCTTGCCCTTGTACGTAGCTTGCCGCACCGGACGATAAACTTTGCGAACTGGGAACAGCCCGTTGAAATGATGGATGGCATTCAACCGAAGCCCTGAACGCCCCCGAGAAGAAGTAGGGCGTCTCCCGGAGCCGATGTCCCGTAGAAGTAAGATGATCTGGGAAGCGATTGAGTGTCCGTAACATTACACTTAGAGCAAAACTTAGGGAGTTTCTCATAGCTAACCGACACGAATGAACATTGTCCAACCCGTTCCACCATAATATGATCCTCCAACGGTTTGAGAGGTCAATATCAACCAAGACACGGATAAAATGTCCAAGGAGCCATCCAATGATCGCCGATCAATTTGAATAGGATTTCAAATAGCATTGGCGATCCCGAAAATAGTATTTGGGTCCCAATATTCCAAACTAAGCTCAAAATATGAACCCATACACTAGCAACAGAGGTATGGACCTTGTAGGGGTTGAAATCGAACCAGGAGAAAGTCAAATAGTACCCGGATTTACCTCCGGTTGATACGTGGATCGAGCACGAGATCTATCCCAGTGCATTAAAAAATTTGACACAAAAATAACCTTTACCCAATGGAATTAGTTTCCAATCACTTTGGATACCCCATAACTCGTAGAGCCGCTTATGCAAAAGCATAGTAGGCCAAGGCTTGTTACCCTTTCCCAAAATCACCTGCCCAATCAAAGAATGAGAGAATTCAACAAGACGTTGCTGGTAAACATTTTCATCAACAGTGACTGAATAATAATCTCTCTTTCTAACAAAGGTTTAGGGATAGAATTAATTTTTACCAGAAACTATGTGGGAAAATGAATTAAGATTACCTAGGGCATGGGAAAAACAGAATCCGGCGGATGGGTATTACTCGAAACGATTTTAGCAAAAGTGTTGCCCAAATTAGTATTAGCATTAGAGCCGAAAGTCGAGGGTTTGAGACATGCGCAGAGGTCATGATTGTATGGCTTCCAGCAAATTGAGCAGCATCTTTGGGGACAACATCTATGGGGGAACATACAGGAACACCTGAGGATGAACTAGCAGCTCAGGGGCGATGACCCCCCTAGGCATGGACGGCAGCAGCATGGGACATAATGGCCGGCCCCCTAGAATCCACAAAGTGGGGGCCGGACCCCCCAAGGAGACATGCATCAGACGGATGCTCGTGGGGGGCAAGAGATGGGCAAACCCCATGCATGTTGGCCATGCCTTGTGATGAAGAGGCGTGGGCCCTCCTAGCAACCGAAGGGGCTAGGTAGGATGAATGTGGTATTAAACCAAACAATCTGAATTCTTGTGGCTCCGGCGCACGCTTGCTGATGTGGGGGATGAAATTCGCAGGCAAGGGAATATTCATGAACATGTTGGAGGGTTCATCAAAAACCCTAGTATCAAAAACCCTAGTACCCGTAGACGAGATTAGGTCAGCAATCTGAGGGGAATTGACCAACGGGCAGGTGGCCATTGAAGACGATGAAGTAGGGTTCTGCGGGATCGAAGGAGAGTTACCATGGTATTGTGCGATCGAAGAAGTGCACCATAATTCGAAGTTAGGCCAAAGAACGAAGAGGCGGCCATGAAGATGCCGGAAAAGCGACAAAGATGATGATTGGAAAATTAAGGATGGAGGCCAGACGTGTTACCCATCTAGATCGGCATTTGTTTTTAGTTTTTCTGTCACTTGACTGAACCTTCACTTCACTTTCTTCAGCTGCCACACAATTGGGTCTTCTCTTTTATCTTCAGTGAGTCTTGTAATCTTCAACTTGGTTGCCTTCGACTCAGCTCATTGAACCCTATCTATTACAAGTTGAATTACATTTTAATTAGGGTGCCAACTTACTAATCTAAGTTTTACATTGTATCATAAAAATCTATAAATAAATTTTCTCAACACAAAGGAGACAACTTTCACGGTTGTGGAGCCGAAAATATTGAAGTTGATGTCCTCTAGAATGGAAGACCGGAGGAGATCGGTAAAGAAGTCGACTTAGCTTGTCCACCGAGTCCGCTACAACCGAGGAGGCCGAGAAGACTACTATCGAAGAACATCGTAAATCAAAGGACAACGATGGTGTGGAAAGCACGAGCAAGTAATTCAAGCGGTGCCGCCCACATACATCCGAACAAGAGACAGATGTCAGGCCGAAAATGAAACCTCATAAAGAGACACAAGTGACACAGGGAAGGAAGAGTTAGTCGTGACATCCCTCGATCGATCACGATTGTTGCTGAGGAAGAGAGAAGGCGAAAAGCCCATGCAGAGGACAATGATGATGATCTTCAAATCTTATCCTATGCATACATCGATATTGAAGACATGCTTCGTGCATGGAGAGACTGCAAGCTAGGTGCAACCTGATTTCAATTTGAAATGCCCATTTCATTGAGGAGGAATACCTCCTAGGATTTTTGGGGAATGTTGTTATTCACTCGCTCTTGATGCGGATTTTTGTACGACCGTCCTTTACGAGAAGAAGGATGATGAGAAAGCTAAGGCGATTGAGAAGGCCAAGGCAATTGATGAATCATTAAAACCTCACTCTTGTCCTTACAATGTGCGGGCGCATTGTGACATGGAAATTTTGGATGCGGTGACCTAGCCGAGAAAGAAAGAGTCAGCAGCAAGCCTTGAAAGAGTCCAAGGAGATGCATGAGAAATCTTTGCTCGGGGGCCCGGGAGAGTCATCATCTATTCAAATCTCTCCTACCCTCGATATTCTTGAAATGGCGAGGACCATTGATGCCTCTACTTCACCAAAGACACTCAGAAGGACTACCCAGGAAAACTGGCGATGAAGCTAGGGATGAAGATGTAGCGGGAAACCTAGCTCAACCAACCCCTGTGAAAGTTGTTGAGACAACTGCCCAATCAGCTTATAACTCAAAGGGAACAATCGGGTCTCAAGTGTCACTTGAACCCGCTAATCGTGATTCAACCGTGCGCAAATGAGGGGGAAATTGAACACACCACGGTCGGGTTGGAGGAGGTTGTGGGAGACCTCACTAAATTGAAGTTAGGGGGTGAATGTGAGGCTGAAAAAGAATAGTAGAGTGGGAATGACGACGCTCAGATGGTTAAGATTATCTCAGCTAAAACTGCAGGCCGAGGACCCTGTTGAAGCAGCTGAGGCAAAGGATGGACGGCAGACCAAGTCAGTTGATACTGATGGTCGTGAAAGTGCAATCCAAGAGGTTGAGACCACGGAAGATGCCACTGTTGAAGACCCAAATGCAGCTCTGTCTGTAGAAGGGAATATTGTTGAAGGCCTTACAGCGGTTGAGACTGCTGTTAAGGTTCCTAAAGTCCCACAGGAGGTTGAGACTTCCTTGGGTGTTGTTCTTTGAAAGTGAAAGTTGCCAGTTCCTGCATCAGAGTCTCCTGAAATGGAAGCGATCAGTGCACTGCATGACTCTGATGATAATGTGTCAGTAGAATTTCTTGACACTAACAACGATGTTGAGTCTACCCTAAAAGAAAAAGCTATAGGACCCAGCTATCGAGGAACAAATGGCAGCATTGAAAAAGACACGTGAGGAAGCTGCTTTGTCAAAATTTACATTGATTGATGGTCGACCCCCAATGATGCCATCCCCAGTCTGTGATGGTTCCAAGGCAGCTGAGGCCTCGAACACTCAAAAGGAAGTACCTACTGAAGCCAACGAAGTTGTTGAGACAACTAAGGCTCGATCACCTCTATGACTCCACGATTGTATCCGCTCCGAGGAAGCCGCTAACACATCCGATACGCAAAGAGTCAAGGAAGTGAGGGAACAAAGTAAAGGCTCTCAAGTATAAGTAGGAGATGTTCAAGACCGCTAAAGAAAGTATGAACTACGGCGTAAATATATATACGTAAGAGTTTGTTGCTCCTGGGATGACTTAAATGTTGTGCCATTTGGCTTTGGTTTTGACTCTATCTTCGCTAGAGGATCAATCTTGAGGCGAAGACTTTAGAAAAGCCTTCAAGGCTACGTGCTTAAATGGAACCTATGGAAAGAAGTCGCACGCACTAAACCAAAGGCTGGACAACCACAATGCAATGATTTCTAAGAAGAGCAGCACTCTGAATTCGCGAATGGACTATGCAAACAAGGGCTCTAAGAAGAGAACAAGTGAGCTATTTCAAATTACTCTTCGCTAAATTGGTGATTTGGAGTGGCGAGTAGGCTCAGTTTATGAGAAGACAGCGAGACCACATGTTCAGAATGGACGAGACTCACAAAACTGGCATGGAGTTGCTGAAGGCTCAACATAAGCTGGATCTTCAAAATATAGAGAGCACTCTATGCACTTAGATGATGATAATGAATGCAGAGATGAAGGCTCTTAGATCCAAAAATAGAGCAGCTCACTCAGTCACCCATGATAAGATCAATCGTTTTTTTGTCAATCATTCCTCAAGCCACTCTAATTGGTGATGATGCCAAAAATGGGGAAGATGAAAGAAAGGGGGAAGGTAGTGGAAGTAAGGGGGAAGGACCCTCTAAGAAGACTCCCCTAAAAATTTGTTTGGATAAGTCCCAACTTGGCTCATCAACCAGCTCTCTCCTTTCCCAGCTGCCGCATGACATGTCAGCTGATGAGAAAGCTGACTTGGCCTTTCAGAAGACTAAAGCTGCAATGGAAGCTGAACTTGCAGAAGTCAACCGAAGACAACATGGTCGTATCAAAGATCTAAAAAACAATTTCCATGGTCCCCCAGCAGGGTTGCTACTGGACTCTCCAGCTGTGAACCTCCCAAAAGAACCCGCTCCCAATGCAGGATCTGAGCCAAGATCACTTGAGGAGTTTCAAATGCTCCGATCGGAAGGATTTTTCAAGGGAATGACTCTCAAAGAAACATGGTATCATCTTGGGAAAAGGGCTTAGAGATTTGTCAATCATCCGCATAAACAAACTCAAGGAATAAATAAAGCAAACTTCAAGAGCTCACCAGACAAAGACACTCAAAGGGAAGAAGCTGACTCTGGAAGAGGTAGGGGAAGAACTGGTGGAAGAGGCAGAGGCACTCCACCACAAAGGCCTAAGAATGTCACATATATAAATCCCCAGAAGAAAGACCTGTTATACTGGGCTGTATTCAACGAACATGAGAATAGAAAAGTTGCCAAGAAAAATGTAGAGGCAAACTAAGCACTAAGAAGAAGAAAATTTAAGGCAACATCAAGAATGGGAAAGAGAAAGATAAAAGACGGAGCTGCGAGGAGAGCTTATGAGAAGAAGAGAAGGGAGAAAACAATTACGCCTTGAAGAATTAGGACCGATCGTCACACCGATACTGCGTGCGATCATACCTTAAGTGTGTGCAATTTTTCTGAAAACTATGTTCTCATCGCCGTCGATCAGTTCTTTCATCTCCGATCAAATCCTTCTCTGATTTTCCGATCATGGATGTGTTTTTATTCCCTGAGATTCAGATATCTAGCAAACCATCTAACGTCACGCTCAATGTTGCTTCACAACAGCCCAATGGTTTCAGCCCGGCGAATGTTTCCCTTCAACCATCGTCATCACAATTGATCAGGGACATATCTCCTCCATCGTCACACGTCACAAACCACATGGAGGACCATCCTCGTAGACCTATGACAGAGGCAGGCACCATTAACCCAATCCCTAGGGTTCACGAAAGGGTTTTTGACATTGATGGCTCAAAAGCTACTCTAGAAAACCATAGGCAAGTGCACCTATCGTTTTGTAGTATAGATTATTGAGTACCGAGTGTCATTCCCACGAGGATTGTAAGTACTAATAATTACCGTCTTTTTGTTATTTAATCTAGCAATTTTCAGATTTTTGTTTGTTTAATGAAAATGAAAAATAAAGAATTTTAAAATAATTGCAACTTACAAAAGATCAAATAAAAATAGATTGTAGAATTAAGAAATCAAGAGCTAGAAATGTGTTTGAATGTAAATCCCTCTAGAATGTTTTTGTGATTTAACAAGATAAAAATACAACCATAATCCCTTAAGCAAAAACCAACCTCTTTTAGTAAAATCTCATGTTTCATCGATCGTGAGAAATTCCCGATTTAAGTTAAACCTCTATCGAGCGAATAACTTCTAATCTCAAGTTGATTAACTGAAATCTCTTTCTAGTTAAAACCCCCAAGACAAAGCATTATAACGATTTGTGAATTCCCATATTAGGTTTGACCCTAATCCGTAAGATTTATGTCGTCCTATATCTAGTATTGCATGCAACTCTTTTCACTTATATAGGTTCTATTTCACCATGAATCTCTCGATTTCCGGATGAAAAATAAACTTCAAATCAATATTGCGCATATACCAATTTGAATGAATAAAGCATAATATAAGTGAATCACACAAAACATGAAGATTTTATTAAAAACATACAATCCTTAATCACAAATTCATTCTAGAGTTCATTACATTCAAACACTAGAAATTTAGCTACACATGGCTTTGTCAAAAGAGTATACTACACAAGAAGATATGAATAAAATGAACATGGTGTACTTAGCTCTTATTCAAGACCAATACAAGACTTCCTCCTTGGTTGATTGCAATGATGTTGAGCTCCAAGCCTTCTCCTCTATTGCTCTTCAACTTCCAACTCTACCTATCTTTTATCCTCTCAATGTATTTTGCTTTGAAACTTAGAATATACAATGAATCTTTCTATCAATGAATACTACATGAATTTTTCTATCCTCCCTAACTCAAACTCTTGGTTTTTATAGGCACTATCTTTGTGAAAGAACACATCAATAATGCTAACAAATGCTCCACTTCCATGGTTGTTGGTTGAATCATTGTGTGCACATTCATGGTTGAGTTGGTTGAATCATTGTGTGCACATTCATGGTTGAGTTGGTTGAATCATTGTGTGCACATTCATGGTTGAGTTGGTTGAATCATTGTGTGCACATTCATGGTTGAGTTGGTTGAATCATTGTGTCCACATGACAATTGAGGGAATAATAGAGTTTGGTGCATCAAAATGAGTTGTAAAAGTTGCTCAAAGGTTGTCAAAAAGCAAGAAGGGAAAGTCTCCATAATTTCCGCCAAAGAAAAACCAAGCCTGGACGAAAAGCACGCCCGTGCTTTAAAAGCACGGGCAGGCCGTGTTTTCGGATTTTTCCGAACACGGTCGTGCTTGAAAAGCACGGCCTGGCCGTGTTTGGTACGTCGGGGTCGAAAAATTGCTCGTTTTTGACTTTTAAAAAGCACGGCCGTGCGTAAAAACACACCCCGCCCGTGTTTGTCCGAAAAGGCCCGAAATGACGCGTTTAGCTTGGGATTTTGAGTGTTTTTGCATCCAAAAACCCCGGGTATGTTTGACATGAAACCATGGCCCAAAATTCACCAAAAACAACTCCAAATCATCAATCTACACCAATAAAAGCACCTCGGAGTAATGTGAACCATGTACAATCAAAAATTTATGAAACTAACAATAAAATAACTCAAATCATACTTAAATATACACATAAAACATGCATAAAAAGACCCTTATCGACATAAACCCTAGTTTACACGCATACACACATGCCCCTAAGATAAACCCTAATTCTAAGGTTTGCAATACAATCAAGCTCTTGTTTCTCCCTACTTGCGAGATACAACATGACATATCCTGGGTTCTTGTGAAGAAGATGACACGCAGTGCATGGGGATAAACCAATGAACTTTGCCCACGTTTTTACGACGGAGGAGTCACGCTGGTGAAAAAGGCGACTACTTTTCAAGAACTATAGATGAAAACATCTATCAACAGAGGACAACCGAATCGAGGAATACGTTGATTGGCAAACTCCTTTTGCCAAAAGGGTTTAAGCCATTAACGCTGACGGAGCTAAAATCGAAATTGATAAATTTGGAAGATTGTGGATGCATGGAGACCGATTCATTTGGGAAGGGGATACTATAACTTGTAGTTTACAAACGCCGAGGAGCAGAATCGAATTTTTCTAAAACTACGTGGAATTTGCAACCTGGTTCGATACGGCTAATGAATTGGATACAAGACTTCAATCCCTACAGGGTTAACACATCAACGCGCAGGTTTGGATCCGTATTTATGAATTTGTATTTGAATATTGGCATCCGTTGCTCATCAACAATATGGCTAGTCTTGTGGGAACTCCTATTCAAATTGATGAACGATCCTTGAATGGAGAAGTTGGACATTTCATTCGAGTCCTTGTTGAAATTGATTTAAATAAACCACTCGCAAGAATTTATCATGATAGAAAGAGTAGGACATGGCTCTTTCAGACGCTCGATTATGAAAACCTCCAAGAATTTTGTGCTCATTGCAAGATAGTGGGGCACAACGTTAATCGTTGTAGGCACTATACGCCTAAGGAAGCATGACCTCAAACCGAACGGATGCAAAAAAAGTGATAGCCCGATGAGAGGAAGATCGGTGGACAGAGGTCGTAATTTTAATAAAGAAAAAGGGGTGGCAACGGAAGAATGGGTTTAGGTGAAGAAACATGGAGTTCGACCATTGGAGATCAATCCTCCGAATAGCATTAATATGCGAAACTCTTTCAACTTGCTACAGGATAATGATGAGAATGAACAGTGGAGCTTGTGGATAATTTGAAGGGACGGAAAAGACAAGGCTAACGGAGGGACTCGGGGATCGACGGTTAGGTTGGCTGTTTCACAGGCTCACAATCGGGACATACGGATTATTTTGGCAGCTCAAGTAAGACGAACGCAAATATCGACAATGGAACTTTATGTGATAACGGATCGATAAAGTCCAAAAAGCAATCGGCTTGAGGTTGCTAGCAGCAAACCCATTAACAACTACGAGATCACTTCCACAAGCTATAAGGAAAGCTTTAAGGCAATGGCGGCGGCGGCAAAAAAGAGATGGGCGGACTTGGAGGAAGAAGAACAACTAGGTAATGCTTTTCTTGAGAGTATTGATTCTGATACGCACGTGGTGCATCCCCCTCCCCCTAATTTATCATGAATTGCCTGTTTTTGGAATGCTAGAGGTCTTGGCAACAATGCCTCTAGATCCATGCTCAAGGATTTATGTCGCGTACATAAACCTGATATTGTTGCGATTATGAGCCAAAAGTTCAATTTTCTAATATTAGTGCTTCATATTGGAATGCTATTAATCTCACCTTGGTTGCAGAAAATTTCCGTGCAAATGGTATTCCAGATATTTGGGTTTTTGTTCGTACTAATAATATGCAGGTGCAATTTCATTGGGCCTCTGATCAAATTGTGGTTTGCAAAGTGGGGGTTCAGAATTTCCAATTTTTATGGGCTTTGTACACGCTCGGTGCTCATATATTGCTAGACGGCAGCTATGGCTGGATGTGCGTGCTTTGGGGGCGTATAACATGGTTATTGTGGGGGATTTACGCCATTCTTGGAGCACATGAAAGACAGAGTGGAGCTCGCGTCCATGACACTTCGTGTAGGGAGTTCAAAAAGTTTATTGATGATAATAATTTCATTCAGGTTCCAATGGTTGGCAACAACTACACTTGGGGAATTTTCCGCCCGCAAGAGGACTAATTCAAAGTAAACGGATAGATTTTGGCTACAAATCAGTTCATGAATTTGTGGCATACTATTGGTGGTTTGGTGGGTCTCGACATTCCTCTCGATCATAATCCTATTATTTTGAGATGCAATTTTTCTATACCTCCTTCGGCTGTTCCGTTTTGCTTTCAAATAATGTGGCTCCAAAGACGAAGGTTTTAAAAAGTGGTTCTTGACTCATGGGGATGGAGTGCACAAACACCGATCCTATGGCCCGTGTTATGCGAAAACTTACAAGATTATGGCCCATTCTTCGGCATTGGAATCACTCGGTATTTGGAGACGTTCATCGACAAGTTGATGAAGTTCAACAAAAGCTACGGATATTCAATCTCACATCTCCACATTTGGGTACTCTAACAAAGATTATTCAAATAGAGCTACAATTACATAAGGATTTAAATCGTTTTGCTAAAACGACAATATGAGTTGTTGAGACAGAAAATCCTCACACAATGGTTGCAGGATGGGGATCGCAACACATAGTTTTTCATTGGAAGCTACGCGCAAAGAGGTCTCGGTTATATCACTCATATGCTAGTAAACGGCCAATTGACGGATGATCACAGAGCATTAAAAGTCATGTTATTCAATATTATGAGCAACTTTTCGCAGAACCGCAAACGGTAATAACGATTACTCCATGGTGGACAATGCAATTCAGCCAACGGTAACTCGTGCAGAAAAATTCAAGGTTGTGCTCGATTCCCTGCGCAAAAGAGATTAAAGGGGCCATTTTTTATTTGAGTCCAAGATAGTGCTCCGGGCCTGGCGATGGTTTTGGGGGTCATTTTTATCATAGTTCTGGGATATCATCGCCGGATATTTTGCCGGCTATTAGATCATTTTTTGTTAGCATCGACCGCCTAAAGGATGTAATTCGAGCTATATGGTCCCGATTCCGAAGAACAACAATGCTGATCGCGTGGAGGAGTACAAACCTATAATCTTAAGTAACTTTGTTCAAGATAGTTACTAAGATCTTAGCCATTAGGTTTGGCGATATTTTGAAATATCACGTTTATGGAATGCAATTTGGTTTCATCACGGGAAACAAATTCATGATCGCATTGTTTTGGCATCGGAAGGGGTTAATTGTCTTCTTAATCGTTTTAGGATGCCAAACATGATTCTTAAAGTGGATATTAGAAAAGCTTTCGATACTCCGAGGTGGGATTTCATTTCTCACGTCTTTACGACGTATGGGGTTTGATCAGGGGTTTTTGCGTTGGGTGTTGTTGATCTTTAACTCGGCCAAGATCTCGATTCTTTTAAATGGAGATCCGGAGGGATATTTTAGATGCACTCGTGGAGTTCGTCGGGAGATCCTCTATCTCCCCTTTTATTCTCGGCAACCAAGACATTTTAGCTCGGGCTTTGATATTGCTATTCGAGGCCAGGACATATCTCTCCATTCGTAACTACGCCGCAATTTCGGTTTGCCTCCGTGTTTGTTATATGCAAATGATATTCTTATTATGACGGGAGCCTCTTGGGAGAATTGTCAATATATAAAACTTATTTTGATGGGATATGGACGCATCTCTCGGACAACATTTCAACCCGGATAAGACTAAGGTCTATTTTAGGGATAATACGCCTACTCCGGATTATGAGAAAAGTTCAGACTCATTTTTGATTTCTCGTGGCACCTTCCTATTACTTATTTAGGCGTCCCGTTGTTCAAAGGGGCCCCCAAAATAAGATATTTCCAAGCTACGCACGATAAAATTTTGTCAAAATTTAAAAGGTGGAAAGGTATGTCCTTATCGATGGCTGGCCGTATTACTCTTGTCAATCTGTGATTACTAGCTCGTTTGTACATTCGATGCTTGTCTATCGTTGGCCAATGACGCGTTGCTCAAATCCATGGAAAAGGCTATGAAACATTTTATTTGGTCCTGGAGATATTACTAAGAAAGATGCGGTGACAGCTTAATTGGGCTAGATGTTGTGCACCTAAGGAGGAAGGGGTTTGGGAGTTCGATCACTTATTGCGGCAAACAGGCTTTCCTTATGAAGGTTGCATGGAAGTTGCTTCAATCTAGATCTATGGTTTTTGAGATTTTGCATCAAAGATACTTCAATGGTGCACCCAAAATGGCATATATTGGTTCGTCCATTTGGCCGAGACTTCGCCGTTGTCTTGGAATTGACCCCAATCCCGTTGGATTGGGGGAGCGATCTTGTGTCCGTTTAATTGGCCGGATAGCTGGTTAGGCTACTCAATTGTGGATCTCATTGGTATTCCCGCTCACAAGTTTCGTATTTCGAATATCCAATTTCTAATTATTTCTATAATGGGGTTTGCCATTTTACGGAGGATTTCATGGTGGAATATATGGGGATTGTCATTGATATTCTTAATTTTCCGATCGCCCCGCAATCGACGGATAGACGATATGGATTAATTCAAATGAAGGGGATGTATCTTATAAAGAGGCTTACACCTTAGTTCGTAACCAATTTTTGGAGGTTGATGGGGTAAGTGGATTTGGTCTTCACACATTCCGGCGAGAAGATCACTCATGTTTGGCTTTCTATACATAACCGCCTACCTATTCTTGACAACATTCGAGGATCTTGGGGACCCTCAGCATGTTCATTATGCTACGAAGACTCGGAGTCAGTCGATCATTTATTCACACGGTGCAGATTTGCTTTGGCGATTTGGGGTTGGATTCAGGACACTTTCGAGGTTAGTATCCCCCTTAATGGAGGTGTGAATCATCTTTACATATGGGCTATTCAAAGAGAGATTTAGTCCGCAGTTGCTTCTCTTGGAAAGCGGCTATCATATCGACTATATGGGTTATTTGGCATGCTCGTAATGAGTGGATTTTCATAGACGTTAAACCCTTCATACGGCTGCTATTATTTTGGTTAAGGTGCTCATTATTGAATCATCAACCAAAGATTGCTCTTATATGTCCAACTCGGTATATGATTTTTTATGTTTAAGATGGCTCTCTGTGCAGGGAAGGCCAAAACCACTGCCTGTGATTAAACACGTTAGATGGTATCCTCCATTACCAGGTTGGATGAAGGTTAATCGATGGGTGTGCGCGGGAGCACGGGCAGATGTAAGGCAACGGGAGTATTTCAAATTCGGGGCTTTTTCACTTGATGTTTTAGTCATAATGTTGGCAGAGGTTTTGCTTTTGAATCAGAATTAATTGCAGCGATGACAGCAATCGAGCGGGTTTATAGAAGAGGTTGGTTCAAGTTGTGGTTAGAATCGGATTCTACTTACGTATGCGGGTTGCTAGAAGCACGATCTCTTGGTGTTCCATGGAAGTTCTTAGCCAGATGGCGGATGACGCTTCACTATATTTCTCACATGGAGTTCAGGGTTTCACATATCTACAGAGAGGGCAATAAAGTAGCGGATAAACTCTCCAAAATGGACGTTCACTTATATTGGTCCCATACGATTCCTGAGTCGGTTTCCACAGAGTCGCATGAAGATATCGGTCGATTTCCTATCACTATGCATAGTTTTAGGGTACTCTTTTTCCTATCAAAGGTTTTTCCCTCGGGTTTTACATTGATAGGTTTTAACGAGGCCCCTCTTTTGGCTATCTGCTTGGCCTTTAAGCGATTTCTATGGGATTTTATTTGTTTAGCTTACGTTTTTCGAACCTTGAGGTGTTACACTTCTTCATTGGATTAGGCTAGCTGCTTGCTTGTAAGTTAAAGCATCATCTTTTCATTTTTTTATATATTTTATCATTCTATCCAAAAAAAAAAGAAGAGAAGGGAGAAAGATGATAAGAAGAGGAAAAGAAAAGAAGAAGACATAAGAAAAGAGGACGAAGAGAGAAGAAGGAAGTGCAGGCGCTCGAAGACTTTTTGTAGACACCTTCCCGTTGTATCTTTACTTAATTGTAAATACACAAAAATTTTAAGTAATTTGTAAGTTTTCATTGTACATTGTAATAGATTGTAAGGTGCAAGAATGATATGTTCAATAAAATGACATATTCATATAATCATTCTTTTTTATGCACTATTTACTTTGTTATTTTATTTAAGTTTTGGCATCATCAAAAAGGGGCAAATTATTGGGAAATTTATGTAATAGATTTTGATGATACCATGAAAACTTAGATTAGGAAGTTGGCCCCAATTCTTTGTAAAATCAATTATGTAATAGATAGAATTCTATCATCCGAGTCGAAGTAGCCAAGTTGAAGATTGTAGAAGTTGATCAAGATTGAATTGAAGACTTTGTTGTGTGTCGTTAAGTAGTGCAAGAAATATCGATTAAATATCGAAAAAGTGTGTCGGTCAAACAGATCGACAATCGAGTCACTCCCAATCGTGGAGATGACTCCAAAGAGGTTAAGCGTTAAAAAGGACTCAAGAAAGTCAAGAGATCCGTTGGTAAGTAAAGTCAAATGTTTCTTTGAAAGAGCAAAGTTTTAGACTACATACCATAAAGTTGTTTTCTTTGAAAGAGTGCAAATAGCTAGAGGATGCTCGGCAAACCCGCAGAGATTCGGGCATGTTGCGAGCATTAATTTGAGGATTAGTCTACATCAAATGCCGCAAGACAAGACAAGCCAATGACCTCAAAGTGAAGTTTGAAAATGCATCTATCTCTTCAACGGATACATTTTCACACTATCACTATAAAAGGCCGAGGAATTCATTTGAGAGTAGGTTACAACTACAAGCAAAGAAATAGACACATACCTACAAAGCAAGAGCAAATACTCTCAAGCATTCTATTCAATCCTCAAGCCTAAACTCGAACGAAATCTATCCAACACACTTAATGAAGGAAAGATAACTTCAAATTATTGAAGAGGAATTTTTGTTGAAACACAAGGGGTCTACACATCCAAGGTTGAAGGAAGTGTAGTGAGGTTCCAATTGGAACCAAAGCTTTGGACTTGTTTGAGGGCTGCGTGATCAAATCCAAAAGTCCAAGGAGCCAAGTAGCAGGATAGTCGTCTTGTGAAGAACCTCGAGTCCTAGGAGAAGCCACTATGTGATCAAGGTTGTCTCGCATTGTCATCCTTTGTAACAAAGTCACACATTATTTAGTGGATTACCTCCTGGGTTGGGGAAAGTGGATTAGAGGAATTACCTCATCCTCGAACCACTATAAAAATTGTTTTTTGTCTTTTACATTCAAGACTTTAATTCTTGCATATATTATCTCACGATTGTTATATTTGCTAAGTCTACTAATAATAATTAAACCTAAAACCAAGTGTTGAAAACATATTTTAATCAAGGGGTGAAAGACTTCGTTGAAGAACCAAGTCCGCTGTTTTTCTAAAAGAGTCAACTTACCGATTGAGTTATCTTATCAACAGCTCTCTCGAGTCCATTGAGTGGCTAACTCTCTTGTGAAGGTTTGGCTAAGTTGTCCCTCAAGGACCCAACTGACTTGTCTCTAAAACTCGATTTAAAAATGACTAAAATCGAAAATTTAGTTAAAAATATTCAACCCCCCCAACATTATATTATTTAGACATTATATTATCACCCTAGGCGAGAGTAGTACTAGGATGGGTGACCCCTAGGGAAGTCCTGTAAAATAAAAAGAAAAAAAAAAAAAAAAGAAAAAAAAAAATATTACCCTTGGGACCTACATGAACTCGCTCCAATTCACCTATAGCTCCTCCACGATCGTAGCCATCATTGTCGCCTTAGTTTGGGACGGCTGATTGTACGACCCAAACTTAATGTCAATACACTTAGCTACCACATCCATGAGCTTGTGGTACTCTTCCTTGATGACTTTCCTGGTAGCTGAGAGATTCAGCTTATCTGCTACCTCCTTCTTTGTGATCTCCTTCCAGGTCTTCATATAATCGAACTCGTAATCCTTAAGTTCCTCGAGTCCACTAGTGGGGAGATGGAACAACTCGGTCAAGTCATTGCAGCCAACTTGATCTCTTTACCATTCATCGAAGAGTGAATGCCATCGTTTTGAATAGCAGTGTTCACATAGAACATCTCTACTTCATCTTGAAAGGTATGGGCCATCTCAATCGAAAAAATTTTCTTCAAACTAGACTTTTCAAGGTGCCCAACAATTTTCTAGCCTTTTCCTTGTCATATGACTTTTACGAAGCCTTTGAAGTCCACAAGTGCACTTTAGGGTGTACACATTTTCAATGAGTTTATCAAGTCAAGAGCAGATTTCTTTGATGTCATTGATGATTTCTTGGGATTTCTTAAAGAAAATACGAAGGGCTTTTCGCAGAGAATACTTAGAGAATTTCGAATGCTTGAGAGTGAATATGAGAAGAGAGAGAAAATTAATTTGGATATATATGATATACGAAGAGACAGTATCGGGATCTTTAGAAATTGAAATGTGATCCACAGACAGGATTAAATCGTGCAAAAGCATTAATCATGTTGCATTTAATACGAGCAGCATTCACAGCCAATCATAAGTTACTGTCGCAGCCTTTTACTGTGTTGCAGTCAATGATGCTGACATAAGCGTCAAACATTCCCGCTTTAATGCAAATGACCTCGTTTTGTCTCTTAGCTCATAAATAAGTCAGCTTTCCTCATTTATGTCTCAACTCTACTTCTCTTATCTCAGTAGTCATTGTTGATGGAGACTCATTGCTCACCTAACACAATTCTACTCAACGAATAAATAAGCTATTTTACTCGCTAATCAAGGAAAAAATCTTCTGAAATGCAATCCTCCCATCTTTAACTCTATTGAATGAGTCTTTTGAACATATTAACACAACTCAATCAATCCAAGCTCATTCTTAAGTTCTTCAAACCTTGATTAACATAAGGGCTTTATTAATATATCGCTTAATCGCTTCTCAATTGATACATATTCCAATGTGATGTCCTTCTTTTCAACATGATCTCTTATAAAATGATATCTCGACATCAATGTGCTTGGTTCTTGAATAACACTAGATTCTGAGTGATTGCAATAACACTTGTGTTATCACAAATAATTGGAATTTCATTCTCTTCAATGTCATAATCTCTCAGTTGTTGCCTCATCCATAAGACTTGGGCACAAAAATGGGCTCGCAAAGATCATATTCTCGCCTCGGTGTAGATGTAGCTATTGAATTTTGTTTCTTGTTGAACCAAGAAACCAATCTATTTCCAAGCATTTGACAAGTACTAGATGTACTTTCATATCAACTCTACATCCAACATAATCTAAGTTTGAGTATCTAATCAATTTGAATCCACCTCATTTGTGATACCATAAGCCAACTTCTTGGCTACGCTTCAAATATCTCGAATCTTCTTAGCTATGCAATCATGTGACTTTCTTTGGGAGCAGATCGAATCTTGCGATACACCAACCGCAAAGGTGATATCCGGTCCCATGGCGCGTTAGATAGAGCAATGATCCAATGAGTACTCTATATCTTATTTCATACACTGGCTTTCCTTCTGTATCCATATTCATCTTGATAGCAGTATTCATAGGAATCTTCACATATGACTTTTCTTCCATACCAAATTTCTTTATTAAATCTCTGGTATAATTGGTTTGAATTATGAAGGTTATATCCTTCATTTGCTTGACTTAGAAGACCAAGGAAGTAATTCAGGTCTCACACCATACTCATCTCAAATTTCCTTGCATAAGGTTTGAGAATTTGTCACACATCTCTTTGTTTGTAGATGCAAAGATAATGTCATCCACATATATTTGAACAAGCTATATACTCTTTCCATCTTGAATCTGAAGAGTGTTCTATCAACTTTTTCTTTGGTGAAACCATTGTCTATTAGGAATTGAGACAATGTATCATACCATGCTCTTGGTGCTTTTTTAAAACCATACAATGCTTTCTTGAGCTTGTAGACTTTATATCTTATAATTTTTTCGCTCAAAACCTCGGAGGTTGTTCCGATATACTTCTTCTTCTAAAAGTCCATTAAAAATGCAATCTTCACATCCATTTGGTAGATCGTGAAGTTCTTATGTGCAAAGATAAGCAAGAAACATCCTTGTTGCATCCAATCGGCAAAGTACAAAGCTTTCACCAAATTATAAACGTTTTTCTTGACAATACACTTTGGCTACCAATCTTGCTTTGTTTCTCACAATCGATCCTTCCTCATTCATCTTGTTCCCGAATACCAACTTTGTACCAATGATATTTTGGTGAGTAGGCCTTTGAACAAATTCCCAAACTTTATTCCTTTCAAATTGATTCACTCTTCCTACATAGCTATAATCCAATGAGTGTCATCTAATGCTTGTGACACATCATTTTGCTCAATTTGAGAAATGAAACAAGTGAACATAGCTTATTGTTGAGTTCTCGGATCTTTTTTTTACTCCTTTATACATTACCAATGAGTAACTCAGGTGGATGGTCTCTTAGCCATCTTTTTTTTTTTTAAATAAATGCGAATATATATATAAAAAGAAAAAGAGTAGTCCCGATCACAGTGATCAGGTAACCAAAGAAGTAAAACCTGGGAACAAAGTCAAAGAAACTAACGAAATGGTTTCAAGCCGACCATATGGCTGAATGGTTGGGGCTCGTTAAAACCTTCCAAGGTAAAACCCACCCTTGTGGGAAAAACCATTGGAAGGAAAAAGAATACCCCCATAAGAAAAGCGTCCAAAATCGAGAAACTAGAAGACCGACGCACTAGCAAACAAACCTATAATGGCTTGGCCAACATAATCCCGAGTGAGGGGGTCGAGATTATGGCCGCTGGGGGCGCCCACCATGTATCCTCGTGCAAAGTCTTGCTAAGAATATCCGCGCCGGTTGCCTTCCCCGAAAATATGCGAAACCACCAAGTTCATCCGAGAGAGGAGATGCGAGTGTATCGCCACATGCTCGGATGTCGCCAAGGAACCTATGTGGATCTCTTCCGCAGCAATTCCACCACATGACCGAGTCCGATTCCAACCATAGATGATTCCGGCCCCTTGCGTAAGCGTAATGAATGGCCCGCATCGCAGCCCATCAACTCGCCTCAAAAGCAAAACTCAAACCACATCTTTCCACAAAACATCCGCAAAAGAACCTCCGCAATTGCGAAAAATTCGGAAGCATGAGACGCCCGGGCAAACCGGAGGCGCGCGTCGGTGTTCAGTTTAATCCAGTTCGGCAAGGGTTTCTACCAATTAACCTGCACTATCTTCGGGGCCTGTATTGGGCGCCCAGGAACCCGTAGCCGACGGAGATTGAGAAGATCCCTTTGGTCATTATGCATGTAATCTCTCGTCCAAGGAAGATGACTCAAGAATAAGAACACGGCGCGTAGGATGACCGCTCTAGTGTCCAGATCTTGTCATGGAAGGTCAAGTCATTTCTGATTTGCCAGATGAGCCAAATACCGAATAACACCGCAACCCGCCAAAGAAAAGAAACCTGCTCACTGAAATGAAAACTCATTAAACGCACCAGGAATTCATTGAAGCTATAAGCCCTAAAGTAATGGATATCAAAGGTGTTGAAGATCCACTTCCATAGGGCCCCCGCAAAAACACAAGAGACAAATAAATGATCAGCAGATTTCGTCACAAGACAACAAAGAACACAAACCGAGGGGCTGTGAAGGAACCCCGTGGTCTCAAAACATCCAAAACCGCCTTGTCGATTGTGAATGGCACGCCAAGTCATGATCGAACGTCTTTCGGAATGTGAGGTTACCAAATCCAGAACCCCATTGAACCACCGGGGAGTGAGGGTGCGATATGAGTAAGCCGCCTTTTCAAGAAACGGACCCATCATCGAGTGTATCCATGCCCGCGTGTCCGACGAATCCAGGGCGATGGGAATTCTAACAATATCGCGAACCATATCCAAATATGCCTCAATAAATGATAGAGTGAAGTGCCACGCCCCATCGTAAAAGTAATCCGAGATGCGTTCTGAAATAAATATTTGTAATCCTGCGGATACCAATCCTATCCAGAATCTAAATCCTCCAAGAATCCCGAGATCTCAGGCCGAACCCCCCTCCATATGGAAGAGGGGATATAAGAACGGCGTGGAAAACCCTCAGAAGTGAAAAAGCGCTTTCTGAGGGTGCTGTAAACCAAAGAGTTTGAAGTCATAATCTTCCAACCCATCTTCATAAGGAAGGCATTGTTGGCAACAACGATCGAACGGACGCCCAAGCCTCCTTCCGCCCGTGGCATACAACAGCGACTCCAGTTTACCACCACTGATCCTTTAGCGTTCACATTCCCAGCCCAGATGAAGTTTCACATGGCCTTTTCCATTTGCCAAGCAATGTTCTAGGCCACTTGTAAACCAACATAGTATGCACGAAGGAGCTGGTGGTAATCACCGAATTCACCAAATAAATGCGACCAGCAATAGACAACGAGGACCCTTTCCACCTCCCGAACTTAAAGATAATCTTATCGAACACGGCCTGAAGATCCGCCACTTTAGGCACACCTTGAAGATTGGGCTGCCTAGATAGACCGTAGGGAAGGCGCCCACATGCATCCCTATAATCGCCTGGATACATCCCGCACATAATTAGAAACCCGGCTGCCAAAATAAACTTTAGATTTTTCGGATTGAAAATCGCCCAAATGTCCGCATAAAGATTGAGCATCTGAATAATGGAACATGCATTGCTCGTGGAGGCCCCACACATAATCACAATATCGCCCCCATACATAATCGCGATGGGAAAATCACCTGGTTAGGCGCCATGAAGGCTTGAAGGTGGTTTCTCTTCACCGCCTCCTCCACTAATCTACTCGTAACGTCTTCTCGTGATGCAAAAGAGCAGGGGTGATAATGGATCCCCCGTCGAACCCTCGAAAAACAAGAGAAATAACCCACAAGCGACCCATTCGGAAGGACCGAAATTCTGGAAAAATGAAGGATAATCTCTATCCAAAGTGAATGAACACTTCGGAGAAACCAAAGCGACGCAACACGTGAATCGAAAACCCTAATTAACCGTATCAAAAGCCTTGTGGATATCAATTTTTAAGATCATGTTGGTGTCATTCCGCCCCGCAAAATATTAAATCCTTCCAAAACCAACGCGATACGGCCGTGAATCGCCTGCCGGAATAAATCTAAATTGAGTCCGAGACACGTAAGAAGAAATGATATAACCCAAACGAGTTGCCAAAATTTCCGTGATAATATTAAAAAGAAAGTTACTCATGACGACGGTCTAAAATCCTCCACCGCATTAGCCTCCTTGGTTTTTGGGATGAGTGCCATGAAATCGCATCGCCCCCCGGAAAGGAGGCCGTGACAAAGAAATAACGGATGGCCACCAACACCTCATCCGACACAACGTCCCAAATGCCGATGAATCTCCCATCGAAACCCCGGAGCACTATCCGAGACCTATATCAAACATCGCCTCATTAACCTCGGACCAAGGAATGGCCGTCAAGAGCGCATTATCGATTGTGGTAACAATAGGTGAAATCACTAGTCAAACCAAAGTGTAATCCGAGCTGGTATGCCCTATATCAAAGGTCCATATAAAATGAAACAATGTGATTTGCAAGGGCCACCGGATCCTCGTATGTACCATCGACCATCAATCAATCCCCGAACGCCCATTTCTAACTGGTAGCGACGATGAAAGAATGTCGTGTTGCGGTCCCCATGTTTTAACCAAGCGGAGCGAGCTTTTTACTAAAGAAAATCGATCGCATGAGCAACGTGCGAGAAAGCTCCTCTCGTGCCTCCAATTCCCTTTCCCCGAGATCCTCCATGAAATCCCTGATTCAATATTTTCTTGAATCTGATGGACCCTTTCCATCCGTTAATCCACTTGACGATTAACATCCCCAAAACCTCCTTATTCCAAACCTTAATCCTCTGTCTCAATCTTTTGAGCTTCCACATGATGCGCCGCAAAAGGTTGGGCGACGCGCACGGGAGTGCCCAAGAGGCATGACAATACCCTGGAAAGAGGCATGATGAATCCACATACGCTGAACGGAAATGGAGATGGGCCCTTGGTAATGTAAGAAAAACAAGAAACCGAATGGGATGGTGATCTCAACCAATGCGTGAACGACTAAACCCTTAACAACTTGCCAAAGAGCGAAAAATTGGCCGATTGCCGTGGCTCGATCCAGATTTAGCCTGAAGAAGGGATATAGGCCTTCTGGGAGCACCAAGTAAACAAATTCCCAAGTCGGCACAAAGAAATAACCTTGCATCCCCAAGAAATCCCTAAAGTCTTTGCAAGAAGCCTGGGATAAAGTACCCGTGCCGAGTGCTCATGATGACCCAACACAAAGATTGAATCCCCAATAAGCAAAGAGATCAAGAAGACCCAAATTCCTCGGCCCAACCAAAGTGCACGCCGAGCAACATGATCACACAAACCATGAGCAAAACCAACATGGAAAACCATAGAACCAAATTGAATCGCAAAATCATACACCGAGAAGAAGACCAAACCTAATTATGGAATGAGTAAAAAATTTGCATCGCATAGGACCTAGATATCCGGGCGCCGTTCACCCCGAAGCTCGAGCAACGAACCCGAGTCCCAAGCTACTCCAAAGAAGAATCTGAAATGGATGAAATGTCCACCTTAGGCTCACAAATGGCTACAATAGAAGGTTTATGTTTGTGACATAAAGCCTTAAGAACATTACGAGAAGCAATGTTCCCAATCCCGGATATTCCGAGGAAGATGCAATTCATTGAGACGACAGGGGAGGTGGCTCCGTGTTGAATGCACGGTAAAAAAATAGGCGTGTGGTGTGTTGTGGGGTCGACGATTGAGAATTACCAACTTCATCCGCATAATCAGCCCATCTCTTGGTTGCTGCAACGTTCATTTCATGTGGCTCTGTATGCTCCTATTCGATAGTAATGTCGTGTACTGCGGCGATGGACCCGACGCAACACTCCGGAGAATTCGAGACTTCTCCGAGTCCAAGGAGCTATCCCGAAAGGCACGGCTGAGGGCTCGAATTGGCTTTCCCAAAGAATACTGGACTGTAATAGGCATAACGTTAGAAACCGTGCCGGTGTTGGAAGTAGTGGCCTTGGGAGATGACTCCCTAGCTGGATACTCGGCCTGGATGCCGATCCTGGGAATCGACTGAACCAAGAGCCTCAAAGGTGTTACCAAGATGAATGTCCGTAGAGCAAGTGACTATGGCGCGATGGGGAGATCCTGCGCGCATAGCCGAACCCGTATTTCCCATTGAGTCATCAACGGCCTTGCCCTTGTCCTGCTGAACAGGACGATAAACTTTATGAACCCGGGAACGCCCTCACGCACTAAATTATGGCGAGCAAAGGGCGCCCGTGAGTGTCCATGGACAGTGATGTACGCCTTCCGTAGTTGTATTACCCACATTGTTAAGACGACAAGAAGTCGTTGAATGTCCCATAACACTACACTCGAGCAAAACTCGGGAGTTTTTCATAATCGATCGAAACAAAAGAGCACTTGCCGTGCTTTCTACCATGATATGTTGTTCCAACGGTTTAGAGATCGATGTCCACCGATGCCGAACGAAATGATCCAAAGAGCCATCCAAGTGAGCGATCAATTTGTAATGGATTCCCAAGAGCACGGCAATCCCCATGATGTTATTGGGGTCCCAAAGATTCCAAACCGAGTTCAAAAATTCGTACCCAAACGCTGGCCATGGAGGTTTGAACCTTATAAGGGTTGAAGTCCGCACCCATGGAGATAGACGGATAGAACCAGGGTTAAGCATCCATTAGTGCGTTGCGAGCTCGAGATCGATCCTACGCATTAAACAATTTGACACAAAAATCCCTTGCCCAAGGGAATTAATTTCATCATTCTTAATACCCCATAAGTCGATAGCGTTTATGCAAAAGCATAGTCGCCCATGGCTTGTTACCATTTTCCAAAATAACCCTTCCAATCAAAGAGTAGGTAAATTCTACGAGTCATTTTTTTTTTTAATTAAGTCGGGACTAGTGGTTGGAGGGGAGTAGATAAATTTCAAAGAAATCTGCGAGATACGGGGTTCGAACCCTGGTTAACACCCTTATAAAGGGTTAGCGATACCACTGAGCTAGAAGCTAGTGGTTAAAAAGTATTTGGTAGTAGAATGATCAATACCGCAAGACCATCCTTTGGCCTAGGCCAACCGAGACCAATCTTCTATCGCACCATCGACTCAAGGACCCGAGTCCACGGACTTGATTTTTGTCTCCTTAGAACCCAAGGATACAGATGGAGCCTATAGAACAGATCCTGTTCAAGTAAGGTCGTTAAATTCTACGAGTCATTGTTGGTAAGCGTTTTCATCAATTGTAACGGAATAGTAATCACCTTTTCTTACCGGTTTTGGGATAGAATGATTTTTACCAGAAACCATTGTGGAAAACAGATTGGCATTACCTGAGGCCTGAGTAGTAGAATCCAGATGATTGGTAACTGCAACAATTTTAGCAAAAGAATATCCAAAATTGGGGTTAGCATTTGAAGTATGAGCCGAATGTCGTAGGTTTGTTGTATAATCGGAAGACGTTGGAATAGGAGTTCCAACATTCTGTGGCACTTTGTTGAAATCTGGAATAGGATGTGGGCCCGTGTGAGGGGGACCATGCGGATGGTGGACAGTGGCCCAGGGGTCATCAATCCCCTGGGGGGGCAGCCTGGGATGGAGGACTTGTTGCCGCCAGCCCCCCATAGACAGATGGGAGGGGGCCTCCCCATGGCTGGCAGCGCCATGGGGTAAGGAATTGTGCCCCCCTAATATGAGCAGCAGGCAAGGTCTGGGGGGAGGGCGCCCCCTGTGGAGGCATGCCATGATCAATGACAGCAGCAGCAACTTGCGTCTTCGCTAAAGTCGCGTGGTTGGACGCGGAGACTCCTGGATGCAGTTGTTGCGCGGGCGGAGGAGCAGCAGGCGCATATGATGAAGACGCCGGCATCGAGGACGAAGACATGTATGTTTCCGGCGGTACTAACCCTAGGTGCATAGGGTCTTGGGCTGGGAGCGAAGATCGCTTTGGAACGAAAGAAGATGGTATGCCAAAGGATGAGTAACATGAAGGCACCATGGGAGAGAGCTCGTCGGAATAGCAAAAATCGATCGGATGTCTCAGCCGGGTTTATGGTCTAGGATGTTGACGTGTCTCGCATGGGATGTAGTTAATCGGGGTTGTTGGCTAGGATGCGATGGGGCTGCAAAATTGGATGTGTAACCGTGCCACGGTGGTTCCACCATGGGAACTACCGGAGAAGACGATCGAAGAGGGGAAAGAGGGGCCGGAGATCGTAAATTAGAGAGAGAGAAAAATTCTAAAGAGAGAATTGTTTCCTGGATATATGTCGTTTATTTTGTTGCCGGACCAAGCATCATTTATTTGGTCCTTCCTGGTCTCTTAGCCATCTTACATCCGGTTGGAGTAAGTCCGCTTGATTGGTTTTTCTTGAGCTAAGTTGTCTTGAACAACTTCTTCTTGATCTTCATTCAATCGCAAACCTTCCGGCCTATCTCGTAGATTCACTAACTCATCCTCATTAGGATCGAGTCTTCGAGATTTGCTTCAAAGATAAGGACTCTTCTTAATAGTTGGTTGATTCATCTTCTCGCCTAACACATCAATGTCTTCTCCATTCACATTAGGTTCATTAAACACTACATGGATAGACTCTTATGTTACCATGGTCCTTTTGTTTAGCACTAAAGCTTTACTCTCACCGAGTATCCTAGGAATATACCTTCATCGCCTTTAGCATCAAAAACTTTAAAATTTTCCTTGCCATTATCGTGAATAAAACACCTACTTCCAAAAATATGCAAATATCCCACATTAGGATTCCTTCATGTCCAAATTCCATAGAGGGTCTCGGACAACCGTCTATTGTTCATACACCTATTCCGAGTGTAGCAAGTAGTGTTAATGGCTTCACCCAAAATCTCTTAGGCAATGCAAAGCTTCCAAACTAATATGGTCCTTGCAGCTTCAGCTAATATGGTCCTTGCAGCTTCCTTGAAGGTTCTGTTTCTTCTTCCGACCACTCCATTATGCTGTGGAGTTCTTGCAGCTGATAACGCATGAGCAATACCATCTTCCATGCACATCGAGTTATAATCCCATTGACAAACTCGGTTCCTCTATCAAACCTTATCTTAATAATGATTTGACTCTTCTCATTTTGAACTCTCATTATTAGTTGAGGAAGCTTCTGCAATGTTTCCTGTTTCTTAAACATAAAAATGTTCCATGTTTATACTGAGAAATCACCCACCACCACTAAGGTGTATTTCTTTATAATGGGTCATCTTCTCTAGGAGAAAGGAGAAAAAACCCTAATTTTCTCTCTCTAGAAAATTTCTCTCTAGAGCACGATCGCTTTTGACAGCCTTTGACATCTTTTGCTCCAATGGCGGAGCCACCCCGGTTCGGATATACATCGAACTTCGCTCCCCCATCACACCCTAGCCAACAAACTCCAACGACGACAACTTACGTGGAACGTATGAACGCCATCGCTCACAACTCCCAGCAAACCACCACTTGCGCAGCGGTGGACTCTAGCAGCGGCGCCGATGCACCCCAAGGACTCCATTCCTTGATTCGGAAACAAGCCTCTTCCTCGTTGACAAGCAGCAACTCGGCGGAGTCATGTGGTCGCGCACTCGGCGACGCGGCCGCATGGGTGCAACGATGGAAATTCTCACGATGGACCCTCTCATTGTTCGTGCGTCGCCGTTCGCATATTTGGGCATCCCGGTGACTTTCTTGCCAACCTCCAAACATTCAGGCCCTCCTTCTTCGTCGATCACTCTCGCCGGATTAATCCCCCAAGAAGAGTACTTGCGCAGACCTCCGCTTCGCCGCGTCGGCCGGAGAAACCGGGAAGCGGCCCGGGGGTGCGGTCCCCCATGCGGCGGTTATGGGGACGCTTCCTCTTACCCCCATGGCTCCCATCGGCCATGGGGGTTGGCCCTCTAGGAGTCTACAGAGAGGTCGGCGGCCACTGTCTGTCCTCTAGAGTGGTCCCCCATGGGTGTGATGACCCCGGGCCCCAGTCTCCCATCCTCAGGGCATTCCTCCTGCATGCCATCCCATTTCTAATCCCAAGGCCTCTCCTCGATTGCTTTGGAACTTCTCCGTCTCCGACACCTAACTATGAAACGAACTTGTGACATTCGGCTCATATTCCCAATCCCAATTTGGGACATACTTTTGCTAAAATTGTTTCGTGTACACATCCTTTGGGTTCGCTACGCAGCCTGGCTGTAACTTCACCCCATTTTCCCAAATGGTTTTCGGTAAATCCAACTCTATCCCTAAACCTCGTCGGAAAGGGAGATTACTATTCCATTACTATAGATGAAAATGTTTACCAACAACGCCTGCGTAATTTTCTTATTCTTTAATTGGAAGGGTTATATTGGGAAAAGGTAACAAGCCATGGGCGACTATGCATTGCATAAACGCCTCTCCGATTTATGGGGTATCAAAACGATTGGAAGCTAATTCCCTTGGGCAAGGGATTCTTTTGTGTTAAGTTGTTTAATGCGCAGGATCGTTCTCGAGCGCAGGATCGTTCTCGAGCGCGAGAATACCAATTGGGCCCTCAACCAGGGGACTATTCGCTATCTCCTTGGGTGCAAGATTTCAACCCTTACAAGGTGCAAACCTCTATGGCCAGCATTTGGGTACAAATCTTCGAGCTCGTTTGGAATACCGGGATCCCAATACCATCCCCGGGATCGCCGCTTATCGAAAATCCACTACAAATCGATCGGCGATTCGCTTGATGGTTCTTTGGGCCATTTCGTTCGGGTTTTGGTGGACATTGATTGCCAAAACCATTGGAAGACCACATCATGGTGGAACGCGACCGCCGTGCTCCTTTGTATCGATCACTTATGAAAACTCCAAGAGTTCTGTTCAAAGTGTCACATTATGGAACACTCGGACGGCTTCTTACCGCCTTAATAATGCGGGCAATCCAGCTACGAAAAGGTGGGCATCTCCTACCCAGGGACGTTCACGGGCGCGGATACTCGCCCCAACTCGATGAAACAAGGACGTTCCATGGTTCGTAGGTTTATCGTCCGCAAAGCAGACAAGGGCAAGGCCGTTGATGACTCAATGGGAAATACGGGTTCGGCTATGCGCGCAGATCTCCTCCCCGCGCAATAGTCACTTGCTCTACGGACATCCACCTAGGTAACACATTTGAGGCGCTTGGTTCAGTTGACTCCCAGATCAAGAATCCACAAAATTCCAGCCGATTATCCACCTAGGGAGCTATCTCCCAAGGCCACTGCTTCCAACACCAGCACGGTTTCCACCATTGTGCCTATTATGGTTCAAGATTCCATTGGGGAAGCCAATTCGGCCTCTTAGTCGCGCCTTCCGGGACAGCTCGACTCCTTGACTCGGCGACGTTTAGAATTCTTCGAGTGTTGCGACGGGTCCGCCGCTGCCGGTCCATGAAATTACTATCGAACAGAGCGCATCGAGCCACATGTAATGAACATTGCAAAGATCGAAGATATGGGCAAATTATGCAGATGAAGTTGGTAACTCTCAATCGTTAGATTCCGCAACACACCACACGCCTTTGTTTTTAGCGTGCGATTGACACGGGCGCCACCTCCCCGCCGTCTCAATGAATTGCATCTTCGGAATATCCGGGGATTGGGAACATTGCTTCTCGTAATGTTCTTAGGACTTTATGTCATAAACATAAACTTTCTATTTTGGCCATTTGCGAACCGAAGGTGGACATTTCATCCATTTGATTCTTATTGAGTAGCTTGGGGCTCGATTCACCGATTTTCGAGTTTCCGGGCGAATGGTCGCCCGACACATTTGGGTCTTCTTCGACGCCAAGATATCGTTTCAAAACCAGGTTTGGTCTTCTTCTCGTGTCTTATTTTACAAGTTCAACTGGTTCTATGATTTTCCATGTTGGTTTTGCTCGTGGTTTGTGTGATCATGTCGCTCGGCGTGCCCTTTGGTTGAGCCGAGGAATTTGGGTCTTACCGATCTGGCCGCTTATTGGGGATTTCAATGTTGTGTGGGGACATCATGAGCGTTTCCGCACAGTACTTTATCCTGTGCTTCTTGCAAAACTTAAGGGACTTCTTGGAGGAAGCAGGTTTATTTGTTGTGCCGACTACGGGAATTCATTTACTTGGTGCTCCCCGAAGGCCTCTATCTCTTCTTCAAGGCTACGTTAGATCGAGCCCTAGCAATCGGTCAATGTTTCGCTTTTTGGCAAGTTGTTAAGGGTTTAGTCCTTCCGCATATTGGTTCCGATCACCACCATATTATGGTCTCTTGTTCTTCTTCCATTAGTAAGGGTCCGTCTCCTTTTCGGTTTCAACGCATGTGGATACATCATGATTCTTTCCGGAGTATTGTTACTACCTCTTGGGAGCTCCCGTGTGCGTCGCCCAATCCTTGCAGCGCGTCATGTGGAAGCTCAAGAGGCTGAGGCAGACGATCAAAATCTGGAATAAGGAAGTATTTGGGGATGTTAATCGTCAGGTGGATCATCAGATGGAAAGGGTCCGACAGATTCAAGCTGATATTGAATCCGAGGGTTTCACGGAGGCACTCAGGGATATGGAATTTGAGGCGCAGAGGGTGTTGTCTCGCACGTTGCTCATGCAGTCTGATTTTCTTCAGCAGAAAGCCCGCTTAGCTTGGTTAAAGGATGGGGACCGCAACACAAAGATTCTTCCATTTGTTGCGGATCGAAATGGGCGTTCGTGGGATACAGGGGTTTGATGGTTGATGGTAGTTACACGGAGGATCCAACGGTTCTCGAAAACCACATTATCTCATTTTATACGGATCTTTTAGTAGATACGGGGCAAACCACTCGGATTACACTTTGCTCGACTAGTTGATTTCCCCTATTGTTAGCACGCTTGATAATGCGATGTTGATATCTATTCCTTCGAGTTCAAGGTTAAAGAGGCGAGTGTTTGATATGGGTTTGGATAGTGCTCCGGGGCCGGATGGTTTCAGTGGGAGATTCTATCAGCATTTCTGGGATGTGGTGTCAGATGAGGTATTCTAATTATGTGCGAGGACGTATTCGACAATTACGAGGGGATGCATATGGGGGCCTTCCCACGGTCTATCTAGGCGCCCCCATCTTCAAGGGTGCGCCTAAAGTGGCTAACCTTCAACCAAAAGATTCGATAAGATTATTTTTAAGTTCAGAAGGTGGAAAGGGTCCTCTTTGTCTATTGCTGGCCGCATTTGTTTGGTGAATTCGGTGATTACCAGCTCCTTCGTGCATACTATGATGGTGTACAAATGGCCTAGAACATTGCTTCGACAAAAGGAAAAGGCCATGCGTAATTTCATCCGGGTGGTAATGTGAACTCTAAAGGCTGGTGGTGAATCGAGTCGTTGTATGCCACGGGTAGAAGGAGGCTTGGGTGTCCGTTCCATCGTTGTCGCCAACAATGCCTTCCTTATGAAGATGGGTTGGAAGATTATGACTTCAAACTCTTTGGTTTACAAAGACACCCCGTAAAGCGTTTTTCACTTCCGAGGATCCCCACGCCATTCGTACATCCCCTCTTCCATCCGGGAGGGGGTTTGGCACGGGATCTCGGGATTCTTGGAGGGGCCGATGGATTCCGGATGCAACTCCCGCATTTCTTTCTCGGGCTGGACAATTGGTTGGGTTACACCATTGCGGATAGGATTGGTATCCCGCAGAGTACAAATATATATTTCGGCAAATAAGATTTCGGATTACTTTTACGATGGGACTTGGCCCTTCACTCTATCGTTTATAGAGGCATATTTGGATATGGTTCGAGATATTTTAGAATCCCCATCGCCCGGATTCGCGGACATGCGGGCATGGATACACTCGATGATGGGTCCATTTTCTCAAGGCAACATACTCCTATCTCGCGCCCTCACTCCCCTATGGTTCAATGGGGTTCTGGATTTGGTCACCTCACATTCCCGAAAGAAGTTCGATTGTGACATGGCGCGCCATTCATAATCGATCGGGCGATATTGATGTTCGCAACCACGGGGTTCCTTCACAGCCCCTCGGTTTGTGTTCTTTGTTGTGTTGACGCGAATGCTGATCATTTATTTGTCTCATGTGTTTTTGCGGGGGCCCTATGGAAGTGGATTTTCGACACTTTTGATATCCACTACTTCAGGGCTTATAGCTTCAATGAATTCCTAGTGCGTTTAATGAGTTTTCATTTCGGTGAGCAGGTTTCTTTTCTTTGGCGGGTTGCGGTGTTATCCCAGATTTGGCTCATCCGGCAAATCGGGAATGACTTGACCTTCCATGACAAGACCTTCGTGTTCTAATTCTTGAATCATCTTCCTTGGACCGAGGTTGCATGCACAATGACCAAAGGGACCTTCTTATTCTCCCCGGCCGGGTTCCCGGGCGCCACGACAGCCCCGAAGATTATGCAGTTAATTGGAAGTAACCCTTGCACGGGCTGGATTAAAGTTAACACCGACGAGGGGCGCAACGGGATCGCAGGACGTCTCACCGCCTTCCAGAATTTTTGCAATTGCAGAGGGTTCTTTCGTGGTTGCTTTGTGGAAAGATGTGGTTTGGGTTTTGCTTTTGAGGCGGAGTTGATGGCGGCAATGCGGGCCATTCATTATGCTTCTACGAGGGGCTGGAATCAACTATGGCTAGAGTCGGACTCGGTGTACGTGGTGGAACTGTTGCGGAAGAGATCCATTGAGGTTCCCTAGCGCCATCTCGAGCATGTGGCGATACACTCTACACCTCCTTTCTCGATGAACTTGGTGGTTTCGCATATCTTTAGGGAAGGCAACCGGGCAAAATGGATATTCTTAGCAAGACATCATACGAGGCGACGTGGTGGGGGCGCCCAGCGACCATATTCTCGCCCCTCACTCAGATTATGTTGGCCAATCCAACTATAGGTTTGTTAGCTAGTGCGCCTCTGGTCTTCTTGTTTCTCCTGTTTTGGACGCATTTTCTCATGGGGGTACTACTTTTTCCTTCCAAGGGTTTTTCCCACAAGGTTGGGTTTTACCTTGGAAAGTTTTAACGAGGCCCCAACCATTCACCATTTGGTCGGCTTGTGACCATTCCGTTATTTTCTATGACTTTGTTCCCGAGTGCTTTACTTATTTGGTTACCCGATCACCGGCGTGATCGGACTACTCTTTTTCATTTTATATATATATATTCTCGCATTTATTCAAAAAACTAAGGTGTATTTCTTTCCACTTATGCTAGCTGCTCAACTGGTCCAAATAGACCCCGTGCAATAAATGCAAGATCCTCATCAAGAAGGACTTGGCTTATCCTTGAAAGATGACTTGATCTCGCTTTCCTTTCTCATATGCATCACAAATGCATTCTTTCTTGTAGATCGATTTTGGCAATCCTTCAACAAAATAACTCCTTGCAAGCTTTTTCTTGAAGTTCGGGTGACTCAACTTCTTGTGCCACAACCAGCTTGATCCAACTATGCTCTTTGCTAATAGATATGTGCTTGGTGTGGCGTGGACCAATCCACTACATACAAATTTTTCTTTCTCGTTCTCGAAAGAACTACTTCATTTGATTCAAGATCCTTGATCCGAAGACACCCATGTTGAATCCAACATTGTAGCCTTTATCACGAGTTGGTTGATACTCAACCAGATTGAAATTCATCCCTTCAACATAGGCAACATCCGTGATTTCTAGTACATTCTTCTTGATGGATCCAATGTCTTTGATTTTCCTCGAGCTTCATTTCCTCCAAATATGACTTTGGCTCCCCTTGATTCCTTGAAATTTGATAGATTCTTTTTGTTTTTTGTCATGTGTCCGGAACAACCACTATCCATGTAGCAGATTCATTGGCACTTTGTTGTTTCTTGAACCCGCAATCAACGAAATTAAGTTTTAGGTACCCAAACTTGTCTAGGTCCTGAAGGGTTAGCACTATAAGGTAATCCAACCAACCTATAGCTAAATGATCGACTCTAAGAGGTTGCCATTTATCGGTTCCATAATCATAATGAATTTTAACAGATTTTTTGGAGCTTTAGGAACATACAAATGTCTCTTTTGTCAAGATGCCTGTGTGTGTTTGTCCATTTGCTTTTCTTGGATAATATGGAAACTTTTGTGCATTATAAACATTGTGCTTGGGTGCATATGTGTGTTGATTTCTATGACATGGGAATGACCTATGACGAGTCCGAGGTCTCTCCCACTGGGCTTGTATCCCATAGGACTTGGCCGATATTTCATTTGAGGGTTGCAGTCACCTGGCCGGATAATTTATACCATTCTCTTTCATATGGTTTCTTTTGGTGAAACCTCGGGGCCTTTGGTACTTCGTTTAGACTTCACGTAATATTTCCCTGCTTGGAGACTATCACGAGCTTTTCTAAATTTAGTTTTAGAGCTCTTTCAATATACTCAAGCGGCTTTTTCTTTTACCTTTGTAATTTTCATCTCATGTACGTGGGAGGGTACAATCTATTATGGGGATTTAGCCAGGATCATTCCCAATGTTTACTTAGGAGCACCGATTTTCAAGGGTGCCCCGAAAGTTGTGGATTTACCGTCTTTGATAAAGTCATCCTCAAATTCGAGAAGATGGAAAGGTTCATCTCTTTCCCTTGATGGTCGAGTGTGTGTTATTAATTCGGTGATAACTAGTTCTTTGCACACCATGATGGTTTACAAATGGCCCCGCACCTTGCTCAAGCAAATGGAAAGGGCCATGCATAATTTCATTTGGACGGGGATGTGAATACCAAGGGTCGGTGGTGGTTAGTTGGAATCGTGTTGTACGCCTAGGACGGAAAGGGGCTTGGGCGTTCGATCGATTATGGCGGCTAATACGGCTTTCTTGATGAAATTGGGGAAGGTCATGAACTAAGACTTGGTAATCTTTAGACTCTTAGGCGGTATTATTTGACAAATGAATGGGGAGATTCGGAGGTCGTTTATTCCTTCTTCTATCCGGGGCCGGGATTAAACCTTTCATTTTGACTTGCTTGGATGACTCGTTGGATCCATGGGCTAATTCCGAGGTATTATTTTGGATTGATAATCGGCGGGGTTACTCTATAGCAGCATGCATTGGCATCCCACAGAATACAAACACTTATTTCAAAGATCGCATTTCGGATTACTTTTATGATGGGACATTGCACTTCACCCTCTCATTTGTGGAGAACTATTTGGACTTGGTCCAGCTATTGTGCGAGTCCCTATTGCTCCTAACTCGGACGGATACGCTGCATCTAGACGAATTCCCGAGGATGACTTGGTTACTTCAAAAAGCGACTTATGATCATGTTCGTCCCCACTATCCGGTGGTCAAGTGGGGCTCTTGGATTTGGTCGCAAAACATCCTGGAGCGGCGATCGGTGGTGGTTTGGCGAGCTATCCACAATCGATTGGCCGTCTTGGACTTGTTATGGGCCAGGGGGAGTTTTACTGGCCCCTCGGTCTGTGCTCTCTCGTAGTGCCTTTCCAAAATTGGTTGACCATTTATTTGTCTCTTGTGTCTTTGCAGGGGCTCTCTGGCGATGGATTTTTGATTCCTTCAACGTACACCCATTTGTGGCTCATAGTTTTAATGAATTTCTAGTGCGGCTAATGAACTTTTGTTTCAAAGGAATGGTTACTTTCCTATGGAGGGTGGCGATCCTTTCCCGCATCTGACTCATTTGGCATATCCGGAATGAGCTGGTTTTCCACAAGAAAAAACCTGGACAAGAGAAGTGGCCACTATTCATCTTCGGTTCTCATCGTAGAATCATCCTCTTTGGATCGGGGATGCATGCACAACGACCAACAGAACTTATCCTAAGTAGGGTGCGAGTTCTAGCGGCCTAGACAGTAATCAAGATCATGGAAGTTAATTGGTAAAAACCCCTCCCGGTTGGATCAAGGTGAATACTGACGGCATTTACGCTTCTTCTGGGGTCTTCGGGCAACTCGACGCCTTCTTGGGATTTTCCGGAATTGTAGAGGCTTCTTTCGGGGTTGTTTCGTGAATCGTTGTGGTTCGGGATATGCGTTTGAAGCAATTGAATTGGTCGCAAGCGATGTTGGCGATTCACTATGCTTTTGTGAAAGGTTGGACACAACTTTGGTTGAGTCGGATTCGATGTATGTGGTGAATTTGTTGGATAAGAGATTGTCCGAGGTACCTTAGCGCCACCTCAACACTTGGCGATACACCTTACATCTTCTCGCGCATATGGATTTGGTGGTCTCTCACATCTTAGGAAAGGCAATCGAGTGGCAAACACGTTGAGTAAGAAGACGGATTACGGTACATGATGGGCGTCCCACTTGAGGAGCTTGTACCTTATCTCATCGATGACTATGTTGGCCAATCCAACTATAGGTTTATTAGTTAGTGCGTCCTGGCTTCAGTGTTTTTTTTCCCATTTTGGACGCCTATTCTTTCCTGGGGGTACTCTTTTTCCTTCCAAGGTTTTTCCCACAAGGGTGGGTTTTACCTTGGTAGGTTTTAACGAGGCCCTAACCATTCATCTATTTGGTCGTCGGCTTGTGACCAATTCATTTTATTTATGACATTGTTTTTCAGGCTTACTTTTGGTTACCTGGTCATCTGTGATCGTGAATACTCTTTATATATATATATATATATATATATATATATATATATATATTTGAATTTATTCAAAAAAAAACAAGGCGAGATGTGAGTGTTTCGATTGTGTGGGTTCAACATATGGTGCTTTTGGTTTTTAGATTCCCCATTGCTTGAGGATCCTTGTTCCATCACCACTTGAAGTTTGTGCATTGACAAAGGAATTGAAACCTAAGCATGTTTTGACTCCAATTTTTGTATCATCATCAATTCATCCAATGTCTTAGATGACTTGCCGAGTGATGCAATCACATTTTTCTGCTTTTTTTTCCATATTTTCCTTTTCACCTAAGTCTATTTTGACCTTGGCTACTTCACCCTTTCACTCTTATTCTCATCACCTATGTGACTAAGAGTACTCACTCTCTTCAATCACCTGTGAGTTTTGGCACTTGAGCTGTCTATTTTTCTCATTTAAAAGTGTGTGAGGATTTTATATGCTCAAAATATTTCATCACTTTTGCCTAATGAATCATAAAGATCAGTGGGTGATTTAGTATATGTATCATGATCACTATCATCGAATTTGAGCTATATGAGTTATAATTTACTTCATCTTCCTGTTCTCGAGCCATGAGACATATCAATGCCTCTTCTTGAGTGTCCGAGGAGCGATAGCTTCACTAATGTCCGATTCAAATGTCTCCTTACATTTGATTGTATCAAGCTTTCTCGTAGCCATTATGGATTTCTTTCTCTTGTCTTGTTTCTTTGAAGACTTTCTTATCCTCTTCATTCTATATTTGTTAATGGTGGATAAGGCAAGAGATCGCAAAGTGACATGGCTGTCTACAATTCTAGTACAGATCTTGATTTCTTGTTCTCGCCTCTCTTAGGTGCTCTCTTTCTTTCTTTTGGAAAGAACTAAATGTCTTATGGAGGATTCACCCTTATTCCTTTTGTAGTTCTAATTGAAGAACTTGTTTAATCTCTTAAACATCGTGGCAATCTCTCTTTATCAATGATGTCCTTGGATTCAAAGCAGATTTTTGATTCTCCAGCCATCGAGCATTGCTTTCGCACATCTATCTCATCTTGCTCTTTCCTTTTGAGCTCGAATTCATAAGCTTTAAGATCTCGAGAATATTTCATGGTTGGAAATCTTTGTTAGGTTCATTGAATATGTGACAACCATCACTTTTATTTCCCACTCATTTGGGAGAGATTTGAGAATTCTCATACACATTTCCTTATGTGTATATTCTTTGCCAAGAGTTGATAGCTCTTTTGTAAACTCTATGAACTGAATCCAACTCGATCCAGTTGTTTCACCAGCCATCATCTTGAAGTTTTCGAACTCTCGCAATGTAATCAATTTGTTCTTTTTGTTTGCTCGAGCCTTCGCAAAATAAGAGTTAGGTTTTTCTATATTTCCTTAGCAGTCCTACAAGATTTAACTTTTTCAAAAATTGCTTTATCAAGAGTTTTATATAAAATATCATCGCCACATTGTCCAAGTTATATCTTTTTCTATCTTCATTAGTCCATTCGCTGCCGAGACTTTTCCACCATAGCAGTCTTTCAAAGAAAGATCCTCAGCTCTTATAGCTATATTTACCATGGTGATTTTAATGGGTCCATCCTCGATGACAAAGCACATTTCATAATGCAAAAGTAGAGATGTGCCTCGCATATGAATCTTCCATCATCAAACTCTTCGACAAAGAAAACATGGGAATGCGGAATAGATTTGCTTCCATGATAATAGCTTTGGAAGACATTTTAAAAACTTTCAAGTGATGTTCTTTAGAAAAGATTGAGATCTAGTTCAAGAACAAGGCGTAAGGTTCTTGAACCAACCACTCGATACCACTTGTAGGTCCCAAGGGATGTCGATTAAGTCTAGAGGAGGGGTTGAATAGACTTAACCAATTTTTTGATTTTAAATTAAATCGTAGTTTACAGTAAACAAACTAATCTCTTGGGAGACACTGGTCAAACCCCAACAGAGAGTTAACCATTCAACAGACTTGAGAGAGTTGTTGATAGAGTAACTCACCGAGTGAAGTTAACCTTTAGAAAATCAGTTTACTTTGTTTTTAACAATGGAAGTTTTACACCCTTTTTACATTATGGTTTTCAACACTTGTTTTAGATTAAGTTATTATCAGTTGAGTGAGCAAATATATCAGCAATAATAAATATGCAGAAAATAAAATGTTGAAAGTAAATGACACAAGCACTTTTATAGTGGTTCGAGGATGGGATAATTCATATTCTCCACTCTTCTCGAACTCCAGGAGGTAATGCACTAATGCAACATCGATTTACAAAAAGATAATACAACAGTAAGTCTTGATCACACAACTAACTTCACTCATGGGACTCGGCTCTTCGCAAGGCGCCTACCTCACTACTTGCCTCTTCAAACCCTTCGGACTTGATCACTTAGCTCTCGACGGATTAGAACTAGGTCCATCTCATGTGGCCCCGGGCATTCCGATTCAATAGCAATGTCATGGATTGGGGCCGATGGACCCGTAGTAACACTCTAGAGTATTCTAGATTTAGCCGAATCCAAGGAGCTGTCCTGCAAAGCACGGTTAAGAGCTCCGGATAGGCTTTCCCAATGGATGTTGAACCGTAATAGGCAAAATGTTGGAGACGGGGCTTGTGTTGGAAGTAGGGGCCTTGGGGGCGGGTTCCCTAGCTGGATAATTAGCCTCCGGGAATTCGGGATGGTCGATCCTGGTTATCGTTTGAACCAAGAGCCGCAAATGTGTTACCTAGGTGGATATCCGTAGGACAAGTGACTATTGCGTAGGTAGGGAGCTTGCATGCATAGCCGAACCTCGTATTTCCCATTGAGTCATCAACGCTTGCCCTTGTCTCCGCCGACAGACGATAAACCTTTCGAACCCTCGGAGTGTCCTCGCTGAACTGAATTTTGACGTGTTGTCGTTGCCCTCGAACGCCCCCGTCACGTGATGCATGCCTTTCAGAGCCGAATTGCCCGCATTATTAAGACGCCAAGAAGCCGCCGAGTGTCCCATAACGCTACACTCGAACAAAACTCGGGACTTTCTCATAATCGATGCATACACAAAGGAGCACGCATCAATACGTTCTACCATGATGTGGTCCTCCAACGGCTTTGCAAGATCAATATCCACCAAGCATTCGCATTTAAATGACCTGTGAGAACATCAAGCGAATGCTAATCAATTTGTAAAGGATTTCCAAGAGCACTGGCAATCCCGTGATGGTATGGGATCCCAAGATTCCAAATTGAGCTCAAGATGTGGACCCAAACGCCGGCCACGTAAGTTTGCACCTTGTAAGGGTTAAAATCCGCACCCATGGAGATAGACGAATAGTCCCGGGTTAAGCGTCCAATTGGTACGTAGCCGAGCTCGAGATCGATCCCGCACATTAAAAACTTGACACAAAAAATCCCATGCCCAAGGGAATTAATTTCCAATCATTTTAATCCCCCATAATTCAGATAGGCGTTTATGCAAAAGCATAGTCGCCCATGGCTTGTTATCTTTTCCCAAAATTACCCTTCCAATCAAAGAATAAGAAAATTTCGCGAGGCATTGTTGGTAAACGTTTTCATTGATAGAATGGAATAGTAATAGCCCTTTCTAACCGGTTTAGGGATAGAGTGGGATTCCCGTAAATTTTTACCGTAACGATTTTAGCAAAAGTGTTTCCAAAATTGATTGAGCATTAGGAATATGAGATGAATGTCGGAGGTTCGATTCATAGTCGGATGACGTTGGCCGAGAGCTTCCGAACTGAGGTGCGTTCCTGGGATCAGAAATAGGATGTGGACCCATGGACGGGTTCCATGTGGACGACAGACAGCAGCCCAGAGGTCATCACCCCCGGAGGAGGGCGGCCTTGGAGGAGAGTGTTGCAGCCGGCCCCCCAAAATGGCACCTAAAGGGGCCGGACCCCCCTGAATAGTTGCAGGCAAGGGGGGAATCTCCATTAGCACCAGCGGCCGCCTGGAAGGATTTAGGGGCCGCCCCCCATGGTAAAGTGAAGCCATGGAGGTAGAAGTTGCAGCGGGTGCCGCAGCAAGGGTGGCAGGGCTTTCTAACTAATCGCACCGGTGTGGGAGAAGAAGCGATTGAAGGAGGGAGGATGTAGTCGAGGTCTGCATGTATGATTCTTGAGGGACGATTCCTACATGTGGATGGCCCGAAGAGGATGTGCATGGGGATTCTTGAGGGTACGAAACCGACGGGATTCCAAAGACCGCGAGAGAGAACGGCCTCCCGTCGCCGCTGTTTGGGGCGCCGCGAGTGACATATTGAACCCGAAATTATTTTAAAACCCTAGAGTATTCGTCATCGAAGAAGAAGGAGTTGAGGAAGTCATCGTGACACGCATCATCGGGGGATTTTCCAAAGATCGCGAATCGAGAGACGCAGGCAGGCAGGCAGCTTGCGGCCGCAGAACACTGACGATCAACTCATGGTAGTTTCGGAGGCGGATCAAAATTCGACGTAAAACCATTAAGGGTGGCTTTCTGCCATGAAGCACCGTGAGAAGACGACCGAAAAAAACTTGAGATGGTGCACCGACTATCGTGAGCGTTAGAGAGAGAAAGACTCGAATTTTTTCAAAATACTTCAGCGCTCCACGCAAAGAAATAATTTTGTCCTCTTTGGTCCCATTGATGATTTCTTGAGATTTTTTGAAGAAAATACGAAGGTTTCTTCTATAGAATACTTAGAGAATTTCAATGCTTGAGAGTGAATGTGAGAAGAGAGAGAAAATTAATTTGGATATATATGAGATACGAAGAGACAATATCAGGATCTTTAGAATTTGAAATGTGATCAACGGTCAGGATTAAACTGTGCAAAAAGCATTAATCACGTCGCATTTAATGCGACAACATTTATAGCCAATCATAGGTTACTGTCGTTGTAGGTCCCAATGGGTGATGTGTAAAGTTTAGAAGGGGGGTTGAATAAACTTTACCAACTTTTCGATTTTAGTCCTTTTAAATAATTTCAGAGTTAACTCAATTCAGCTAAGTCCTTGAGAGACAACTAGGTTGGCTTACACAACAAAGTTATCCACTCAACAGACTCGACTAAGCTGTTGATAGTATAACTTAGTTGTTTTCAGCTAACACTTAGAAATGCAGTTGACTTGGTTTTGTCAGCGGAAGAATTTTCACCCTTAGAGTTTTAAGTATGTTTTTCAACACTTGTTTTAGCAATGTTATTATCAGCAGACTTAAGAAATTTAACTTATCAGCAGATATGAAAATAATGCAAGAATTAAAGTGCGCTGAGAAGTAAATAGATACAAGCAGTTTTATAGTGGTTCGAGGATGAGGTAATTTCTCTAGTCCACTCTTCTCCAACTCCCCGTAGGAATCCACTAGGTAACTTGACTTTGTTACAAAGTAGTTAACAGTCCAAGTCACCGATCACACACCGCCGCTCCTAGACTCGATTCTTCAACGCACGCTTGTCCCGCTACTACAACTCCCTTCAAACCTTTAGACTTGATACCTTAGGCCTCCAACAGTTCAAAGCTCGGTTTGATGGAACCTCACGACTTCTATTTCAACCTTAGAGGGTAGACTCTTTGTTATTGAAAACAAATTTTCCTCTTCAATCGATGAAATTGTATTTCCTTCTTCAATGAGTGTGTGTTGGATCGATTTCCTTCGAGTTTAAGATTAAGGATTTCTTTGAAAGCTTGAGAGATTATTGCAGGTTATTGCTTGATTTCTTGTATGCTTGTGTTAAACTCGTGAAACTTCTCTCACTTGATTCCTCATCCTTTTATAGAGCACATTTGAAAATATGTCCGTTGAAGAGATAGACACAATTTTCAAATCACACTCGTAGGTTGTTGGCTTGTATTGTCTTGCAAAGATTGATGGAGACCATACCTTGAATTTAATGCTCTACAACCTATCCTTAAACCGCAAAATTTCAGGTGCTTCCCATTGCTCCCTTGCTTTGCACTCTTTTAGCAAAACAACTTTATTGATGGCAGCTTGACATATGCCTATTTTCAGCAAAACCTTGACTTGTCTTGACAACGGATCTCTTTCAGCTTTCTTCGAGTCTTGTCTCGCCGTGATACCCTTTGACATTTGATTCCAATCATTTTGGAATGACTTTTGTCGTTTCACCGCCTAAAATCTATACATAAATTTTCCCAATAATTGCCCCATTTTTGATGATGCCAAAACGTAAATAAACATCAAAGCAAATAGTACGTAAAATAAAGAATGATTGTATAATATGTCATTTTATTGAACATATCATTCTTTGCACTTTACAACACTTTTCACAATGTATAAACCTATACAAGGTATCGTGAGCTATATACACATATGTATCCAAACATTACATGTATCAGAGCATCCGCAATTAGTATCGAGCATTTATGTATAATAGACATATACAAACAGATTTACAAGATGTGTATTTACAAAGCTGAGTAAAATACAACATGAAGGGGTTCACTGCCTTCAATGCCTCGGCTACTTTCTTCTTCTCTCAAAGATCCTCTTCACTCTTCTCGCGATCCTCTTCACTCTTTTTTCTTCTTGTCATCTTCTTCTTTTTCTTCTTTTCACAAGCTCCTTTTGCAAAGCAGGTCCTTCTTCTCGTTGTCTTTCTCTCCATTCACGATCAAGCCTAGCTTGTCTCCTCCTTCCCTCTTCATTCTTCCTAGCCACTTTCCTCGTTAGCCGCCATCCAAAGCCCATCCCAAATAGTTTATCCCTTTCTTTTGAGGATCTACATATCGAACATCTTTAGGCCTTGGTGTGGTGGAGTACTTCCGCTTCTTCCACCCTACCAAGCCTTTCCTTCCCCTTCCCGACACGCTCCTCCTCTTGGAGTGTATCAGACGGGGTGCCTCAAGAGTCCGACTACTTGAAGTTTGCTGCCTATCACCGATTGACATAATTCTAATCCCTTCTCCTAGTACAAATCCCACGCCCGAGCTAGAGTCATATTCTTAAAAATTCCTTCGATGCTAGACTTTGAAATTCTTCTAAGGATCTTGTCTCGCATCCTACATCGATACAACTAACTCACGAGGGGTCTTTACAGCTTGGGGAATCCTTCAAAGAGTCCATTGGGGGCCTTCGAACTCGCTTTTTTGCTTTCTATCTTGTCTTGTCGCTCTTCGCCTATTTTTTTCAAACTTAGCTTCATTGGCTTCGAGATTTCTTGAAGGCCAAAGTAGCTTTTCTTCAACAGATAGTTCTTACAAAGAAATTTGACTTAGGATAGAGGCGGTGACATTGCCTTGTTGAAGGGTTTGGGCAAGCATAATTTTCAAGGGTGGCTTCTTCATCTCACTTCCTTCCCCTTTGTCGCGTGCTTCCCCTTACTTGCTTCACTTTTACTTTCATCTTCCCCATTTTTGGCATCATCACTAAGGGTAGAGTCGACCGAGAGGATACTCCTCCCGTGATTAGATCAAGCTTCTTATTAGTCATGTCCATCTTATCAAGACTCATGGATTGTGCCGCTTCTAAATTCTCGAAAGCGCAGCTTCTTCGATTCACCGCCATAAGCTTCATCTCTATTTGCAACACCATTATCTCTCGTATGCATGGTGGCCTCTATCTTTAGAAGGTCCGCTTTATGATGTGCCTTCAAAGAACTCCATGTCGGGCTTTGTGCGATTGATCTATCTCGGGAAGTTGTGATCCCTCCGCTCTCGCTGAATTTGGCATGCTTCTTCGCACTCCATATCACCATTTTGGCAAATAGAGATTTAAAATATGCAACTCGCTTCACGCCTTAGTGCTTTTGTTTGTGCTGCCCATTCCAAAGATTCTCAAAATCGTTGCTCGATGTCTCCGTGATGTTAGCATCTCTATTATCTAACCATTGGTTGAGTGTTGCTAATCATTTCTCCATATTTTATATTTCATTACAAATGGCATTGAAGGCTTTTCTAAAGTTGGTTGCATTAGCGCATCGTTGTTTAGGCAACACAACATCAAAGTGACACCAAACGGCACCATAAGTGTAGTCATCGTGAGTCCCGATTTCTTCACTGACTTAAACATGATATTTAGCACTTTCAAGAAATTGACTTTGCTTCCAAAAGGATGTCTCATTTCAAAAGGAAAGTATTCAATAATAAGTCCTGGGAAAATAATTATATCTCCTCCTCCCCGCTTCTCGTAGCCTTGCCCTTTCCCTTCAAAAGTTCTTCACCAGGTGCCTCAAATTGCCTCAAAGATCATCGGCATCTTGTGCAGGTTAGTCATTGAGCCGATCGACTCACTGCCTTAACACCTTCATTGGCATCGCTTGGTTCGGCTCCATTTGAGTTCTCTCTCACCGATGACAATACATGGGAAGTTGATGGCACCATAGGTGGGCCATCAACCATCAGAATTTCACAAGCAGGCTTAGTCACTAGCTTTACCCTTTCTTTGTGCTAAAGCCTCCTCAAGATTTTGTGGTCCTCATGAGATTTGTCTTTGGGATCGGACTCACTTCATCATCCGCTTGGAAAATACGACATCGACGTATTCCCGAGAGTCATGAAGGGCACTAATCTCTTCTTCCTCCACTAACTCTACTTGAGGGACATGCACTTCTACTTCTTCTTATTTACCCATGGAAGTCTCAACCTCCACTCGGGCCTTCTTTACCCTCAAGTCTTTACCACTAATAGCCTCCAAAGAATCCCTTTGCAAGCCTCAACCGCAACATGGTCTTCATTATCCCTTCAAAGCCTCGAGCCGCTTGGGGTCTTCAAAGGCTTCTTTTAAGGTCTCAACCTCGTGGATTGCACTTTCGTGAGCCAGGAGTCTCAACTCCCTTAGCTTCACTTCCATCATTTGCCTTGGTTGCTCCAACAACTTCATCGCCTACAGTGGCAGCTGGGATTTCGCTTAAGATAGTCAAAACCGCCTCGAGCCTCGTCAACCCCACTCGCTATACGGTTAAGTTCTCATCATCGCTCCAATCTTCTTTTTTTTTGTGTCTCCCACAACCTCCTCCGACCCGGCCGTGGTGGTTTGAGTTTCACCTGGCACAATAGCCGAGTCTCGAGTGGTGAGGTCACTCAAAACTCCGAGACTCGGCTTCTTGTCCAGATGAGTGAGCAGCCAATAAGGCATGTGTCTCAACACCTTCTTCAAGGATAGGCTTGGCTAAGGTGCCCTCTTCTACTCCTTCCTTAGCTTCATCGCCGCCGCCTGGTATTTTGTTCCTCCGAGTGCACGGGAAGTGGTGGCATCAATCACCTCACCACTTCCAAAATGTCTGGGGGCTAGAGACATCATAATTGAAGAGGACTCTCCTAGACCGCTTGCAATCTCTTCTCGCGTGCAGGTTTTTGATTCTTTCAAGGCTTGCCTCGAGCTCACCTCTCTCCACCTCATCTCGCAGGTTTAATTCTTCCACGCCACCGTTGCTCCCGGCAGCTTGGCTCTAAGGCATGTTCAGGGCATCTATGAAGATGCGTGAATGAGGCTTCTTCGATTCTCATGTTATAGCCTTAGCCTTCTCAATAGCTTTAAGCCTCTCATTCTCCTTTCTCACAAACAAAATGTCGTGCAGAATCGCTTTATCTAGAGCCGTCAGACACCGACGTTCCCCAAACATTTCTAGGAGGTATTCTTCCTCCTCAATGAATTTTGGGCTTGCGAATTGGTGCCTAGCCAAACTCAACTTCCAAGCCCTCCAAATTCAAAGCCCTCTACATGGGCTCAAGAGTAGCGCTCCTCCTCGCAGTTTTGGCATCAATTTGAGGGGATCAACAACTAACTCCTTACCCTGGTCACTGTTCCAACTTCTTTTTCCTCACTGCCTCATCTATACTCGCTAATCTCCACCGCAGCCTCTTCCATCCTCTCGTTGTTCACCAACAATCGCCTTTCTTTCTTCAGCTTATGGTCTCCTCACCACATTTCTCTTGCAAAGACTGTTGTTCTCCCATAGTTGTCTCTTCCACGACATTTGTGTCGCCCGGCCGGCTTAACCAAGGTGGATCATTTCACTAATCGCTTCTTCTTTTTCTCGCACAGAGGAATCCCTTCTTCTTCTTCTTCTTCTTCAATGGCAGCCGGCTCTACCATCTTTATCTTCTTAGTTGCAGCTGGCTTCTTTGGCATAGTTGAGCGTTTCTTCTTCACTACCGAGAAAGTGCAGGGATTCCTTCTTAGTCTCGGCTGCTGGGCAGAGCAGTGGTCTTCCACACCAGCAGGGCAGGTGCCGACTTGCCGCAGGAGCTTTCTTCTTGTTCCGCACAAGCCAGAGATGGATCCTTAGCGGTGGCAGATCCTCCGGGACAAGGTCACCTGATTCCCCTTCACTCGGTGTTAGCTCTTCGCATGGGATTACCTCCGAGAAAGCAAGAGGTTAGCCTTGAACATCTTTTTTTACGTGGAAGGGTTTCCCATTCCTAGAGGAATGCCCTTCACCTCCATCAGGTGGCCTATTACTGTGCCATATTCCAACGAGCTCACGAAGAGACCATCATCATTTATGGTCTTGTTCATCACGCTCGCAAATTCTCACGAACATGAACTCAGCCTCTAGTTCACCTTTTTCTCCTCCATAATAGCAAATCATCATCACAAGCCTTTAGTCTCGATATGATTGAAACCGCCAAACTTCATATCGAGGCATTTGGCTACTACGTCCATGAGTTTGTGGTAATCCTCCTTGATAAGAGACTTCTTGGTTGTGTAGACAGCCTTTGCAAATGACCGCTTGGCAATATCCTTCCATGTTGTAGCTAGGTTAATATCTTTTCTCGTGATCTCCTTCAACCCATAAGAAGGTAGATGACAAGATTAAAAGCCTAAGTCCGCAACAGCTTATCTTGATTTGTTGAGGACGGAATAACGGATTTCACCGTCGTGAATCTCAAAGATTCACATAAAACATCGCCACCTCCTCCAAGTACGTGTGTGAGAACTCCATTGAGAGAAACTCCTTGCACAGATTTCTCTAACTTCTCGGGCCGATCTTTGAGCAAAGAGCTTTGTCAACCCTTGCTTAACCAAACCTTCAAAATCCAACAGAAGACCTGAGTGGATCTTCTAAGCCATCTTCATATAGTCGTATGTAGGAGCCATTTCCAAAATCTAAACTTGAGACTTGAAACTTGAACGGATGAATGAACTAGGTTTTTGCTTAAGGTTGCAGAGAAAAGTTATTTTGCTTGCTTGAGATGAATTCTTTATGAGAGAGAAAATAGATTTTTGAGTATATATGGGATGTGAGGGGGCGGTTTTTGGAATTCAAAAAGTTTGAAAATGATCAATGCTTGAGATTAAGTCTTGAAACCACATTAATTTTTCCACATTAAATGTGGCAGCATTTATGTCTAATCATAGGTAAAACGAGTATAGGCTTTTTATCGACACCATAATTATTGTTGACGCTAAGCCCAAAATATTTCCGCCGTTAAAACGAATATGTTTTGTCACTTAGCTCTTAAATAACTCAGCTATCTTTCATAAGTGACTTAACTCGCTTTTGTCTTCACATAATAAGCACCCACTGTCCAGCCTAACTAGATACAAATTGACTAGCCATCTTGTGTTTCACTAGCCGACAAATGAAACTTTGCTAATTTTCAATACTCTCTTTCTTGATTCTCACGGCTGATTGAGTCTTCCGAGCCTCCTAACTCAGCTCAATCAATCCATGCTCATTTTTAAGCTCTTCAAATCTTGATTCATATAATGGTTTAGTGAATATATCGCCTAATCGCTTATCCTTGATATGTATTCCAAAGTGATGTCTTTCTTTTCAATTTTTTTAATAAGTGCGAATATATATATTAAAAATGAAAAGAGTAATCCCGATCAAAGGCAAAGATCGTAACCAAATGAAAGCCTGGAAATAATGTCAACAACCAAAAAAGTGGTCACAAGCCACCAAATGGTGAATGGTCAGCCTCGTTAAAACTTTCCAAGGTAAAACCCACCCTTGTGGGAAAACCCTCGAAGGAAAAAGAGTACCCCAGAAAATAGAGCCAAAAAAGAAACTCAAGTGGTGACGATTAAGTAACAAACCTATAGGTGGATTGGCCAACATAATCATCTGAGGCAAGAAGAAGGTTCCGTGGACGAGACGCCCACCAAGCGCCACTCTCCGTCTTTCTTGCTCAAAGATGTCCGCCACCCGATTGCCTTTCGCGAAAGATATGAGAGACTACAAGATCAATGTCATTGAGCAGATGTGCAAGGTATGGCGCCAATAGCTAAGAAGGCGCCATGGGACCTCCATCGTTTTCTTCTCCCAAAGGTTCACCACATACATTGAATCCGATTCCAGTGCAAAGTTGTGTCCATCTTTTTGCAAATGCGTAATGAATCGCCCACATTGCCGCAACCAATTCAGCCTCAAATGCGTACTCGAACCACAGCTGGATGGACAAAGCATCCGCGAAAGAATCTCTACAACCCGGAAGACACCGAGGTCGTTAGATTGCCCCCCAAGCGCTTCCATCCGTGTTAACCTTGATCCAACCCGGAGGGTTTTTGCCACCGACCTCCACAATCTCTGAGCATGCCCGACTCTTCCGGGAACTCTTAAACCACGCAGATAAAGAGGTCTTGCTAATCATTATTCATGCATCCCCCCAAAGATGCCGATTCAACAATGAGTACCGTAGGTGAATGAGTGACGCCCGAGTCCGATTTTGTTGTGGAAAATCAGCTCATTACGGATGTGCCAAAGAAGCTAGATGCGGATAATATTGCCACACGCCAAAGGAAAGCAACCTGGTCACTAAAATGAAGAGCCATAAGTCGTACTGCCAGCTTCATTGAAACCGTAAGCCTGGAAGGGGTGCACGTGAAAGGCTTGGAAGATCCAATGCCATAGATGCCCCGCAAAAGCACAAGAAACAAATAAGTGATCGACCGATTCCCCCGATTCCTCGCAAATAATATAAACCGAAGGGCCAAAGAAACTTCCCTAGCTCAGAAAAGTTAATCCTCGATTGCCAATCGTTGTGTATAGCTCTCCATGCCACCACCGATCTCCGTTCCGGATATGCCGGGACAATCCAAGAACCCCATCTAATCACGGCGCCGGGGACGTAAGAATTTATAAGCCATCTTCGAGGTAACCGAACCATCCTCGCAGTTCATCCAAACACGAGTATCTCGGGATGTAGGCGCAATTGGGACACGCACGATAGCTCGAACCAACTCCAAATAAACCTCCACAAAGGGTAGGTGAAGTGCCAGATCCGTCATAAAAGTAATCGTGAGATACGCCGCCGAATAAATAACTATAATCCTCTGGAATGCCAATTTCACAAGAATGGAATATCCCAACCAATTATCAATCCAAAATAATACTCGAATTGAGCCTGGGGATCCAACGAGAATCATCCAAGCAATCGAAATACAGTGGTTTAATCCCAGTGGTAAATAGAAGAGGGAAGGAAGGACCTCCTGATGTCCCCATTTCTAGTAAAGTACCGTTGTCCGAGGGTCCTAAAACCAACGAGTCCGAGTTCGTAACTTTCCAGCCCCAATTTCATTAAGAAAGCCTTGTTAGCAGCCTTGAGCGATCGCACGCCCAATCCTACTCCCGCCCGGGCGTGCAACATGTATCCTAGTTGACCACTACCTTCCCTTTAGAATTCACGTCTCTCGTCCAAATGAAATTACGCATGGCTTTTTCCATTTATTTTAACAAAGATGGCGCATCATTTATAAATCATCAGCGGAGTGCACGAAAGAACTAGTTATCACCGAGTTAACAAGGCAAACCCTACCAATGAGGGAGAGGGACGAGCCTTTCCATCGTCGTAACTTAAAGATTATCTTGTCAAAGATAGTCAGAATCCGCGACCTTGGAGCTCCTCAAGATTGGAGCGCCCAAGTAGATGGTGGGGAACGCCCATGGATGAATCCCTAAAATATGTTGCACCTCTCCCACGGACATAATGCGAAACCCGCGCCCCAAAATAAACCTTGGATTTCTACGGACTAAACATCAATTCGAGATATCCGTGATAGTGAGTAAGAATCAAGCAAGTGCCCGGCATGGAAGAAGATGCCCTGTGCATGATGACGATATCGCCCCGCATATAGAATGGATGCTGGGAAGATAATACTCCTTGGCGCCGTGAAGGCAGATAATCGGGATCGATCCATCGCCGCCGCGATAAACCGACCTAAGACCTCCTCCGCAATACAAAACAATAGGGGTGATAAAGGATCCTTATCTCGACTCCTCCGAACAGAAAATAACCAACCGACGCCCTATTCAACAAGACAGATATTCGACGATCAAGAACCACCTCCACCCAACGCACAAACGCCTTGGAGGGAAACCAAAATGTCGCAAGACATGTAGTAAAAATTCCCACCTCAATGTGTCGAATGCCTTACTTAATATCGATTTTCAAGATCATATTCGAACCGTGCGTCCCTCGTAAGACATTAAACCCTTCGATACCATGGCAATACACTCATGAATCTGTCTACCCAGGATAAAACCAAACCGAAGTCGGGGATAAATAGTCGCGAATAATCGAACCCAAGCGCGTAGCCAAAATTTTCGTGATAATCTTGAAAAGGAAGTTGCTCATGACAATAGGGCGGAAGTTTTCAATGACATCGCATCCTTAGTCTTAGGGATGAGCACCATGAAGTCGGCATTCAATCCCGCAGGTAGAGACGAATTATTTAAGAAATAGCGAACAACGTCATACCTCAAGATATGGCATCCCACAAATGGCGGTAAAAATCCCATTGAACCCATCGTGCCCCGGGAGCCGCTCAATCCATATCAAACACCGCCTCGCACCTTAGAATCAGAGGGAATGGCTGTTAGGTGGCATTGTCCCGCGCCCCAACCATTCGAGTGAGCACCTGGTCGACAAATGAGAAATCCGTGATGGAGCTCCCTCTCGCAAAGAGCTCCGTAAAATGAAATAATATGATTCCCAAGGACCGTAGCATCATCAATGAAGTTCCCCGCCACCATAAGCCCCTCGAATCCGTAAGGCCCCTGCATTTAATCTGGCTATACCGATGAAAACATGTTGTGTTACAATCCCCATCCTTAAGCCAGGCAGTTTGGGCCTTTTGCTTAAGGAATACAGCTGTGATCGCAACGTCGCGAAAGCTTCAATCAAGCGCCCAACTCTCTATCCCGAGAGAGGAGGTATAGCCCAAAGCCTCAATATCTCGCCTTTAATCTCGACGAAGGTGCTCCATCTCGGCTATCCACACGTGGTTAACATCCCCAAACACATCCCCTGTTCCAATCTTTAATAACATATCGCAACCGCTTGAGCTTCCTCATGACTCACAATAAAGGGTTGTGCGTGTCACAGGAGAGCCCCAAGAGGTTGTAACCAAATCCCGGAATGAATCGTGGTGAATCCACATACGCTTGAGCTTTCTTTTCAATATGATCTCTTATGAAGTGATATCCGACATCAATGTGCTTGGTTCTTGAATGCACATCGGTTCTCGAAGTTATTGCAATAGCAATTGTGTTGTCACACATAATTGGAATCTTTTTCTTCTATATCATAGTCTCTCAATTGTTGCCTCATCCATAATACTTGGGCATAACAGCTTGCCTCGTAGCTTTGTACCGCTTCACTGTGGATGTCGCGATTGAATTTTGTTTCTTGTTGAACCAAGAAACTAATCTATTTCCAAGTATTTGACAAGTACTAGATGTACTCTTCCTATAAACTCTACATCCAAAGAAAATTTGAGTCCTGAATATCCAATCAATTTGAATACACACTCTTTGAATACAATAAGCCAACTTCTTGGCTACCCTTCAAATATCTCGTGATTCTTCTTAGTCAAGTTTTATGTGACTTTCTTTGGGGAGCAAATCGAATCTTGCACATACACCAACTACAACGGTGATGTCCGGGTTCATTGACGCTTAGATAGAGCAATGATCCAATGAGTGCTCTATATCTTATTTGATCCATCGGCTTTCCTTCTACATCCATATCCATCTTGATAGAAGTGTTCATAGAATCTTCACATATGACTTTTCTTCCACACCAAATTTCTTCATTAAATCTATGGTATACTTGGTTAGACTTATGAAGGTTCCATCCTTCATTTGCTTGACTTGAAGACCAAGGAAGAAGTCGCCTCTCCCGCCGTACTCATCTCAAACTTCCTTGCATAAGGTTTGAGAATTTGTCACACAACTCTTTGTTTGTGGATCCAAAAATAATGTCATCCACATATATTTGAACAAGCAATATACTCTTTCCATCTTGAGTTCTAAAGAGTGTTCTTTCAACTTTTCCTTTGGTGAAACCATTGTCTATTAGGAATTGAGACAATATATCATACCATGCTCTTGATGCTTTTTTCAAACCATACAATGCTTTCTTGAGCTTGTAGACTTTATCTCCTATAGTTTTCTCGCTTCAAAACCCGGAGGTTGTTCCATATAGACTTTTCTTCTAAAAGTCCATTCAAAATGAACTCTTCACATCCATTTGGTAGATCAGAAATTCTTGTGTGCAAAGATAAGCAAGAAACATCCTATTGCTTCCAATCTAGCAACAGTGCAAATGTTTCATCAAAATCTATACCTTCTTCTTGGCATTACCCTTTGGCTACCGATCCCGCTTTTTTCTCACAACATATCCTTCCTCATTCATGTTGTTCCTAAGTACCCACTTTATACCAATGACATTTTGGTGAGTAGCCTTTGAACAAATTCCCAAACTTTATTCCTTTCAAATCGATTTAGCTCTTCCTGCATAGTTATAACCCAATGAGTGTCATCTAATGCTTGTGACACATCATTTGGCTCAATTTGAGAAATGAAACAAGTGAACATAGCTTTCGTGAGTTCGGATCTTTTTCTTACTCCTTCTCTTACATTATCAATGACTAACTCAGGTGGATGGTCTATTAGCCATCTCACATCTTGTTGGAATAAGTCCGTTGATTGGTTCTTCTTGCAAGCCTAAGTTGTCTTGAACAACTTCTTCTTGATTATCTTCATTCAATCGCAAACCTTCCATCTGCCTCTCGAGATTCAACTAACTCATCCTCATCAGATCGAAGTCTTCTAAGGTTTGCTTCAACATAAGTACTCTTCAGATAGTTGGCTAATTCATCTTCTTAGCTAACTCATCAATATTTTCTCCATTCACATTAGTTCATCAAACACTACATGGACATTCTTCTAATACCATGGTCCTTTTGTTCAAGACAAAGCTTTACCTTCAGCAGAGTATCCTCAGAAGACACCTTCATCAACTTTAGCATCAAAATCTTTCAAATTCTCCTTACCATTAATGTGAATAAAACATTTGCTTCCTAAAATATGAAAATATCCCACATTAGGTGTAACGCCCGCCCTTCCAGACGACAACCGTCCCTACAAACCAAACAAGTCTTTCCAAATAAGACTTTGTCCTCACTCACATGCACTGGGAGCAGCTTTTTTCAGTGGGGTCACCCATCTCATAATTGCTTCAAGGCCAAACACGCTTAACTTTGTAGTTATTATGAGATGAGCACTTAAAAGAATATGCATCTTATTGGTATGAGTAGTACTTATATCAAATCTTTTAAACTCTCTCAATCGTAGAATCACATACTTACACGGTCTTAGAATCTTCACTTATTCGGGTGTGGGATCGGTTCATTCATGTTCCTCCACCTAGAAGCTTGCCGTAAGCCGCCATTGTTCGTGCTTCTTTTGTACCCTGATCACTCCCCGCCTCTTTGGCCCCGATGTCACATGCCCACCAACTCTCGCTTGATTTGTTCTCAAACCACACCGCATTCAGGAGAGGTCCCGCCCGATGCCATCTATAATTGCCCAGCCCTTCTAGATGGATGATCGTCCCCACAAACTAACACGAGTCTTTCCAGCCGCGCTTTATCCTCACTCACTTGCACTGGGGAGCACTTTTCCAGGGGGCCACTCATCTCATATTGCTCCGGCCAAGTACGCTTAACTTTGGAGTTTTTATGAGATGAGCACCTTAAAAGAAGATGCATCTTGTTGGTATGAGTAATACCTATCAAATCTTTTAAGCTCTCTCAATCGACGCCCCATACCTACACAGCTTTCAAAATGTCCTCTTATTTGGGTATGGATCGGCTCATTCATGTTCCCTTCCACCTAGAAACATGCCACAAGTCGCCATTGTTCGGCTTTTTGCACCGACGATGACTCCCCGCCCTCTTCTTCGACCCCAAAGCGCCATATTAGACTTCCTTCCGTCCAAGTTTCATAGGGGTCTTGGACAACGCCCTATTAATCATACACCTATTCTCGATTGTAGCAAGCAGTGTTAATGGCTTCAGCAAATAAATCTCTTAGCGATGCAGCTTCCACCTAACATGGTCCTTGCAACTTCCTTGAGGGCTCGCTTTCTTCTTTTAGCCACTCCATTCTCGTTGAGGAGTTTTTGAGCCGATAACTCATAAGCAATACCATTTTCCATGCCATACTAAGTTATGATCACATTGACAAACTCGCCTCCTCAATCGACCTTATCTTGATAATGGTTTAACTCTTCTCATTTTGAACTATCTTCATTAGTCAAGAAGCTTCGCAAAGTTTACTTTTATTACACATAAGAATGGTCACTAAGCGTGTATTTTTTCCACTTGCTAGCTGGCTCAATTGGTCCAAATAGATCCATGACTAATAAATACAAGATCCTTGTTAAAGAAGGACTTGGTTTATCCTTGAAAGATGACTTGATATGCTTTTCTTTTTCGACATGCACACAGATGCTTTCTTTTCTTGTAGGCAGAGTCCGACAATCCTTCAACCAAATGACTCCTTGCAAGCTTTTTTCTTGAAGTTCGTGTGACTCACCTTCTTGTGCCACAACCAACTTGATCCAACTATGCTCTTTGCTAACAGATTTGTGCTTGGTGTCGCAGAGACTAATCCACTAAATACAAATTTTTCTTTCTCGCCCTCGAAAGCACTACTTCATTTGATTCAAGATCTTGATCCGCATACACCCATGTTGAATCCAACATTGTAGCCTTTATCACGAGTTGGCCGATACTCAAGAGATTGAAATTCATCTCTTCAACATAGGCAACATCCGTGATTTCTAGTCCATTCTTTCTTGATGGATCCAATGCCTTTGATTTTCCCCGAGCTTCATCTCCTCCAAATATGACTTTGGCTCCCATTGATTCCTTGAAATTTGATAGATTCTTTTTGTTTTTTGTCATGTGTCTCACTATCCATGTACCAGGTTCCTTGGCACTGTTGTTCCTTGAACCCGCAATCAACGAAATTAAGTTTTAGGTACCCAAACTTGTCTAGTCTTGAGGGGTTAGCACTATAGGGTGATCCAACCAACCTATAGCTAAATGATCCGACTCTAAGAGGTTGCCATTTATCAGCTTCCATAATCATAATGAATTTTAGCAGATTTTTTTGAGCTTTAGGAACATACAAAAGTCTTTTTTGTCTCGACATGTCCGTGTGTGTGTTTGTCCATTTGTTTTTCTTGGATAATATGGAAACTTTTGTGCATTATAAACATTATGCTTGGGTGCATATGTGTGTGTTGATTTCTATGACTTGGAAATGACCTATGATTAGTCCGAGGTCTCTCCCACTTGGGTTTGTATCCCATAGACTTGGCCGAAATTTCATTTGTAGGTTCCGGGCACACGTGTTGATAATTTCACCATTCCCTTCATATGATTTCTTTTGGTGAAACCATGGGGCCTTTTGTAGTTCTATTTAGATTTCACTGTAATATTTCTTGTTTGGAGACTGTTGCTTTTCTATATTTAGTTTCAAATTTTTTCCTTCAAGATACTCAAATGCTTTTTTCCTTACCTTTATAACTAAGGCCAACATCCGAGTGTTTGTGATTGTGTATGGGTTCAACATATGGTGCTTTTGGCTTTTGATTCCCCATTTCTTGAGAATCCTTTTTCCATCATCACTCTTGGAGTTTGTGCATTGATAAAGAAATTGAAACCTAAGCCCCGCTTTGTCTTCAATTTCTTTTTTTGTATCATCATCAATTCATCCAATGTTTTAGATGACTTGTTGAGTGATGCAATCACATTTTTCTGCTTCTTTTTCCTCTTTTCCTTTTCACTATGTGTGCTTTGACCTTAGCTATTTCAAATTTTTAACTCTTTATTCTTATCACCGTGTGAATAAGAGTACTTAACTTCGTGTCACCGTGAGTTTTGGCACTTCGAGTTGGCCGCTTTTCCTCATTTAAAAGTGTGAGAGGATTTTATGTGCTCAATATCTTTCATCATTTTGCCTTGCAGCCATCATGACTTTTTTTCTCTTGTCTTTTCCCGAAGACTTTCTCATCCTCTCTTCATTCCTATATTTGTTGACCGTGGATAAGGGCAGCCAATTGTAAAGTGACTATTGCCCAATTCCAACATAGATCTGAGCTTTCTTGTTCTCGCCTCTCTTAGGGGTTCTCTTTCCTTTCCTCCTCGGGAAGGAGCTAAATGTCTTCCTCGGAGGATTCACACCGATTCCTTTTGTAGTTCTTATTGAAGAACTTGTTGAATCTCTTAACCATCGTGGCAATCTTCTTTATCAATGATGTCCTCGATTCAACACTTTGATTCTTCAACCAACAGAGCAACTATTTTTGCACAACTATCTCATCTTGCTCTTTCCTTTGAGCTCGAATCTTAAGCTCTAAGATCTGAGAATAGCTCATGGTTGGAAATCTTTGTTAGGTCTATTGAATGTTTGAGCTATCACTTTCATTTCCCACTCACCAGAGAGATTCGAGAATTTTCATACACATTTCCTTTCAGGTATATTCTTCACCAGCCATCATATTGAAGTTTTCGAACTCTCGACCGCAATCACAATTTGTTCTCTTTATTTGATATGAGGCTTCACAAATAAGAGTTAGCTTTTCCCATATTTCTTAAGCAAATTCCGCAAGATTTAACTTTGCTAAACATTAAATTTAAAATATCCTTGGCCATGTTGTCCAAGTTATATCTTTTCTATCTTCATTGGTCCATTCGCTTCACAGGCTATTCCACCATAGCGGGTTTTTCAAAAGATCCTTGGCGTTTTTTACAAAAGATTCACTTGGTGATTTTATCGGGTCCATCCTCAATGACAAACCACATTTCATCATGCAAAGCCGAGAGATTTGCTCGCATATGAATCTTCCACCATCAAACTCTTCGACAAAGAAACATATGAATGCGAGATAGATTTGCTTCCATGATAATAACTTTGGACGAAATTTTGAAAAACTTTCAAGTTGTTGTTCTTTTGAAAAGATTGAGATCTAGTTCAAGAATGCTGGAAGGTTCTTTGAACCAACTTCTTCCGATACCACTTGTAGGTCCCAAGTTGTGTCGCTTAAGTCTAGAAGGGTTGAATAGACTTAACCAATTTTTTCAATTTTAAATTAAATCGCAGTATACACAAGTAAAAAGCTGTCTCTTAGGAGAGAGCTAGGTCAAACCTCAAAAAAGAGTTAACCACTCAACAGACTCGAGAAATCTATTGATAAAGTAACTCTACCGAGTGGAGATAACTTTTAGAATATCGCCTAACTTGGTTTTTAATAGCTAAGTCTTACACCCTTTTTAAGTTATGGTTTTCAACACTTGTATTAGATTAAGTTATTATCAACTGAGTAAGCAAATATATCGCCAGAATAAATATGCGTAAAATAAATTTTTTTGAATAAATGCGAGAATATATATATAAAAATGAAAAATAGTAGTCCCGATCACAGGCCGATCAAAACCAAAGTAGTAAAGCCTCGGGAACAAAGTCAAAGAAAATAACGAAATGGTCACAAGCCCACTCAGATGGTCAATGGTTGGGGCTCATTAAAACCTTCCAAGGTAAAACCCACCCTTGTGGGAAAACCTCGGGGAGGAAAAAGAGTACCCATGAGAAAATACGTCCGCAATAGAAGAAACCGTAAGATGAGACGCACTAGCTAACAAACCTATAGTTGATTGGCCAACATAATCCCGAGTGAGGGGCGAGATGATGGCCATCGGGGACACCCCCACCACGTAGCCTCGTGCTATGTCTTGCTAAGAATATCCACGCCTTGGCTGCTTCCCTAAAGATGTGCGAAACCACCATGTTCATCTCGAGAAAGGAGATGTAGAGAGTGTATCACCACATGCCGATGGCGCCAGCTTAAGCTCATGATCTCTTCCGCAGAGTTCCACCACGAGATTGAGTCCATTCCTACCCATAGTTGATTCCAAAATTTCTCAGAAACAGAATGAATGGCCCGCATGGCCGCCATCAACTCCGCCTCAAAAGCAAAACCCAAACCACATCTTTCCACAAAGCACCCGCAAAAGAACCCTCTCAGCTAGCATAAAAACTCCGAAAGTAAAGTGAGACGCTTCTGCGATTCTATCAGGGCGGCCGCTGATGTTAACTTTAATCCAGCCCGATGGTTTCTACCAAGTAACCCGTACAATCTTCTGTGGGCTCTGTGGGCGCCAAGGAACTGAAGCCGGTGGAGAATGAAAAGGTCCTTTGATCATTGTGCATGCAACCTGGTCCAAAGAAGATGACTCAAGAATTAGAACACGAAGGCGAGGATGGCTGCCTCTAATGTCCGTGATTCTTGTCATGGAAGGTCGATCATTTCGATTTGCCGATGAGCCAAATACCTGGATAATACCGCAACCCGCCAAAGAAAGGTAACTCCGCTTCACCAAAATGAAAACTCATTAAACGCACCAGAATTCATTGAGCTATAAGCCCTAAAGTAATGATATCAAAGGTGTCAAAATCCACTTCCATAGGCCCCCGCAAAAACACATGAGACAAATAAATGATCACCGTATTCATTAACACAACAAAGAACACAAACCGAGGGGCCTCGTGAAGGAATCCGTGGTTGCGAACATCCAATACCGCCAAATAATTATGAATGGCGCACCATGTCACAATTAAACGCTTCCTAATGTGAGGTGACCAAATCCAGAACCCCATTGAACCACATGGGAGTGAGGGCGCAGAGTAGAGTAAGCCGCTTTTGAAGTAACAATCCCATCATCGAGTGTAGCCATGCACGCGTGTTCGATTTAATCCGGCGATGGGGACTTCTAACAATATCTCGAACCATATCCTAATATGCCTCTACGAACGATAGAGTGAAGTGCCAAGTCCCATCGTAAAGTAATTTGAAATGCGCCTAAATAAATACCAGATTCTCGGTTACTAATCCGACGGCAATAGTGTACCCAAATAATTGTCCAAATTAATGAAATGTCGGAGTTGCATCCGGAATCCAAGCGCCCTCCAAGAATCCCGAGATCCTGCCTAACCCCTCCATATGGAAGAGGGGATGTACGAACGGATGGGAGATCCATCAAAAGTGAAAAAGCGCTTTCTCGAGGTGCTATAAACCAAAGAGTTTGAAGTCGTAATCTTCCAACCCATCTTCATAAGGAAGCATTGTTGGCACAACGATGGATCTGACACCCAAGCTCCTTCCGCCCGTGGCATACAACAACGACTCCAGCTCACCACCACCGAGCCTTTAGAGTTCACATTACCAAATTCCGATGAAATTACGCATGGCCTTTTCCATTTGTCAAGCAATTTTCAGTGCCACTTATACACCATCATAGATGCACGTAAGGATCTCGTAATCACCGACCACCAAACAAATGTGGCCATCAATAGACAAAAAGGACCTTTCCATCTTCTCAACTTAAAAATAATCTTATCAAGATCGCTGAAGATCAACCACTTTAGGCGCACCTTGAAGATGGGCGCCTGTGATAGACCGTGAGGGAAGGCGCCCATATGCATCCCTCGTAATCGCCTCAATATTCCTCGCATATAATTAGAATCCCTACGCCAAAATAAACTTTAGATTTATTAGATTGAAAATCATTTCCAAATGTCCGTGATAGAGATTGAGCATCCAATGATGGTACGTGTATCGCCATGGAGGCCCCACACAAAATCACAATATCGCCCACATACATAATCGACGGGGAAGATCACCCGCTTAGCGCTGCGAGGGCTTGCTCGGTTTCTTTTGATCGCTCTCTACTAATCTATTTTAACGCCTTCACGATGTAAAAGAGCAAGGGGGATAATAGATCCCCCTATCTAACCCCCGAAAAACAAGAGAAATAACCCAAAGCGACCCATTCGTATGATCAAATTCTGAAAATGAAGGATAATCTCTATCCAAAGGAACGAACACTTCGGAGAAACCAAAGCGATGCAACACATGTATCGAAAAACCCCAAACGCCTTGCGAATATCAATTTTTGAGATCATGTTGGTGTGATTCCGCCGCAAGATATTAAATCCTTCCGAAACCAAAGCGATACAATCGTGAATCGTCCGCCCCGAGATAAATCCAAACCGAGCAAGAGTAAGAAGAAATGATGGAGCCCAAACGAGTCGCCAAAATCTTCGTGATAATCTTAAAAGTGCTTGGGTTACTCATCACGACGGCCTAAAGTCCTCCACCGTATTAGCTTCCTAGTCTTTGGGATGAGTGTCATGAAATCGCGCTCAACCCCACGGAAGGATGCCGACAAAGAAATAATGGACGGCCGCCAACACCTCATCCGACACAACGCCCCGTAAATGCCGATAGAATCTCCCATCAAAAACCGTCCGACTTCTGAGCACTATCCAAACCCATATCAAACACCGCATGTTTAACCTCAAACTCCGGCGAATAGCCAATAGCGCATTATCAATCGCGGCACAGAGGGGAAATCACCGGTCGACCAAAGTGTAATCCGAGCTGGTTTGCCCCTGTGATTCGGCGAAAAGGTCCGTGATAAAATCAAATAATGTGATTTCCAACGGCCACCGGATCATATGTAGGTACCATCAACCATCAATCCTCAATCCCTCGAACGCCCATTTCTAACCGGCCGCGATGAAAGAATGCCGTGTTGCGCCTCATCTTTTAACCAAGCCGAGCTGGCTTTCACAAGAAAATCGGATCGCATGAGCAACGCGGCGAGAAAGCACTCACTCGACTCAAATTCCATTTCCCGAAAGTGCCTCGGAAACCCTCGGATTCAATATATGCTTGAATCGCTGACCATTTCCATCTGATAATCCATCTGACGATTAACATCCCCAAATACCTCCTTATTCCACATCTTAATCGTCTGCCTCAACTCTTGAGCTTCCACATGACGCACAGAATGGATTGGGCGACGACACGGGAGCGCCAAGAGGCAGAATAATACTCCGGAAAGAATCATGATGGCCACATGCGCTGAAACTAAAAGGAGACGGGCCCGGGTAATGGCGGTTAACAAGAAACCATGATGGGATGGTGATCGGAACCAATGCGCCGAAGGACTAAACCTTAACAACTTGCCAAAAAGCAAAAATTGACTAGTTGCAAGTGCTCGATCCAGCTTTAGCCTCAAGAAGAGATAGAGGCCTTCTGGGGGAGCACCAAGTAAACGACTTCAAGTCGGCACAACAAATAACCCCGCATCCTCCAAGAAGTCCCCAAGTCTTTACAAGAAGCCTGGGGATAAAGTAGGTGCGAACGCCATGATGTCCCAACACAAGATTGAAATCCCCATAAGTAAAGCAGATCAAGAAGACCCAAATTCCTCACCCAACCAAAGGGCACGATGAGCAACATGATCACACAAACCATGAGCAAAACCAACATGGAAAACCATCAACCAAATTGAATTTGCAAAATAACACACTCGAGAAGAAGACCAAACCCGATTATGGATGTAAATACTCGTGATCGCAAAGAACCCAAATATCCGGGGTGTCCGTCGCCTAAGCTCTAAGTTAGCCGAACCCGAGCCCCAAGCTACTCCAAAGAAGAACCGAAATGGATGAAATGTCCACCTTGCGTAAAAATAAATGTTGAAAGTAATTTTTTTTTTTAATAAATTCGAATATATAGATAAAAAAGAAAAAGAGAGTTGTCCCCGATCACAGTCGATCGCTTAGCCAAAAGAAAGCCTCAAAAAACATTGTCGAAATAAAACGAAATGGCCCCAAGCCGACCAAATGGCTGGAATGGTTGGGGCCTCGCAAAACCTCCAAGGTAAAACCCACCTTTGTGGGGGAAAACCTACAGGCAAAAAAGAGTACCCTATAATGGAAATAGGCGCCCGTAAAAGAGAAAAAGAATCCATGACGACTTAGCTAACAAACCTATAATTGACCGGCAAACATAATCATCGCTGATAAAAGGCGCGAGGTCCTCAGCGGACGCCTACCAAGTTCCATAATCCGCCTTCTTGCTCGTAATGTCCGCAACCCGATTGCCTTTCCCAAAAATATGTGAGACCACCAAATCCATCCAGAGAGTAGATGAAGAGTGTAATGCCACGCTAAGGCGACGCCGACATCAACAGATCTCTTCTCCAGAAGTTCACCACATACAAGTCCGATTCCAAATAAAGCTTGAGTCCATGTCCATCCCTTAACAAATGCATAATGGATCGCCACATTGCTGCCACCAACTCACCCTTCAAACGCATGACCCGCACTACACCGGTTCACAAAACACCCTAAAAAGAAACCTCGCAATTTCGAAGACTCCTTTGAGGCTATGAGGTGTCCCGCGCCCAAAGCAATCCGTCCGTATTCACTTGATCCATCCCGGAGAGGTTTCGCCACTAACTCCGCAATCTTTTGGGGCTTGTCTAAAGACGCCCAGAACACGCAACCTACGCAGATGAGAAGGTCTCGTTAGTCATTGTGCATGCAGCCCCATCTAATGAAGATGATTCCACGATGAGAACCCGAACATGAAGTTAAGAGCCGCTCCACCATCCACTGTTTGTTGTTAAAAACCAACTCATTCCTGGATATACCAAATGAGCCATATGCAAGATAGAATAGCCACACGCCATAAGAAAGCAACCTACTCACTAAAAATGAAAGTTCATTAAACGCACCAAAATTCATTAAAGCTATGAGCCATAAATAGGTGAACGTCAAATGAATCAAAATCCATCGCAGAGAGCCCCTACAAATACACAAGAGACAAACAAATGGTCAACGATCATTACAAGACAACAAAGCGCACAAACAGAGGTCAGAAACTTTCCCGGTCCACAATAAGTCCAAGATCGCCAATCGACAGAATAGCCCACCACGCCACCACCGATCGGCTTTTTGAATGTGTTTTCCCACAAGGGTGTGTTTTACCTTGGGAGGTTTTAATGAGGCCCCAATCATTCACCCATTCGTCGGGCTTCGTGACCATTTCTGCTTTTTATTTCGACAATGTTTTCAGGTTTACTTTGGGATACTTGATCACTTCGGATCGTGACAACTCTCTTTTTCATTTTTATATATATATTCGAATTTATTCAAAAAAAAACATTCTTCACTCTCTTAAGAATAGGAAAAGGTCAAGAAAACCCTAATATGCTCCTAAAAGATCGCTGGTCGCACGCCCTTCCTTTTTCTTCGCTTGGTCTCAGTGATTCTCGAGCCCGCCATCGCTTCCATGGCCACATCAGAATCTTTGTGGCTTGAGTTCTAACTTCCACCTCCACATGCACGTTCTCATGCACCCTTCCTCATGTGATTCGCTTTGGCTTTCCGGGCGGTTTCGATTCATCGTTTCTTCACACGCCAACGCCATAGCCACCGATACGCTTGGTGATTTCTTGTCGCTGCTCTTCACATGGCTGCACTGCTCCTCGCGAACTTTGTCCTCGCGTAAAATCTTCCGACTCCGCTGATCGCACGTTTGTGGGTCTCATCCCGCCGAACTTTATTTGCTTCTGCCTCGCCATCGGATTTAGTGGGGGCATTGTTGTTGTCTGGCAATCATGATAACAGGGGGGCTCCTCTTCATTTTATGACATGGGGGGGCGGTCTCCTTACTCCACCTTTTTGGGGACGACTTCTCCAATGCCACCATACCCGCCCCACGGGGTGATGACCCCGGCCCTCCTTGGCGTCCCCGCAAGATGTGGTCCCCAACCATGGCGTTCTCACCGTTGACTATATCTCTCGTTTCCCATTGTTGAATCATGTCACAAAATTGGTGATGGGGATTCTCGCTTTATGGCCAATACGCCCACTTTTCATCCAAATTTGCCAAGCTCTTACGCTTACAATTACTGGTGGTAATGACTCTAATGTAGATTCTTTCCATGCACCCTTTCAAAGTTACCCTAAAACCTACTCTAATGTGGTTAATGGTTTAGCTAATTCTATCCTTTAACCGTTAAAAAAGGGGAATATTATTCTTACTACGATTCATGAAAACCTCTATAAGCAAAGTATCTCTCAATTTGCTTTTTTTCTTTGATTGGTCGGTTATAATGGGAAAAGGAATAAGCCCTGGCTATTTTACCATTTCAAAAACGCTCTCTCGATTTATGGGGTATTAAATCAGATGGAAACTAATCCTTAGGTAAGTGCGGTTATTTTTGTATCAAATTCGATAATATGCAGATCGCTTCAAGAGCACGCTTCTGGGTCTCTTGGTCCCTTAATTCGGGTACTAATGATTATCTCCGGGTCCTCCGATTTCAACCCCTACAAAGTTACAACCTTGATAGCAAGTTGTTTCGATTCGGATTTGAGCTTAACATTGAATATCGGAAACCTAACATTATATCGTCCGCTAAGGCCATAGGTACTTCTTGCACGATAAGAGTTCATTGATGGTTCATCGGGTCATTTTGTTCAGGTCTTGGTCGGAAGTTGATCTTGCAAAGCCATTGCAGGATTGTATTATGTCAAAACATATGGGTCACGCTCATTCCCCGCCGCTTAGTTATGAAAGACTCCTGCGATTTTTGTCCTAACTGTGGTATCACGTCATACTGCGTTATTTGTCGTCAGATGGGAAAGCCAAACACCAATAACAGGAAGCTTCAGATGCCCGACTTCTCAACGGGGCGTTTCGAGGAGCGCTAGGTTTATTGTCTCCGTGCCATTTCATCCATGTGATAAAGGAAAATTGTGGTCAACTCAATGGACGATACGCTTCTTCCTCGTAATTATACGCTACCTTCACTCCTCGTTTTGGTATCTCGATGCTCAAAGTGCTCCGACATCCTCCAAGCGTGAGCCTGGGGTAATCGCTTTCGCCTCGGGCCAAGAGAAGAATCGGTTCATGATTCGCCACCCCCGATGCTTTACCTTTACGCCCCGACAGACACACAACCTATGCCTCGGTTCCTCTCGCCGCTCAATACGGAGTACGTAATTTTCTCATTCGATTCAATATCCGTTGAAAAGGCCTATTGGGACTTCAAGAGGGCAACCGGGATGATCAAGAGATCCGCATCATTTACAAAGAGGGATGTTTTGCTTGGTCCTACATCCCGATTCATCAATGGCTATCACTGACTCGATGGTGCTAAAAATCTAAACATTGGGCGGCTAAACGATGGGTAGATTATGATGATGAGGAGCCTACACACTGACACAAAGTGCTCGGACCCTGAGATGATTCTCTCAGTTCGCATGTTGCCACCGAGGATAATACCACCGTGTTCCTACACCTGGCCATCCACCTTGACGGTGAATCCATGAATTGTCTTTTTTCTGAACATCGTGAGATAGGAATATCGCCTTTGGCGCAACATTCTCAAAGCCTTCTACTAATGACATAAGCCTTCCTTGGTTGCCATCTCGGAGCCCGGGCGTGGAGTTGATGCTATTCCGATTCCCTTTGGGTAAGTCTTGGCTTTTACAATTTGTGGTGCAATTTTCATTCAATGGGAGATCGGATATTTGATTTTTCAATGCTCGAATGTCTCTATTTTGCAACATGTCCTCATTTTCGATCGTTGTATCGCTCTTAAGTGCTCAATACATCGCTATCGCCATGTGGGATTTGTGCACGCCTTTGTACTTATGTGGATCGTCGTTACCTCTGATAATATCACCGGTTGGGGTATTTCGACTTGGTCTTGATGGGGGATTTCAATGCTATTCTCGGGGTAACCACGGTAAGGCGGTCGTGGATTGCTTGCATCGTGGTCAAGAATTTCATAATTTTCTTGATAATGCAAATTTGATGGGTATTCCAATCATGGGTCAGCTTTTTTTACGGGTGTGCTATTTAGGGTAGATACAATCTCACTCGTGCAAAGTTGATCGCTCAATTGCTACATCTACTTTTCTCGCTCTTTCGCGAATGTGGATCACTTCGCTCTCCTCGCATTTGCTCATCATCATCTCCGCTATCTTGCCGCCTCTCGTGCCATGAGGGCCTCGGGGACGCTCGCTTCCAAAGACATGTGGACTAAACATTCGGGTTTTTAGCGACATGGTTGCTTCTTCGGTTGTTCTGATTTTGGGCTCTAATCCGCTGATTGCTGGTGCTCAAACTAAAAAGGTTGCGTCCGTTCTTCGCAGACGTGAATAGGGAGATTTTCGTGTATGTCAATCGTGGGCAGAGAGATGATAAGTTGGAGCGAATTGAGAATCAATGACAGATATGAGACTATTGGCTATACCGATGCTCTTGTGGAGCAGAATTTGATGCTCAAAGCTCTCTTAATCATGCCTTATTACTTTAGTCGGGATTTCTTAGGTAGAAATTAGTATGGCTTGGCTGTTGATGATCGCAACACCTCTTTCTTCCACCGCCGCCGTTAAAACCAAGGCCATTCGCCTGGTATTCATGGTTTGATGATTGATGATCATGTTTTACCGACTTATTGCCATCCGCGTCATATTATTCATTTCTTTGAGTGATGTATTCGCCGCCCCGATTGGCTCTCTCAGAGATTTCGCCGCTTCTTGATCAGCCCATCACCTGGCAGCTTTAGATGATGATAACGCGATACTTCATTCTTTGTCGTCGCTTTATGAGATCAAAGAGGCATTTTGATCTGCGCCGATAGCTCCCGTGGTCCTGATGGTTTCAATGGGGGTGTTTTATCATCATTATCGATACTATATCCTCTCGATGTCATTGATGCAGCTTTTACACTCTTGTGTCCGCTCTTGCCGTAATTTAGCTTTATGGTTCTTATGTGTGTACGCTTTCTCCGTCGTATTTCACGCCCGCCGGGTTTTTTCTCCTCGATTCTCCGCTTGCTACTATCATGTCGAGCTCGTACGGGTACACGCCCAATTTGACCTCCTTCAGATACTCGACAACAACCTCGCAGACGCCTACAACACCTTCCACGCCGCCCAAGGACGGATTGTCTCTATGTTTGCACGCGGCGCCTTCCAACGCCCAGCCTTCCTTCACGACGCCTACGGGTCTTGATGCCGATGCACATGGCGCCCTCCAATGCCCAACATCCTCACGCATGCATACGGGTCTTGATGCTAATGCTCATGTGGTCCCTCCACATAACGGCGCCATCCATTGCCCAACATCCCTCACGCTTCACATGGATCTGATGCTAATGCTCATGTGGTCCCTCCACATAATGTTGTTGCCGCACATGGGAAAGATGCCATGGGGACCACATCCAAACCACCACTTGCAGTGGTTATTTCTGGGGGACATCTTCCCTTCCCCCCATGGGCGCCGCTACCAGGGACCGCCTCTTGTGCCATCTCTGGGGGCGGGTGGCGACGCCCCCTCCAAGTTGCTCCTCCTCCCTGGGGGTGGATGACTGGGGCCTGTCACGCTCGCGACGAGATCCCAACCTCTAGCAAACTGCTTTCATTTCCACCTCGATTTGCTGAACATCTACCCCAACGACTTCCTTACATGAATCGACCGCGACAATCGGCTCATTATTACAATAATCAATCCAATTTTGGCAACTCTTTGCTAAAGTTATTTCAGGTACACACTATGACAAGCACAAGGTAACTTCGAATCCTTTTCACATGTGGTTTCTGGGAAATCCAACTCTATCCCTAAGCCGTTAGAAAAGGTGATTATTACTCAATTACTATAGATGAAAATGCGTATGAACAACGCCTCGCTGAATTCTCGTATTCTTTAATTGGAAGGGTGATTTTGGGTAAAGGCACAAACCATGGGCGATAATGCCGTTGCATAAACGCTATCTCATTATGGGGCATTAAATCGACCGAAACTAACTTCCGGTGCGGATTTTTTTGTATTAAGTTTTTTAATGCGCAGGATCGTGCCGAGCTCAGTTCGGATAAATTGGGCGCCAATCCCGAACTATAATGCCTCCCATGGGTGCCGGACTTCAACCCGTATAAGGTTCAAACTTCGTGCCGTACAGATTTGGGCACGTGATTTTTGAACTTACCGAATATCGACCCCAATAAAATCACGGGATCGCCTGTCATTGGGAACCCATTACGACGATCAACGTTTCTCGGATGGATTCGGTCATTTTGTTCTCGTTCGTGATATTGATCTTTCCAAGCCATCGAGGAACAGACATGGTTGAACGCATCGCAAGTTGGCTCTTTTGTTTCCATCGGTTATGAAAAACTCCCGCTTTTGTTCAAGCGAATACTACGGACATTCAACAGCTTCATGTCATCTTAACGCGGGAAATACGCTCGGCGAAGCGGCGTGCGCCTCCTGCCCAGGACGATCATGGCCCCCGATACTCGGGGCTGAATTCAGCAAGGGGGCCGAGGCCACTCCAGCAGTTTGAAGGTTTACCGTCCTGCTCGCCAGACAAGGGCAAGGCCGCTGATGACTCAATGGGAACTACGGGTTCGCTTATGCCGCAGGATTCCAACTCATGCTATAGTCACTTGCTCTTCGCACATTCATCTTGCTAATACCTTCGGTGCCTTGATGCGGGACCCCTGTGAGCAAGAACAAATAGACACAAGCACATTATCCGGCCAGTGGGAATCGCTCTCCCAAGGCCAATACTTCCAATACGGGAATGGTCTCTCACATTATGCCCATTACGGTTCAAAGATCCTTTGGGGGAAACTCTTATCCTGCTTTCTTGAGTCGTTTTCCGACAACTCCTTCGATTCGACTAAAGATAGAATGCTCCAAAGTTGGCACGGATCAGACTGCCGCCCTAAAACCATGACGTTATTGAAGCGAGAGTTCGTAACCACACGAGATGAATTTTGCCGCACAAGAGATGGGCATCACATGTATTGAAGCAGTCATACTAACCGCCGATCGCTATGCACCACACGCTGTTTTGGCCGAGCCACGTGGTGCTGAAGCACTTTCACCATCTCAATGAATTGCATCTTCTCGAACATCCGGGATTGGGAATGTTTCATCTCGCAATGTTCTTAAGGCTTTATGTCAAAGCATAAGCCTTCGATTTCGCTATTTGTGAACCTAAGGTGACATTTATTATTTCCGATTCAGATCGCATACTGGGCTTGGCTCCTCGCGGGTCAAAGTTTTGAGGCATTGGACGGCCGACATTTGGTCCTTCACGACTCCACAATCTCAATCCTTAACCAGGTCCGGGTCTTACTCAATGTATCGCTTTCCAAGTTCAGTTTGGTGCTTTGATTTTTCATGTTGGCTTCACTCATGGTATGTGTGATTACATCAGACGACGTGAGCCCTGGGCCGGATTTGAGGAATTGGTCTTACCGACCGTTACTTGTTGGGGATTTTAATGCGGTTTTGGGACATCATGAGCGCCGCGCAATGATACATTTTCCCAAGCCTCGTGGTCGTGACTTCAGGGATTTCTGAGTGAGAGACGCTGTTTGTTTGCGTATGCGCATTTCACGGGAATTCATTTACTTGGTGCTCACCCGTAGGCTCCTATCTTTACTTCAGGCGAAGTTGACGGGTGAGCCCCCGCAATTCTTGTCCATTTTGCGCTATAGACGTAGTGAAAGGGTTTTGTTCTTCCTCGCATTGCCTCCTGATCACCACCCTATTTCGCTCATGTTCCTCGTTCTTTGACCATTAGCAGGGTCCTGCTCGCTTTCTTTCAGCGATGTGGGTTCAACACGATTCATTCCGGGATTTGTTACAACCTCTTGGGGCGCTCCATGTGACACGCACAACCCTTATTGGCGGTCATGATGTGGGCTCAAGCTTCGCTGCATGTATATGTGATTAAAGATTGGAACAGGATGTGTTTCGGGGGATGTTAATTCCAAAGGGAGAAGGTGATGGAACTTCTTCGGCCAAATTCAGGCGAGATATTGAGGCTTTGGGCTATACCTCCTCTCTCGGATAGCGAGCTGGACGCCAGCTTGAAGCTACAGACGTTGCGCCTGGGCACCACCTTGCCAAAGGCCCGCATCGTCGCTTAAGGACGGGATCGTGAACACAACATTTTTTCATCGGGCGTAGCCAGATTCGTGACGGGGCCGCGCGATCAGGGGCTTATGGTATGCGGGAATTTCACCCGATGATGCTACTCCTCGGGGAATCATATTATTTCATTTTACGAGGAGCTTCCTTGCGGATACCGAGCTCTACCATGGATTTTCGCTAGTCCACTGTGTGCTCACTCCAATGGTTTATGCGTGGATAATGCCACCTTAACCGCCATTCCTCGGATTCTGAGGTGCAAACCGCGCGTGTTTGATAGCATGACACGGCTAGCTTCCGGCCTCGGCGGGTTCAATGGGATCTTTTTTACCGCCATTTCTCGATGTCATCTTCGCTCGAGGTAACAGACGTTGCCGCTTCTTTTTTAGTAATCGTCACTACCTCCGGGATTGAATGCTAAGCTTACGGCAAATATCCTAAAGACTCGGGCGGATGCAATGTCATTGAAAACTTCCGCCCAATTGTCATGAGTAACTTCCTTTTTCAAGATTCTCACGAAGATATCAAGCACGCGCTTGGGTTCGATTATTGGCCGATTATTTATCTCCAACTCAGCTTTGGTTTTATCCTGTAGACAAATTCATGCGAGTGTATCGGCCATGGCATTCAAGTGGTTTAATGTCTTACAGTGGACATACGATCTTCAATATGATAACAAAATCGACATTCGCAAAGGTATCGACACATTGAGTGGGATTTTTACTACATGTCTTGCGCCTGCTTCTCGGTTTCTCCGAGACGCTCGTATACCGGGTGGAGGGGTTCTCCTGCCGTCCGTATTATCACGTCGGTTGAATGGGACACCGGCTGGTTATTTTCCCTCGCTCTGTAGAGCCGCATGCGGATCCTTATCACCCCTATTGTTTTGTATTGGGTGGAGGAGGTTCGGCTCTGCTTATTATGCATTGAGGGATCGGCCCCCATTATCTCGGTCAAGTGTTTAATCCACGTAAATCCAAGGTCTATTTGGGACGCAGTGTTTGATTATGTCCATGGGAGGTGCAACACATTCAGGGATTCTCCTGTGGGCGTTTCCCCACCACCTACTTGGGCGCTCCAATCTTCGCCGGAGTTTCCCAGTCGTGAAATTTACAGCTTATCTTTGACAAGATAACTCAAGTTCCGACGATGGAGTGCCTGCTCTCTCCCTTGGCTGTAGGGCTTGGCCTAGTTAACTCAAAGGATAACTAGTTCTTTCGCACACCATGATGATTTATAAATGGCCCGTTAACGCCGTTTACATCAAATAGAAAAAGCCTATGCGTATTTCCTATTTGACGGGACGTGGAATTCTAGAAAGGTAGTGGTCAATCGAATACATGTTGCACGCCAGTGCGTGAGGGAGGATTGGGCGGCGATCGATCGCGGCCACAAGCTTGCTTAATGAAATTGGTCGAAGGTTCCAACTCTGACTTCCCCAGGTCTTCGTGACTCTCGACAAACGGTATTTACTAATGGGGATATCCTGAGGTCCTTATTCTTCTTTCTATTTCGACCGATTAAACTCAGATTTCTCGATGGTGCTCGCTGATCCGTGCGCCACCCGAGGTATTATTTTTGATTGATAATTGGTCGGGATACTCCATTGCCGACAGCACCGCATTCCGTGAGGATTATAGATATTTATTCCGCCAGCCGATTCTCGATTATTTTTGCGACGGATTCGCACTTCACCCTCCCCTTTGTGGAGGCTTATTTGGAGCCGGTTCGAGTTATTGTGCACGCCCCAATTGCACCTACATCCCGGATACTCGTGGTTCGATGAACTCGTGATGATGGTTCGGTTATTCAAGATCGCTTATAATTATTTACGCCGCCTCTACGCTTAGATGGGGTT
>CM071934.1:62485789-62617108 GCA_016081115.2 Rehmannia glutinosa | reverse complement strand
ACATGTATTGCTGACTTGCGAGGATTGAAGACTCGACCCAAAATATCTCGGTAGATACCGAGTGAGAACAGGAAGGAGAGTACTAAATGCTAATCGAAGAGGCTCCCACACATAATAACAATATCATCAGCTTATCAATCGAAGACGGAAAATAATATGCCTAGCGTTAAACGAATGGCCCAAGCTGATTAGAGAGTCACGCCCCAATAAGCTTGCCCAAAACCTCCTCCACAATGCAAAAAGGAGATAAAGGATATCCCCGCTAACCCCATGAAAACAAGAGAAGTACCACCGGCGAGACATTAAGTAAAATTAAAATCGAAGACCGTAGAATAACCTCAATCAAATGAACAAAAGTCTCCGAGAAACCAAATCGATTCAAAAGCCTTACGGATATCAATTTTCAAGATCATATTATCATCAAACCAACCATGCACTACTATTAAAGCCTTCAAACCATAAAGAATACATCATGAATCTATTCGCCTGACAAATCCAAATAGCGAGTAGGAGACAAATATGGAGAAATGATCGAGTCCAACCGAGCAGCCAATCTTAGAATAATCTTGAAAAGGAAATTACTCATAACTATTGGACAAAAATTATGAATAGTATTCACGCCCTTGTTTTTGAATGAGAGCCATAAAGCTAGCATTTAACCCGAACGTAGTGGTCGAGCTAGTAAAGACGGAGCGGACTCAAAGAATAATCTCATCGAAATAATGTCCTAACAAAGAACGATAGAATACCTATCAACCCATGGGACCGTGAGAACTATCCTAACCTAGCCAAAAACCGCTTCCGAATCTCTCTCAATCCGGCGGATAAACCGTCAAAATGATATTATGCGCTGCCTCCACCGTTGGAGATATGACTGATCCACCATAGAATAACTGGATTAGGACTCCCAACAAAAAAAAGCTCTTATAGAAGGGTTATGTGATTTGGCACGACGGATCATCCGAGAAGTCGCCATCAATCATCAAACTCGATCCCCGAACGACCCTCCCTTTAATCTTACACCGCAATGAAAAACACCTGTATTACGATCCTCATCCTTAAGCCAGGCAAAGCGCGTCATTTCCCATGAATTCAGATCAAGAATCAACGTTTTAGATAAAGCACTTTGGGCATCAAATTCCAATTCCCACCCGCAATAGAGAAACCCAAAGTCTCAATCTCCGCTTTAATTTGCCGCACTTTATCAATCTGTCTATCCACCGACGATTGACGCCCCCAAACACTTCTTTATTCCAAACCTTAATAGCCTGGACGCAACCGCTTGAGTGTCTACATGATACGAAGAGCGGCTAGGTAGGGAGGGACACGGCTGATTCCAAGAAGAGACAACCAGTTCCCAAAATGAATCATGACAAATCCACATACGCTGAAAGCAAAACGAAACCGGACCCCTTGTGACAGAGGACGAACAGCAAACCAAAATAGATGGTGATCCGAGCCAATATGAGGAAGAACCAAACCTTTAACCGTTGCCAAACCTGATTAAGCGAGTGAGGCGACGGTGGTGCACCAAGTAAAGAATTACCCGTAGTAAGACAACAAACAAACCAGATTCTCCAAGAAATCCGTGAAGTCCTTACAAAGAAGCTTGGGATAAAGTGCAACTACCTGATCTCATGAAACCCAAAACAACATTAAAATCCCCAATAAGCAATAAATCATCAACACCCAAATTTCAATTCCAACCGGTAGCGTGCGACGATCAATATGATTACAAAAACCATGAACCAAACCAACATGGAAAACCAGAGAACCTAATCAATCGAAGAACAATACGCCGAGAGGAGACCAAACCTATTGTAAAATAGAAATGGCAGCAAAGACAGAAACCCAAATATTCGACCATTAGAACGAAAAATTCCGAGTCACAAAACTCAAACCCAACCTGGTCCAAGTAAATATCTGATATTGAAGTAATGTCCACCTTAGGTTCACATATAGCCAAAATAGACGGGTTGTGCTCACGACATAAAAGCCTTAAGAACATTACAAGAAGCAAAATTCCTAATTCCTCGGTATATTCCATAAGATGCAATTCATTGAGACGGAGAGGGGCAGCCCGGCCGAGGGGCAAGGTAGAGCCAGAAGTAGAATGTTTCTTTAATCGATCGCTTGAGCATTGGAAACCCTTATCAAGATAATCCGCCCACCTTTTTATGCTGCAAAATCTAACTCATTGGGCTCAAAGATCTAAAATAATGGCGCGGTCAGCCGGATTGCCGGGAGATGACCTTGCGCGACATATCAAGTATCCTGGTTTTGGCCATATCGTAGAGCCGTCCTGGGAAAGCTCTACTAAAGGTGCGGATCGCTTTTCCAGTGGGTGTTGTATCACGAGAGGCAAACTTGTAGAAAAAGAACGATTAGAAAGACCATGGCCTTGGGAACCTGGGAGATTAAGTAGCAGGAGAATCGGAGGGGGAATCCAAGGAATGTTGATCGGTGACTCATCCGAGGCAAGAGCCTCAAAAGCATTACCAAGATGGATGTCATTAGGTTGTGACTATGGCACAAGATGGGAAACAAAGCACATAGTCGAACCCTGTGATTATCCATCGAAGCACAACGCTCTCGCTTGTCAGAAGTTTGCCGACCGACGATAAAACTTTGCGAACTCTCGGGAACAAACGGCCCGTTGGGCTGATGGATGGCATTCAACCAAGCCCGAACGCCCCCCGAGAAGAAGTAGAGGCGTCTCCCGGGAGCCGATGTCCCGTAGAAGTAAGATGACTGGAAGCAGTTGAGTGTCCGTAACATTACACTTAGAGCAAAACTTAGGAGTTTCTCATAGCTAACCGACACGAATGAACATTGTCCAACCCGTTCCACCATAATATGATCCTCCAACGTTTTGAGAGGTCAATATCAACCAAGACACGGATAAAATGTCCAAGGAGCCATCCAATGATCGCCGATCAATTTGAATAGATTTCAAAAGATTGGCGATCCCGAAAATAGTATTGGGTCCCAATATTCCAAACTAAGCTCAAAATATGAACCCATACACTAGCAACAGAGGTATGGACCTTGTAGGGGTTGAAATCCCGGAACCAGTGGGAAAGTCAATAGTACCGGATTTACCTCCGGTTGATACGTGATCGAGCACAGCAGATCTATCCGTGCATTAAAAAATTTGACACAAAATAACCTTTTACCCAATGGAATTAGTTTCCAATCACTTTGATACCCCATAACTCAGAGAGCCGCTTATGCAAAAGCATAGTAGGCCAAGGCTTGTTACCCTTTCCAAAATCATTTCGCCCAATGAAAGAATGAGAGAATTCAACAAGACGTTCTGGTGGTAAACATTTTCATCAACATGTGCAGAATAATAATCTCTTTCTAACAGTTTAGGGATAGAATTAATTTTACGTAAACTATGTGGGAAAATGAATTAAGATTACCTAGGGCATGGGGAAAAATTTAATCCAAATGGGATGGGTATTACCCGAAACGATTTTAGCAAAAGTGTTGCCCAAATTAGTGTTAGCATTAGAGCCGAAAGTCGAGGGTTCGAGACATGCAGAGGTCATGATTGTATGGCTTCCGGAAATTGAGCAAAAGCATCTTTGGGGGACAACATCTACGGGGAACATACAGAACACCCGAGGATGAACTAAGAAACTCGGGCGATGACCTGGGCATGGGCCTGACGGGACAGATAGCACATAATGGCGGCCCCCTAGAATCCACAAAGTGGGTAGGACCCCAATGAGACATGCACGGACGGATGCTCGTGGGGGCAAGAGATGGCAACCCCATGCATGTTGGCCATGCCTGTGATGAAGAGGCGTGGGCCTCCTAGCAACCGGGCGGGGCTAGGTAGGATGAATGTGGTATTAAACCAAACAATCTGAATTCTTGTGGCTCCCGGTGCACGCTGTCGATGTGGGGGATGAAATTCGCCAGCAAGGGAATATTCATGAACATGTTGAGGGTTCATCAAAAACCCTAGTATCAAAAACCCTAATACCCAGAGACGAGATTAGGTCAGCAATCCAGGGAATTGACCAACGGGCAGGTGGCCATTGAAGACGGCGAAGTAGGGTTCGTGGGATCGAAGGAGTAGTTACCATGGTATTAATGCGATCAAGAAGTGGCACCATAATTCGGGTTAGGCCAAAGAACGAAGAGGCGCCATGAAGATGCCTAAAACCGGCAAAAGCGATGATTGGAAAATTAGATGGAGGCAGACGTGTTACCCATCTAGATCGGCATTTGTTTTTAGTTTTTCCTCACTTGGATCAACCTTCACTTCACTTTCTTCACCGCCACACAATCGGGTCTTCTCTTTATCTTTCGAGTCTTGTAATCTTCAACTTGGTTGCCTTCGACTACTCATTGAACCCTATCTATTACAAGTTGAATTACATTTTAATTAGGGTGCCAACTTACTAATCTAAGTTTTTACATTGTATCATAAAAATCTATAAATAAATTTTCTCAACACAAAGGAGACAACTTTCACGGTTGTGGAGCCGAAAATATTGAAGTTGATGTCCTCTAGAATGGAAGACCGGGAGGAGATCGTAAAGAAGTCTCGACTTAGTAGCCTTGGTCCAAATTTAGTCCGCTAAACCGAGGGAGGTCGAGAAGACTACTATCGAAGAACATCGTAAATCAAAGGACAACGATGGTGTGGAAAGATCGAGCAAGTAATTAAGCAAACAAGCCAGCACATACATCCGAACAAGAGACATGTCTTCCGATAAATTGAAAACTCATAAAGAGACACAATGGTGACATAGTAGGAAGGAAGAGTTAGTCAGAGCATCCTCGATCGATGCGATTGTTGCCGAGGAAGAGAAGGTCACCAAAAGCCCATGCAGAGGACAATGATGATGATCTTCAAATCTTATCCTATGCATACATCGATATTGAAGACATGCTTCGTGCATGGAGAGACCGCAAGCTAGGTGCAACCTGATTTCAATTTGAAATGCCCATTTCATTGAGGAGGAATACCTCCTAGGATTTTTGGGGAATGTTGTTATTCACTCGCTCTTGATGCTGGATTTTTGCAACGACATTCCTTTACGAAGAAGAAGGATGATGAGAAAGCTAAGGCGATTGAGAAGGCCAAAGGCATTGATGAATCATTAAAACCTCACTCTTGTCTTACAATGTGCACGGGCATGCTGACATGGAAATTTTGGACGCACTTGACTAGCCGAGAAAGCAGAGAGCAGTGAAGCCTTGAAAGAGTCCAAGGAGATGCATGAGAAATCTTTGCTCGTGGGCCTGTGGAGAGTCATCATCTATTCAAATCTCTCCTACCCTCGATATTCTTGAAATGGCGAGGACCATTGATGCCTCTACTTCACCAAAGACACTCGAAGGACTACCAGAAAATCGCATGAACGGTTAGGGATGAAGATGTAGCGGGAAACCTAGCAACCAACCCCCTGAAAGTTGTTGAGACAATCGCCCAATCAACTTATAACTCAAAGGGAACAATCGGTCTCAAGTGTCACTTGAACCCGCTTAATCGTGATTCAACAGTGCGCCCGGTGAGGGGGAAATTGAACACACCAGGTCGGGTTGGGATGAGGTTGTGGGAGACCTCACTAAATTGAAGTTAGGGGTGAATGTGAGGCTGAAAAAGAATAGTAGAGTGGGAATGACGACGCCTCGATGGTTAAGATTATCTCGGCCTAAACCGCAGTGGCGAGGACCTGTTAAGCAGTGAGGCAAAGGATGGACGTAGGGCCAAGTCGCTTGATACCGATGGTCGTGAAAGTGCAATCAAGAGGTTGAGACCACGAAAGATGCCTTTGTTGAAGACCCAAATGCAGCTTTGTAGAAGGAATATTGTTGAAGGCCTTACAGCGGTTGAGATGGCCAGCTGTTCCTAAAGTCCCACAGGAGGTTGAGACTTCCTTGGGTGTTGTTCTTGAAAGTGAAAGTTGCGTTCCCGCATCGTAGTCTCCTGAAATGGAAGCGATCGTGTCACCTTTGCATGATACGATGATAATGTGTCAAGAGAATTTCTTGACAACAACGATGTCGAGTCTACTCCTAAAGAAAAAGCTATAGGACCCAAATATCGAGGAACAAATGGCGGCAAGATTGAAAAAGACACGTGAGGAAGCGCTTTGTCAAAATTTACATTGATTGATGGTCGACCCCAATGATGCCATCCCTCACTGTGATGGTTCTAAGGCATTTGAGGCCTCGAACACTCAAAAGGAAGTACCCATCAAGCCAACGGGTTGTTGAGACAACTAAGTGCTCGATCGGCACCTGGCAGCTCCCAGCTGATAGGTCTGCCTGCGAGGTTTGCTAACACATCCGATACGCAAAGAGTCGGGGAAGTGAGGGGAACAAAGTAAAGGCTCTCAAGTATAAGTAGGGAGATGTTCAAGACTAAAAGAAAGTATGAACTACAAACGTAAATATATATACGTAAGAGTTTGTTGCTCCTGGATGACTTAAATGTTGTGCCATTTGGCTTTGGTTTTGACTCTATGCTGCTAGAGGATCAATCACGAGGCGTAAGACTTTAGAAAAGCCTTCAAGGCTACGTGCTCAGAAATGGAACCTATGGAAAGAAGCTTCACGCACTAAACCAAAGCGCCGGGACAACCACAATGCAATGATTTCTAAGAAGAGCAAGACTCTGAATTCGCGAATGGACTATGCAAACAAGGGCTCTAAGAAGAGAACACGTGAGCTATTTCAAATTACTCTTTGCTAAATTGGTGATTTGGAGTGGCGAGTAGGCTCGCTTTATGAGAAGACAATGAGACCACATGTTCGTAATGAACGAGACTCACAAACTCGCATGGAGCCAAGGCTCAACATGTCGGATCTTCAAAATATAGAGAGCACTCTATGCACTTAGATGATGATAATGAATGCGCAGATGGCTGCTCTAGATCCAAAAATAGAGCAGCTCACTCGGTCACCCATGACAAGATCAATCATTTTTTTGTCAATCATTCCTCAAGCCACTCTAATTGGTGATGATGCCAAAAATGGGGAAGATGAAAGAAAGGGGGAAGGTAGTGGAAGTAAGGGGGAAGGACCCTCTAAGAAGACTCCCTAAAAATTTGTTTTGATAAGTCCCAACTTGGCTCATCAACCAGCTCTCTCCTTTCCCAAACGCCGCATGACATGTCACCGGTGAGAAAGCTCTTGGCCTTCGAGAAGACTAAAGTCGCAATGGAAGTTTTAACTTGCGTAATAAATCAAGACAACATGGTCGTATCAAAGATCTAAAAACAATTTCCATGGTCCCCAAGCAGGTTGCTACCGGGACTCTCCGGTTGTGAACCTCCCAAAAGAACCCGCTCAATGCAGATCTCGAGCCAAGATCACTTGAGGAGTTTCAAATGCTCGTCGGAAGGATTTTTCAAGGGAATGACTCTCAAAGAAACATGGTATCTGTATCGAGGAAAAGGGCTTAGAGATTTGTCAATCATCCTGCATAAAAACTCAAGGAAATAGCCAAGAAACTTCAAGAGCTCCAGCCAGACAAAGACACTCAAAGGGGAAGCCGACTACGGAAGAGGTAGGAAGAATCTGGTGGAAGAGGCAGAGGCACTCCACCACAAAGGCCTAAGAATGTCACATATATAAATCCCCTTAAGAAAGACGTTATATCTGTATTCAACGAACATGAGAATAGAAAAAGTTGCCAAGAAAATGTAGAGGCGGCTAAGCACTAAGAAGAAGAAAATTTAAGGCAACATCAAGAATGGGAAGAGAGAAAGATAAAAGACGGAGCTGAGGAGAGAGATTATGAGAAGAAGAGAAGGGAGAAAACAATTACGCCTTGAAGAATTGGGGCCGAGGCGTCACACCGATATCGCATGCGATCACACCTTAAGTGTGTGCAATTTTTTCAAAACTATGTTCTCATCGCCGTCGATCGATTCTTTCATCTCCGATCAAATCCTTTCTCGATTTTCCGATCATGGATGTGTTTTTATTCCCCGAGATTCGATATCTAGCAAACCATCTAACGTCACGCTCAATGTTGCTTCACAACAGCCCAATGGTTTCAGCCTGACGAATGTTTCCCTTCAACCATCGTCATCACAATCGATCGTGACATATCTCCTCCATCGTCACACGTCACAAAACCACATGAGGACCATCCTCGTAGACCTATGATTGAGGCGGGCACCATTAACCCAATCCCTAGGGTTCACGAAAGGGTTTTTGACATTGATGGCTCAAAAGCTACTCTAGAAAACCATAGGCAAGTGCACCTATCGTTTTGTAGTATAGATTATTAGTAAAGTGTCATTCCCACGAGGATTGTAAGTACTAATAATTACCGTCTTTTTGTTATTTAATCTAGCAATTTTCAGATTTTTGTTTGTTTAATGAAAATGAAAATAAAGAATTTTAAAATAATTGCAACTTACAAAAGATCAAATAAAAATAGATTGTAGAATTAAGAAATCAAGAGCTAGAAATGTGTTTGAATGTAAATCCCTCTAGAATGTTTTTTGTGATTTAACAAGATAAAAATACAACCATAATCCCTTAAGCAAAAACCAACCTCTTTTAGTAAAATCTCATGTTTCATCGATCGTAGAAATTCCCGATTTAAGTTAAACCTCTATCGAGCGAATAACTTCTAATCTCAAGTTGATTAACTGAAATCTCTTTCTAGTTAAAACCCCCAAGACAACATTATAACGATTTGTGAATTCCCATATTAGGTTTGACCCTAATCCAGAAGATTTATGTCGTCCTATATCTAGGATTGCATGCAACTCTTTTCACTTATATAGGTTCTATTTCACCATGAATCTCTCGATTTCCCGGATGAAAATAAACTTCAAATCAATATTGCGCATATACCAATTTGAATGAATAAAGCATAATATAAGTGAATCACACAAAACATGAAGATTTTATTAAAAACATACAATCCTTAATCACAAATTCATTCTAGTAGTTCATTACATTCAAACACTAGAAATTTAGCTACACATGGCTTTGTCAAAAGAGTATACTACACAAGAAGATATGAATAAAATGAACATGGTGTACTTAGCTCTTATTCAAGACCAATACAAGACTTCCTCCTTGGTTGATTGCAATGATGTTGAGCTCCAAGCCTTCTCCTCTATTGCTCTTCAACTTCCAACTCTACCTATCTTTTATCCTCTCAATGTATTTTGCTTTGAAACTTAGAATATACAATGAATCTTTCTATCAATGAATACTACATGAATTTTTATATCTTCCTAACTCAAACTCTTGGTTTTTATAGGCACTATCTTTGTGAAAGAACACATCAATAATGCTAACAAATGCTCCACTTCCATGGTTGTTGGTTGAATCATTGTGTGCACATTCATGGTTGAGTTGGTTGAATCATTGTGTGCACATTCATGGTTGAGTTGGTTGAATCATTGTGTGCACATTCATGGTTGAGTTGGTTGAATCATTGTGTGCACATTCATGGTTGAGTTGGTTGAATCATTGTGTCCACATGACAATTGAGGGAATAATAGAGTTTGGTGCATCAAAATGAGTTGTAAAAGTTGCTCAAAGGTTGTCAAAAAGCAAGAAGGAAAGTCTCCATAATTTCCGCCAAAGAAAAACCAAGCCTCGACGAAAAGCACGCCTGCTTTAAAAAGCGGGCAGGCCGTGTTTCGGATTTTTTCGAACACGGCCGTGCTTGGAAAAGCACGGCCTGGCCGTGTTTGGTACGTCGGGTCGAAAAATTGCTCGTTTTTTGACTTTTAAAAGCACGGCCGTGCGAAAAACACACCCTGCCCGTGTTTGTCCGAAAAGGCCTTAAATGACGCGTTTAGCTTGGGATTTTGAGTGTTTTTGCATCCAAAACCCCGGTATGTTTTGACATGAAACCATGGCCCAAAATTCACCAAAAACAACTCCAAATCATCAATCTACACCAATAAAAGCACCTCGGAGTAATGTGAACCATGTACAATCAAAAATTTATGAAACTAACAATAAAATAACTCAAATCATACTTAAATATACACATAAAACATGCATAAAAAGACCCTTATCAGACATAAACCCTAGTTTACACGCATACACACATGCCCCTAAGATAAACCCTAATTCTAAGGTTTGCAATACAATCAAGCTCTTGTTTCTCCCTACTTGCTAGATACAACATGACATATCCTGGTTCTTGTGAAGAAGATGACACGCAGTGCATGGGGATAAACCAATGAACTTTGCCCCGTTTTTACGACGGAGGAGTCACGCCTGGTGAAAAAGGCGACTACTTTTCAAGAACTATAGATGAAAACATCTATCAACAGAGGACAACCGAATCGAGGAATACGTTGATTGGCAAACTCCTTTTGCCAAAAGGGTTTAAGCCATTAACGCCGACGAGCTAAAATCGAAATTGATAAATTTCGGAAGATTGTGGATGCATGGAGACCGATTCATTTGGGAAGGGGATACTATAACTTGTAGTTTACAAACGCCCGAGGAGCAGAATCGAATTTTTTTCTAAAACTACGTGGAATTTGCAACCTGGTTCGATACGGCTAATGAATGGATACAAGACTTCAATCCCTGGTGGTTAACACATCAACGCGCAGGTTTGGATCCGTATTTATGAATTTGTATTTGAATATTGGCATCCGTTGCTCATCAACAATATGGCTAGTCTTTGTGGGAACTCCTATTCAAATTGATGAACGATCCTTGAATGGAGAAGTTGGACATTTCATTCGAGTCCTTGTTGAAATTGATTTAAATAAACCACTGCAAGAATTTATCATGATAGAAGAAAGAGTAGGACATGGCTCTTTCAGACGCTCAGCTTATGAAAACCTCCAAGAATTTTGTGCTCATTGCAAGATAGTGGGGCACAACGTTAATCGTTGTAGGCACTATACGCCTAAGGAAGCATGACCTCAAACTGAACAGATGCAAAAAAGTGATAGCCCGGTGAGAGGAAGATCAGTGGACAGAGGTCGTAATTTCCAGAATAAAGAAAAAGGGGTGGCAACGGAAGAATGGGTTTAGGTGAAGAAACGTGGAGTTCGACCATTGGAGATCAATCCTCCGAATAGCATTAATATGCGAAACTCTTTCAACTTGCTACAGGATAATGATGAGAATGAACAGGTGGAGCTTGTGGATAATTTGAAGGGGACTAAACAGACAAGGCTAACGGAGGGACTCGTGGATCGACGGTTAGGTTGGCCGTTTCACAGGCTCACAATCCGGACATACGGATTATTTTGGCAGGCTCAAGTAAGACGAACGCAAAATCGACAATGGGACTTTATGTGATAACGGATCAGATAAAGTCCAAAAAGCAATCGACGAGGTTGCTAGCAGCAAACCCATTAACAACTACGAGATCACTTCCACAAGCTATAAGGAAAGCTTTAAGGCAATGGCATACGTGCAAAAAAGAGATGGGCGGACTTGGAGGAAGAAGAACAATTAGGTAATGCTTTTCTTGAGAGTATTGATTTGATACGCACGTGGTGCATCCCCCCCCTAATTTATCATGAATTGTCTGCTTTGGAATGCTAGAGGTCTTGGCAACGATGCCTCTAGATCCATGCTCAAGGATTTATGTCGCGTACATAAACCTGATATTGCTGCGATTGCGGAGCCAAAAGTTCAATTTTCTAATATTAGTGCTTCATATTGGAATGCTATTAATCTCACCTTGGTTGCGTAAAATTTCCGTGCAAATGGTATTCCAGGATATTTGGGTTTTTGTTCGTACTAATAATATGCAGTGCAATTTCATTGGGCCTCCGATCAAATTGTGGTTTGCAAAGTGGGGGTTCAGAATTTCCAATTTTTATGGGCTTTGTACACGCTCGTGCTCATATATTGCTGACGGCGCTATGGCTGGATGTGCGTGCTTTGAGGGGCGAGATAACATGGTTATGTGTGGGGGATTTAACGCCATTCTTGGAGCACATGAAAGACAGAGTGGAGTCATCGCGTCCATGACACTTCGTGTAGGGAGTTCAAAAAGTTTATTGATGATAATAATTTCATTCGAGGTTCCAATGGTTGGCAACAACTACACCTGGGGAATTTTCCGCCCGCAAGGGGACTAATTCGTGCAAATCGATAGGATTTTGGCTACAAATCAGTTCATGAATTTGTGGCATACTATTGGTGGTTTGGTGGGTCTCGGGACATTCCTCTCGATCATAATCCTATTATTTTGAGATGCAATTTTTCTATACCTCCTTCGAGGCGGTTCCGTTTTGCTTTCAAATAATGTGGCTCCAAAGACGGGGTTTTAAAAAGTGGTTTCTTGACTCATGGGGATGGAGTGCACAAACACCGATCCTATGGCCCGTGTTATGCTAAAACTTACAAGATTATGGCCCATTCTTCGGCATTGGAATCACTTTCGGTATTTGGAGACGTTCATCGACAAGTCGATGAAGTTCAACAAAAGCTTACGGATATTCAATCTCACATCTCCACATTTGGGTACTGACAAAGATTATTCAGCAGGAGCTACAATTACATAAGGATTTAAATCACCGCTAAAAGACAATATGAGTTGTTGAGACAGAAAATCCTCACACAATGGTTGCGGGATGGGGATCGCAACACATAGTTTTCTCATTGGAAGCTACGCGCAAAGAGGTCTCAAGTTATATCACTCATATGCTAGTAAACGCCAATTGACGGATGATCGCCAGAGCATTAAAAGTCATGTTATTCAATATTATGAGCAACTTTTCGCAGAATCGCAAAACGGTAATAACGATTACTCCATGGTGGACAATGCAATTCAGCCAACCGGTAACTCGTGCAGAAAATTCAAGGTTGTGCTCGATTCCCATGCACGAAGAGATTAAAGGGGCCGTTTTTTATTTGAGTCCGATAGTGCTCGGGGCCTGATGGTTTTGGGGGTCATTTTTATCATAGTTGCTTTGGGATATCATCGCTTCGGATATTTTGCCGCTATTAGATCATTTTTTTGTTAGTCAACGATCGCTAAAGGATGTAATTCGAGCTATATGGTCCCGATTCGAAGAACAACAATGCTGATCGCGTGAGGAGTATGAGACTATAATCTTAAGTAACTTTCTGCTCAAGATAGTTACTAAGATCTTAGCCATTAGGTTTGGCGATATTTTGAAATATCACGTTTATGGAATGCAATTTGGTTTCATCACGGGAAACAAATTCATGATCGCATTGTTTTGGCATCGGAAGGGGTTAATTGTCTTCTTAATCGTTTTAGGATGCCAAACATGATTCTTAAAGTGGATATTAGAAAAGCTTTCGATACTCGAGGTGGGATTTCATTTCTCACGTGCTACATTTATGGGGTTTGATCGGGGGTTTTTGCGTTGGGTGTTGTTGATCTTTAACTCGCCCAGATCTCGATTCTTTTAAATGGAGATCCGGAGGGATATTTTAGATGCACTCGTGGAGTTCGTCGGGTGAGATCCTCTATCTCCCCGTTTATTCTCCGGTACCAAGACGTTTTAGCTCGGGCTTTGATATTGCTATTCAAATAGGACATATCTCTCTGTTCGTGAATCGCCGCAATTTCGTTTGCCTCCGTGTTTGTTATATGCGGAGATGATATTCTTATTATGACGGGAGCCTCTTGGGAGAATTGTCAATATATAAAACTTATTTTGATGGGATATGGACGCATCTCCTCGGACAACATTTCAACCCGGATAAGACTAAGGTCTATTTTAGGGATAATACGCCTACTCCTGGGATTATGAGAAAAGTTCAGACTCATTACATGATTTCTCGTGGCACCTTCCCTATTACTTATTTAGGCGTCCCGTTGTTCAAAGGGGCCCCCAAAATAAGATATTTCCAAGCTACGCACGATAAAATTCTGTCAAAATTTAAAAGGTGGAAAGGTATGTCCTTATCGATGGCTGGCCGTATTACTCTTGTCAATTTCCGTGATTACTAGCTCGTTTGTACATTCGATGCTTGTCTACCGTTGGCCAATGACGTTGCTCAAATCCATGGAAAAGGCTATGAAACATTTTATTTGGTCCTGGGAGATATTACTAAGAAAGATGCTGATGTGCTTAATTGGGCTAGATGTTGTGCACCTAAGGAGGAAGGGGTTTGGGAGTTCGATCACTTATTGCGGCAAAAGGCTTTCCTTATGAAGGTTGCATGGAAGTTGCTTCAATCTAGATCTATGGTTTTTGAGATTTTGCATCAAAGATACTTCAATGGTGCACCCAAAATGGCATATATTGGTTCGTCCATTTGGTCGAGACTTCGCCCGTTGTCTTGGAATTGACCCCAATCCCGTTGGATTCCGGGAGCGATCTTGTGTCCGTTTCTGGCCTGGATAATGGTTAGGCTACTCAATTGTGGATCGCATTGGTATTCCCCGCTCACAAGTTTGAGATTTCGAATATCCAATTTCTAATTATTTCTATAATGGGGTTTGGCATTTTACGGAGGATTTCATGGTGGAATATATGGGGATTGTCATTGATATTCTTAATTTTCCGATCGCCCCGCAATCGACGGATAGACGCATATGGATTAATTCAAATGAAGGGGATGTATCTTATAAAGAGGCTTACACCTTAGTTCGTAACCAATTTTCGGAGGTTCAGTGGGGTAAGTGGATTTGGTCTTCACACATTCCGTGAGAAGATCACTCACTGTTTGGCTTTCTATACATAACCGCCTACCTATTCTTGACAACATTCGAGGATCTTGGGACCTCAAAGCATGTTCATTAGGCTACGAAGACTCGGAGTCACGATCATTTATTCACACGGTGCAGATTTTCTATGGCGATTTGGTGTTGGATTCAGGACACTTTCGAGGTTAGTATTCCTCTTAATGGAGGTGTGAATCATCTTTACATATGGGCTATTCAGCAGAGATTCAGTCCGCAGGTTGCTTCTCTTTGGAAAGCGGCTATCATATCGACTATATGGGTTATTTGGCATGCTCGTAATGAGTGGATTTTCATAGACGTTAAACCCCTTCATACGGCTGCTATTATTTTGGTTAAGGCACTCATTATTGAATCATCAACCAAAGATTGCACTTATATGTCCAACTCGGTATATGATCTTTTATGTCTAAGACGGCTCTCTGTGCAGGGAAGGCCAAAACCACCGCCTATGATTAAACACGTTAGATGGTATCCTCCATTACCAGGTTGGATGAAGGTTAATACGATGGGTGTGCGCGGGAGCACCGGCAGATGTAAGGCAACAGGAGTATTTCGAAATTCCGGGGCTTTTTCACTGGATGTTTTAGTCATAATGTTGGCAGAGGTTTTGCTTTTGAATCAGAATTAATTGCAGCGATGACAAAGAATCGAGCGAGTTTATAGAAGAGGTTGGTTCAAGTTGTGGTTAGAATCGGATTCTACTTACGATGCGGGTTCTTTGGAAGCACGATCTCTTGGTGTTCCATGGAAGTTCTTAGCCGATGGCGGATGACGCTTCACTATATTTCTCACATGGAGTTCAGTGGTTTCACATATCTACAGAGAGGGCAACAAAGTAGCGGATAAACTCTCCAAAATGGACGTTCACTTATATTGGTCCCATACGATTCTCGAGTCGGTTTCCACAGAGCCGCATGAAGATATCGTGGTCGATTTCCTATCACTATGCATAGTTTTAGGGTACTCTTTTTTTTTTTCCTATCAAAGGTTTTTCCTCCGGGTTTTACATTGATAGGTTTTAACGAGGCCCCTCTTTTGGCTATCTCGCTTGGCCATGTAAGCGATTTCTATGGGATTCTATTTGTTTAGCTTACGTTTTTCGAACCTTGAGGTGTTACACTTCTTCATTGGATTAGGCTAGCCGCTTGGCTTGTAAGCAACATCATCTTTTCATTTTTTATATATTTTATCATTCTATCCAAAAAAAAAAAAGAAGAGAAGGGAGAAAGATGATAAGAAGAGGAAAAGAAAAGAAGAAGACAGAAGAAGAGAAGACGAAGAGAGAAGAAGGACGTAGCAGAGGCGCTGAAGACTGCTGTAGACACCTTCCTGTTGTATCTTTACTTAATTGTAAATACACGTAAAATTTTTAAGTACTTTGTAAGTTTTCATTGTACATTGTAATAGATTGTAAGGTGCAAGAATGATATGTTCAATAAAATGACATATTCATACAATCATTCTTTTTTATGCACTATTTACTTTGTTATTTTATTTAAGTTTTGGCATCATCAAAAAGGGGGAAATTATTGGGAAATTTATGTAATAGATTTTGATGATACCATGAAAACTTAGATTATGAAGTTGGCACCCCAATTCTACTGTAAAATCAATTATGTAATAGATAGAATTCTATCAGCTGAGTCGAAGTAGCCAAGTTGAAGATTGTAGAAGTTGACTGAAGATTGAATTGAAGACTCTGTTGTGTGTCAGTTAAGTAGTGCAGTAAATATCAGTTAAATATCAGAAAAGCTGGTGTCAGTCAGCAGACTGACAACTGAGTCACTCCCAGCTGTGGAGATGACTGTCAAAGAGGTTAAGCGTTAAAAAGGACTCAAGAAAGCTAAAGAGATCCGTTGGTAAGTAAAGTCAAATGTTTGCTGAAAGAGCAAAGTTTTAGACTACATACCATAAAGTTGTTTTGCTGAAAGAGTGCAAATAGCTAGAGGATGCTCCGGCAAACCTGCAGAGATTCAGTCATGTTGCAGAGCATTAATTTGAGGATTAGTCTACATCAAATGCTGCAAGACAAGACAAGCCAATGACCTCAAAGTGAAGTTTGAAAATGCATCTATCTCTTCAACGGATACATTTTCAAACTATCACTATAAAAGGTTGAGGAATTCATTTGAGAGTAGGTTACTTTGCAAGCAAAGAAATAGACACATACCTACAAAGCAAGAGCAAATACTCTCAAGCATTCTATTCAATCCTCAAGCCTAAACTCGAACGAAATCGATCCAACACACTTAATGAAGGAAAGATAACTTCAAATTATTGAAGAGGAATTTTTTGTTGAAACACAAGGGGTCTACACATCCAAGGTTGAAGGAAGTGTAGTGAGGTTCCAATTGGAACCAAACCTTTGGACTTGTTTGAGGGCTGCGTGATCAAATCCAAAAGTCCAAGGAGCCAAGTAGCAGGATAGTCGTCTTGTGAAGAAGCCGAGTCCCGGGGAGAAGCCAGCCTATGTGATCAAGGTTGTCTCGATCGTCATCCTTTGTAACAAAGTCATCACATTACTTAGTGGATTACCTCCGGGTTGGGGAAGAGTGGATTAGAGGAATTACCTCATCCTCGAACCACTATAAAAATTGTTTTGTACCTTTTACATTCAAAGACTTTAATTCTTGCATATATTATCTCTGATTGTTATATTTGCTAAGTCTACTAATAATAATTAAACCTAAAACCAAGTGTTGAAAACATATTTTAATCAAGGGGTGAAAGACTTCCGTTGAAGAACCAAGTCTGCTGTTTTTCTAAAAGAGTCAACTTACCAGTTGAGTTATCTTATCAACAGCTCTCTCGAGTCTGTTGAGTGGCTAACTCTACTGTGAAGGTTTGGCTAAGTTGTCCCTCAAGGACCCAGCTGACTTGTCTCTAAAACTCTGATTTAAAATTGACTAAGATCGAAAATTTAGTTAAAAATATTCAACCCCCACCCTTTTTGACATTATATTATCACCCCTTGAGGGTGCGATCATACCAGCACTAATGCACCGGATCCCATCAGAACTCCGAAGTTAAGCGTGCCTAGGCGAGAGTAGTACTAGGATGGGTGACCCCCTGGGAAGTCCTCGTGTAAAATAAAAAGAAAAAAAAGAAAAAAAAATATTATCACCCCTTGGGACCTACATGAACTCGCTCCAATTCACCTATAGCTCCTCCACGATCGTAGCCATCATTGTCAGCTTAGTTTGGGACAGCTGATTGTACGACCCAAACTTAATGTCAATACACTTAGCTACCACATCCATGAGCTTGTGGTACTCTTCCTTGATGACTTTCCTGGTAGCTGAGAGATTCAGCTTATCTGCTACCTCCTTCTTTGTGATCTCCTTCCAGGTCTTCATATAATCGAACTCGTAATCCTTAAGTTCCTCGAGTCCACTAGTGGGGAGATGGAACAACTCAGTCAAGTCGGCTGCAGCCAACTTGATCTCTTTACCATTCACTGAAGAGTGAATGCCATCGTTTTGAATAACAGTGTTCACATAGAACATCTCTACTTCATCTTGAAAGGTATGGGCCATCTCAATCGAAAAAATTTTCTTCAAACTAGACTTTTCAAGGTGCCCAACAATGTTTCTAGCCTTTTCCTTGTCATATGATGCTTATTTAAGCCTTTGAAGTCCACAAGTGCACGGTGTACACATTTTCAATGAGTTTATCAAGTCAAGAGCAGATTTCTTTGATGCCATTGATGATTTCTTGGGATTTCTTAAAGAAAATACGAAGGGCTTTTCGCAGAGAATACTTAGAGAATTTCGAATGCTTGAGAGTGAATATGAGAAGAGAGAGAAAATTAATTTGGATATATATGATATACGAAGAGACAAGATCGGGATCTTTAGAAATTGAAATGTGATCCACGGACAGATTAAACCGTGCAAAAGCATTAATCATGTTGCATTTAATACGAAAGCATTCTGACCAATAATCATAAGTTATCGCCGCAGCCTTTTACCGTGTTGCTCAGTCAATGATCTTGACATAAGCGTCAAACATTCCCGCTTTAATGCAAATGACCTCGTTTTGTCTCTTAGCTCATAAATAAGTCAGCTTTCCTCATTTATGTCTCAACTCTACTTCTCTTATCTGTACTCTGCTAATGGAGACTCAGCTGTTCAGCTAACACAATTCTACTCAACGAATAAATAAGCTATTTTACTCTGCTAATCAAGCAAAAATCTTCTGAAATGCAATCCTCCCATCTTTAACTCTATTGAATGAGTCTTTTGAACATATTAACACAACTCAATCAATCCAAGCTCATTCTTAAGTTCTTCAAACCTTGATTCACATAAGGGCTTTATGAATATATCAGTTAACTGCTTCTCAATTGATACATATTCCAATGTGATGTCCTTCTTTTCAACATGATCTCTTATAAAATGATATCTGACATCAATGTGCTTGGTTCTTGAATGCAACACTGGATTCTGAGTGATTGCAATAACACTTGTGTTATCACAAATAATTGGAATTTCATTCTCTTCAATGTCATAATCTCTCAGTTGTTGCCTCATCCATAAGACTTGGGCACAACAGCTGCCTGCAACATCATATTCTGCCTCAGTGTAGATGTAGCTATTGAATTTTGTTTCTTGTTGAACCAAGAAACCAATCTATTTCCAAGCATTTGACAAGTACTAGATGTACTCTTCCTATCAACTCTACATCCAACATAATCTAAGTCTGAGTATCTAATCAATTTGAATCCACCTCATTTGTGATACCATAAGCCAACTTCTTGGCTACGCTTCAAATATCTCAGAATCTTCTTAGCTGCAGTCATGTGACTTTCTTTGGGAGCAGACTGGAATCTTGCAGATACACCAACTGCAAAGGTGATATCTGGTCTACTGGCAGTGAGATAGAGCAATGATCCAATGAGTACTCTATATCCTATTTGATACACTCGCTTTCCTTCTCGTATCCATATTCATCTTGATAGAAGTATTCATAGGAATCGTCACATATGACTTTTCTTCCATACCAAATTTCTTCATTAAATCTGGTATAATTGGTTTGAATTATGAAGGTTCTATCCTTCATTTGCTTGACTTGAAGACCAAGGAAGTAATTCAGGTCTCACACCATACTCATCTCAAATTTCCCTTGCATAAGGTTTGAGAATTTGTCACACATCTCTTTGTTTGTAGATGCAAAGATAATGTCATCCACATATATTTGAACAAGCTATATACTCTTTCCATCTTGAATCTGAAGAGTGTTCTATCAACTTTTTCTTTGGTGAAACCATTGTCTATTAGGAATTTAGACAATGTATCATACCATGCTCTTGGTGCTTTTTTAAAACCATACAATGCTTTCTTGACCTTGTAGACTTTATATCTTATAATTTTCTGCTCAAAACCTGGAGGTTGTTCCAGATATACTTCTTCTTCTAAAAGTCCATTAAAAAATGCAATCTTCACATCCATTTGGTAGACTGTGAAGTTCTTATGTGCAGCATAAGCAAGAAACATCCTTGTTGCATCCAATCTGGCAACAGGTACAAATCTTTCACCAAATTATAAACGTTTTTCTTGACAATACACTTTGGCTACCAATCTTGCTTTGTTTCTCACAACTGATCCTTCCTCATTCATCTTGTTCCTGAATACCCACTTTGTACCAATGACATTTTGGTGAGTAGGCCTTTGAACAAATTCCAAAACTTTATTCCTTTCAAATTGATTCAGCTCTTCCTACATAGCTATAATCCAATGAGTGTCATCTAATGCTTGTGACACATCATTTTGCTCAATTTGAGAAATGAAACAAGTGAACATAGCTTATTGTTGAGTTCTGGATCTTTTTCTTACTCCTTCTCATACATTACCAATGAGTAACTCAGGTGGATGGTCTCTTAGCCATCTTTTTTTTAAATAAATGTGAATATATATATATATATATAAATGAAAAAGAGTAGTCCTGATCACAGGCTGATCAGGTAACCAAAGAAGTAAAGCCTGGGAACAAAGTCAAAGAAACTAACGAAATGGTCACAAGCCGACCATATGGCTGAATGGTTGGGGCCTCGTTAAAACCTTCCAAGGTAAAATCCACCCTTGTGGGAAAAACCCTTGGAAGGAAAAAGAATACCCCCCATAAGAAAAGCGTCCAAAACTGAGAAACTAGAAGACCAGACGCACTAGCAAACAAACCTATAATTGGCTTGGCCAACATAATCCTGAGTGAGGGTCGAGATTATGGCCACTGGGGGTGCCCCCCACCACGTATCCTCGTGCAAAGTCTTGCTAAGAATATCCGCTGCCCGGTTGCCTTCCCTGAAAATGTGCGAAACCACCAAGTTCATCTGAGAGAGGAGATGCAGAGTGTATCACCACATGCTCAGATGTCGCCAAGGAACCTCTGTGGATCTCTTCCGCAGCAATTCCACCACATAGACCGAGTCCAATTCCAACCATAGATGATTCCAGCCCCTTGCAGAAGCGTAATGAATGGCCCGCATTGCAGCCATCAACTCTGCCTCAAAAGCAAAACTCAAACCACATCTTTCCACAAAACATCCGCAAAAGAACCCTCTGCAATTGCGAAAAATTCCGGAAGCAGTGAGACGCCTGGGCAAACCAGATGCGCTGCCATCGGTGTTCACTTTAATCCAGCCCGACAAGGGTTTCTGCCAATTAACCTGCACTATCTTTGGGGCCTGTCTTAAGCGCCCAGAAACCCGTAGCTGATGGAGAATGAGAAGATCCCTTTGGTCATTATGCATGCAACCTCTGTCCAAGGAAGATGACTCAAGAATAAGAACACGAAAGCGTAGGATGACCGCCTCTGGTGTCCAGATCTTGTCATGGAAGGTCAAGTCATTTCTGATTTGCCAGATGAGCCAAATACTGGATAACACCGCAACCCGCCAAAGAAAAGAAACTTGCTCACTGAAATGAAAACTCATTAAACGCACCAGGAATTCATTGAAGCTATAAGCCCTAAAGTAATGGATATCAAAGGTGTTGAAGATCCACTTCCATAGGGCCCCTACAAAAACACAAGAGACAAATAAATGTTCAACAGATTCTGCGTCAGCACAACAAAGAACACAAACCGAGGGGCCTGTGAATGAACCCCGTGGTCTCAGAACATCCAAAACCGCCTTGTCGATTGTGAATGGCACGCCAAGTCATGATCAAACGTCTTTCCGGAATGTGAGGTTACCAAATCCAGGAACCCCATTGAACCACCGGGGAGTGAGGGTGCAGATATGAGTAAGCCGCCTTATAAGAAACGGACCCATCATCAGAGTGTATCCATGCCCGCGTGTCCGACGAATCCAGGGCGATGGGAATTCTAACAATATCGTGAACCATATCCAAATATGCCTCAATAAATGATAGAGTGAAGTGCCACGTCCCATCGTAAAAGTAATCCGAGATGCGCTGCTGAAATAAATATATGTAATCCTACGGGATACCAATCCTATCCGGGAATCCAGCGGCAGTCCTCCAAGAATCCCGAGATCCCAGGCCGAACCCCCCTCCATATGGAAGAGGGGATATAAGAACGGCGTGGAAAACCCTCAGAAGTGAAAAAGCGCTTTCTGAGGGTGCTGTAAACCAAAGAGTTTGAAGTCATAATCTTCCAACCCATCTTCATAAGGAAGGCATTGTTGGCAACAACGATCGAACGGACGCCCAAGCCTCCTTCCGCCCGTGGCATACAACAGCGACTCCAGTTTACCACCACTGATCCTTTAGCGTTCACATTCCCAGTCCAGATGAAGTTTCGCATGGCCTTTTCCATATGCCGAAGCAATGTTCTAGGCCACTTGTACACCATCATAGTATGCACGAAGGAGCTGGTGGTAATCACCGAATTCACCAAACAAATGCGGCCAGCAATAGACAAAGAGGACCCATTCCACCTCCTGAACTTAAAGATAATCTTATCGGACACGGTGAAGATCCACCACTTTAGCGCACTCCTTGAAGATTGGGGCGCTAGATAGACCGTAGGGAAAGCACCCATATGCATCCCTGTAATCGTCGAATACGTCCTCGCACATAATTAGAAACCCGGCTGCCAAAATAAACTTTAGATTTATTCGGATTGAAAATCTGCCCCGAAATGTCCGCATAAAGATTGAGCATCTGAATAATGGAACGTGCATTGCTCGTGGAGGCCCCACACATAATCACAATATCGTCTCGCATACATAATCGATGAAGGGAAAATCACCTGGTTAGGCGCCATGAAGGCTTGAAGGTGGTTTCTCTTCACCGCCTCCTCCACTAATCTACTCTTTAACGTCTTCGTGATGCAAAAGAGCGGGGGTGATAATGGATCCCCGCTGACCCCTCGAAAACAAGAGAAATAACCCACAAGCGACCCATTCGGAAGGACCGAAATTCTGGAAAAATGAAGGATAATCTCTATCCGGTGAATGAACACTTCGAAAAACCAAAGCGACGCAACACGTGAATCGAAAAACCCCAATTAACCGTATCAAAAGACTTGGATATCAATTTTTAAGATCATGTTGGTGTCATTCCGCCCCTGCAAAATATTAAATCCTTCCGAAACCAACGCGATACGGTCGTGAATCTGCCTGGCCGGAATAAATCCAAATTGAGTCCGAGACACGTAAGAAGAAATGATATAACCCAAACGAGTTGCCAAAATTTCCGTGATAATATTAAAAAGAAAGTTACTCATGACGACGGCCTGAAATCCTCCACCGCATTAGCCTCCTTGGTCTTTGGGATGAGTGCCATGAAATCGGGCGTTGATCCCACGGAAAGGAGGCCGTGACAAAGAAATAACGGATGGCCACCAACACCTCATCTCGACACAATGTCCTGCACCTATATCAAACACCGCCTCCTTAACCTCGGACTCCGAAGGAATGGCCGTCAAGAGCGCATTATCAATTGTGGTAACAATAGGTGAAATCAGCTGGTCAAACCAAAGTGTAATCCGAGCTGGTATGCCCTATATCAAACAATGTGATTTGCAAGGGCCACCGGATCCTCGTGGTACGTACCATCGACCATCAATCCTCGAATCCTCGAACGCCCATTTCTAACCGGGCAGCTCGATGAAAGAATGCCGTGTTGCGGTCCCCATGTTTTAACCAAGCGGAGCGAGCTTTCTACTAAAGAAAATCAGACTGCATGAGCAACGTGCGAGAAAGCTCCCTCTGCGCCTCCAATTCCCTTTCCCTGAGATCCTCCGTGAAATCCTCGGATTCAATATTTTCTTGAATCTGCTGGACCCTTTCCATCTGATAATCCACTTGATGATTAACATCCCCAAAAATCTCCTTATTCCAAACCTTAATTGTCTGTCTCAATCTTTTGAGCTTCCACATGATGCGCTGCAAAGGGTTGGGCGACGCGCACGGGAGCGCCCAAGAGGCAGTGACAATACCCTGGAAAGAAGCATGATGAATCCACATACGCTGGAACGGAAATGGAGACGGGCCCTTGGTAATGTAAGAAGAACAAGAAACCAGAATGGGATGGTGATCTGAACCAATGCGCGGAAGGACTAAACCCTTAACAACTTGCCAAAGAGCGAAAAATTGGCCAGTTGCCAGGGCTCGATCCAATTTAGCCTGAAGAAGGGCTATAGGCCTTTGGCAGGAGCACCAAGTAAACAAATTCCCCGAAGTCGGCACAGCAAATAACCTTGCATCCTCCAAGAAATCCCTAAAGTCTTTGCAAGAAGCCTGGGATAAAGTACCCGTGCCAGAGTGCTCATGATGACCCAACACAGCATTGAAATCCCCAATAAGCAGCAGATCAGTAAGACCCAAATTCCTCAGCTCCAACCAAAGTGCACGCCGAGCAACATGATCACACAAACCATGAGCAAAACCAACATGGAAAACCATAGAACCAAATTGAATCTGCAAAATAATACACTGAGAAGAAGACCAAACCTAATTATGGACAGAAACGTTTGCATCGCATAGGACCCAGATATCTGGGCGCCCGTTCGCCCTGAAGCTCTGAGCAACGAACCTGAGTCCCAAGCTACTCCAGTAAGAATCTGAAATGGATGAAATGTCCACCTTAGGCTCACAAATGGCTACAATAGAAGGTTTATGTTTGTGACATAAAGCCTTAAGAACATTACGAGAAGCAATGTTCCTAATCCCCCGGATATTCCAGAAGATGCAATGCATTGAGACGGCAGGGGAGGTGGCTCCCGTGTCGAATGCACGGTAAAAACAGGCATGTGGTGTGTTGTGGGGTCAGACGATTGAGAATTCTTCATCTGCATAATCAACCCATCTCTTGGTTGCTGCAACGTTCATTTCAGGTGGCTCTGTATGCTCCTATTCGATAGTAATGTCATGTACCTACGGAGATGGACCCGACGCAACACTCCGAAGAATTCGAGACTTCTCCGAGTCCAAGGAGCTATCCCGAAAGACACGGCTAAGGGCTCGAATTGGCTTTCCCAAAGAATACTGGACTGTAATAGGCATAACGTTAGAAACCGTGCCGGTGTTGGAAGTAGTGGCCTTGGGAGATGACTCCCTAGCTGGATACTCTGCCTGGTAATCTGCGGGTTGCTGATCCTGGGAATCGACTGAACCAAGAGCCTCAAAGGTGTTACCAAGATGAATGTCCGTAGAGCAAGTGACTATGGCGCGATGGGGAGATCCTGCGCGCATAGCCGAACCCGTATTTCCCATTGAGTCATCAACGGCCTTGCCCTTGTCCTGCTGAACAGGACGATAAACTTTATGAACCCTGGAACGCCCTCGCTGCACTGAATTATGGCGAGCAGCAGGCGCCCGTGAGTGTCCCTGGACAGGTGATGTACGTCCCTTCCGTAGCCGTATTACCCACATTGTTAAGACGACAAGAAGCTGTTGAATGTCCCGTAACACTACACGTCGAGCAAAACTCAGGGAGTTTTTCATAACTGACTGAAACAAAAGAGCACTTGCCAGTGCTTTCTACCATGATATGTTGTTCCAACAGTTTAGAGAGATCGATGTCCACCAGAACCCGAACGAAATGACCCAAAGAGCCATCCAGTGAGCGCTGATCAATTTGTAATGGATTCCCAAGAGCACTGGCAATCCCCCATGATGTTATTGGGGTCCCAGTATTCCAAACTGAGTTCAAAAATGTGTATCCAAACGCTGGCCATGGAGGTTTGAACCTTATAAGGGTTGAAGTCCGGCACCCATGGAGATAGGCGGATAGAACCAGGGTTAAGCATCCAATTAGTGCGTTCTTGAGCTCGAGATCGATCTCCGCATTAAACAATTTGACACAAAAATCCCTTGCCCAAGGGAATTAATTTCCAGTCATTCTTAATACCCCATAAGTCAGATAGGCGTTTATGCAAAAGCATAGTCGCCCATGGCTTTTTACCATTTCCCAAAATAACCAGACTAGGTAAATTCTACGAGTCATTGTTGGTAAGCGTTTTCATCAATTGTAACGGAATAGTAATCACCTTTTCTTACCGGTTTTGGGATAGAATGATTTTTACCGAAAAAACCATTGTGGAAAAGCAGTTGGCATTACGAGGCCCGAGTAGTAGAATCCGGATGATTGGAAAATCGCAACAATTTTAGCAAAAGAATATCCAAAATTGGGGTTAGCATTTGAAGTATGAGCCGAATGTCGTAGGTTTGTTGTATAATCGGAAGACGTTGGAATAGGAGTTCCAAAGATTCTCGTGGCACTTTGTTGAAATCGAATAGGATGTGGGCCCGTGTGAGGGGACCATGCGGATGGTGGACGTGGCCCAGGGGTCATCAATCCCATGGGGGAGCACTGGGATGGAGGACTTGTTGCCGCTTGACCCCATAGCAGATGGGAGGGGCCGGCCTCCCATGGCTGGGCGGCCATGGGGGTAGGAATTGTGCCCCTAATATGAGCAGCAGGCAAGGTCTGGGGGGAGGGCGCCCCCTGTGGAGGCATGCCATGATCAATGACAGCAGCAGCAACTTGCGTCTTCGCTAAAGTCGCGTGGTTGGGCGTGGGAGACTCTCGGATGCGATTGTTGCGCAGGCGGAGGAGCGGAAAGATATGATGAAGACGCCGGCATCGAGGACGAAGACATGTATGTTTCGGTACTAACCCTAGGTGCATAGGGTCTTGGGCTGGGAGCGAAGATCGCTTTGGAACGAAAGAAGATGGTATGCCAAAGGATGAGTAACATGAAGGCACCGGCGGCGGAGAGCTCGTCGGAATAGCAGCGATCATCGGACTGTCTGCAGCAGGTTTGTGGTCTAGGATGTTGACGTGTCTCGCATGGGATGTAGTTAATCGGGGTTGTTGGCTAGGATGCGATGGGGCTGCAAAATTGGATGTGTAACCGTGCCACGGTGGTTCCACCATGGGAACTACCGGAGAAGACGATCGAAGAGGGGAAAGAGGGCCGCCGAAGATCGTAAATTAGGAGAGAGAGAAAAATTCTAGAGAGAGAATTTTTTCCTGGATATATGTCAGTTTATTTTGTTGCCGGACCAACTGGTACTGTTACTGGGTCCTTCCTGGTCTCTTAGCCATCTTACATCTGGTTGGAGTAAGTCTGCTTGATTGGTTTTTCTTGAGCTAAGTTGTCTTGAACAACTTCTTCTTGATTATCTTCATTCAACTGCAAACCTTCCAGCTATCTCAGAGATTCAGCTAACTCATCCTCATCAGGATCGAGTCTTCTGAGATTTGCTTCAGCATAAGGACTCTTCTTAATAGTTGGTTGATTCATCTTCTCAGCTAACACATCAATGCCTTCTCCATTCACATTAGGTTCATCAAACACTACATGGATAGACTCTTATGTTACCATGGTCCTTTTGTTTAGCACTCTGAAAGCTTTACTGTCAGCTGAGTATCCTAGGAAGATACCTTCATCAGCTTTAGCATCAAAAGCTTTCAAATTGTCCTTGTCATTATTGTGAATAAAACACCTACTTCCAAAAATATGCAAATATCCCACATTAGGATTCCTTCCTGTCCAAATTTCATAGAGGGTCTTGGACAGCCGCCTATTGTTCATACACCTATTCTGAGTGTAGCAAGTAGTGTTAATGGCTTCAGCCCAAAATCTCTTAGGCAATGCAGCTTCAGCTAATATGGTCCTTGCAGCTTCAGCTAATATGGTCCTTGCTGACTTCCTTGAGGGTTCTGTTTCTTCTTAAGCCACTCCATCATCTTTGTGGAGTTCTTGCAGCTGATAACGCATGAGCAATACCATCTTCCATGCAATACTGAGTTATAATCCCATTGACAAACTCAGTTCCTCTATCAAACCTTATATTAATAATGATTTGACTCTTCTCATTTTGAACTCTCATTATTAGTTGAGGAAGCTTCTGCAATGTTTCCTGTTTCTTAAACATAAAAATGTTCCATGTTTATACTGAGAAATCACCCACCACCACTAAGGTGTATTTCTTTATAATGGGTCATCTTCTCTAGGAGAAAGGAGAAAAAACCCTAATTTTCTCTCTCTAGAAAATTTCTCTCTAGGAGCACGATCGCCGGCAGCCTTGACATCTTTCCGGTTATCTTCTCCGATTGCTCCAATGGCGGAGCCACCCTGGTTCGGATATACATCGAACATCGCTCCCCCATCACACCCTAGCCAACAAACTCCAACGACGACAACTTACGTGGAACGTATGAACGCCATCGCTCACAACTCCGGCAAACCACCACTTGCAGCGGTGGACTCTAGCAGGCCGGCGTTGATGCACCCCAAGGACTCCATTCCTTCAGTTCAGAAGCAGCAAGCCTCTTCCTCGTCGACAGCAGAGCAACTCAGCAGGTCATGGGGTCGCAAGACCGATGACGCGGCTGCGCATGGGTGCGGCGATGGAAATTCTCACGATGGACCCTCTGTTGTTCGCGGGCGTCGCCGTCGTTCGCATATTTGGGCATCCCGGTGACTTTCTTGCCAACCTCCAAACATTCAGGCCCTCCTTCTTCGTCGATCACTCTCGCCGGATTAATCCCCCAAGAAGAGTACTTGCAGACCTCCGCTTCGCCGCGTCGGCTAGAGAAACTAGGAGCAGCGGCCCCAGGGGGTGCGGTCCCCCCATGCAACGGTTATGGGGGACGCTCCTCTTACCATCATGGCTCCCACTGGCCATGGGGGGCCGGCCCCTCTAGGAGTCTACAGGAGAGGTCGGCGGCCACTCTGTCCTCTAGAGTGGTCCCCCCAGGGGTGTGATGACCCCTGGGCCCCAGTCTCCCATCCTCAGGGCATTCCTCCTGCATGCCATCCCATTTCTGATCCCAAGGCCTCTCCTCAGATTGCTGGAACTTCTCCGTCTCCGACACCCAACTATGAAACGAACTTGTGACATTCGGCTCATATTCCCAATCCCAATTTGGGACATACTTTTGCTAAAATTGTTTCAGGTACACATCCTTTGGGTTCCGCTACGCAGGCCACAGGTAACTTCACCCCATTTTCCCAAATGGTTTCTGGTAAATCCAACTCTATCCCTAAAACCTGTCAGAAAGGGAGATTACTATTCCATTACTATAGATGAAAATGTTTACCAACAACGCCTTGCAGAATTTTCTTATTCTTTAATTGGAAGGGTTATATTGGGAAAAGGTAACAAGCCATGGGCGACTATGCTATTGCATAAACGCCTCTCCGATTTATGGGGTATCAAAAACGATTGGAAGCTAATTCCCTTGGGCAAGGGATTCTTTTGTGTTAAGTTGTTTAATGCGCAGGATCGTTCTCGAGCGCAGCAACATACCAACTGGGCCCTCAATCCGGGGACTATTCGGCTATCTCCTTGGGTGCCAAATTTCAACCCTTACAAGGTGAAAACCTCTATGGCCAGCATTTGGGTACGAATCTTCGAGCTCAGTTTGGAATACTGGGATCCCAATACCACCCTGGGGATCGCCAGCGCTATCGAAATCCACTACAAATCAATCAGCATTCGCTTGATGGTTCTTTGGGCCATTTCGTTCGGGTTTTGGTGGACATTGACCTGTCAAAACCATTGGAAGACCACATCATGGTGGAACGACCGCGATTATGCTCCTTTGTATCGATCACTTATGAAAAACTCCAAGAGTTCTGTTCAAAGTGTCACATTACGGAACACTCGATGGCTTCTTGCCGTCTTAATAATGCGGGCAATCCAGCTACGAAAAGGTGGGCATCTCCTGCCCAGGGACGTTCACGGGCGCCGGATACTCGCCCCAACTCGTTAAACAAGGGCGTTCCGGGGGTTCGTAAGGTTTACCGTCCCCGTAGCAGGACAAGGACAAGGCCGTTGATGACTCAATGGGAAATACGGGTTCGGCTATGCGCGCAGGATCTCCTCCCCGCGCAATAGTTACTTGCTCTACGGACATCCACCTGGGTAACACATTTGAGGCGCTTGGTTCAGTCGACTCCCTGGATCAGCAATCCACAGAATTCCAGACCGATTATCCAGCTAGGGAGCTATCTCCCAAGGCCACTGCTTCCAACACCGGCACGGTTTCTACCATCATGCCTATTATGGTTCAGTATCCATTGGGGAAGCCAATTTGGGCTCTTAGTCGCGCCTTCTGGGACAGCTCCTTGGACTCGGCGACGTTTAGAATTCTTCAGAGTGTTGCGACGGGTCCGTCGCCACCGGTCCATGAAATTACTATCGAACAGGAGCGTACCGAGCCACATGTAATGAACATTGCAGCATCGAAGAGATGGGCAGATTATGCAGATGAAGTTGGTAACTCTCAATCGTTAGATTCCGCAACACACCACACGCCTGTTTTTAGCGTGCGATCGACACGGGCTCCATCTCCCCCGTCGTCTCAATGAATTGCATCTTCTGGAATATCCGTGGGATTGGGAACATTGCTTCTCGTAATGTTCTTAAGACTTTATGTCATAAATATAAACTTTCTATTTTGGACATTTCATCCATTTTGATTCTTATTGGAGTAGCTTGGGGCTCGGACATTTCGTAGTTTCGGAAGCGAATGGTCGCCCGACATTTGGGTCTTCTGCGACGCCTTGATAGTTTCAAAACCAGGTTTGGTCTTCTTCTCAGTGTCTTATTTTACAAGTTCAATCTGGTTCTATGATTTTCCATGTTGGTTTTGCTAATGGTTTGTGTGATCATGTCGCTCGGCGTGCCCTTTGGTTGGAGCTGAGGAATTTGGGTCTTACTGATCTGCTGCTTATTGGGGATTTCAATGCTGTGTTGGGACATCATGAGCGTTTTGGCACAGGTACTTTATCCCAGGCTTCTTGCAAAGACTTCAGGGACTTCTTGGAGGAAGCAGGTTTATTTGTTGTGCCGACTACGGGGAATTCATTTACTTGGTGCTCCCCCCGAAGGCCTCTATCTCTTCTTCAGGCTAAGTTGGATCGAGCCCTAGCAACTGGTCAATTTTTCGCTTTTTGGCAAGTTGTTAAGGGTTTAGTCCTTCCGCATATTGGTTCCGATCACCATCCCATTCTGGTTTCTTGTTCTTCTTCCATTAGCAAGGGTCCATCTCCTTTTCGGTTTCAACGCATGTGGATACATCATGATTCTTTCCGGAGTATTGTTACTACCTCTTGGGAGCTCCCGTGTGCGTCGCCCAATCCCTTGCAGCGCGTCATGTGGAAGCTCAAGAGGCTGAGGCAGATGATTAAAATCTATAATAGGGAAGTATTTGGGGATGTTAATCGTCACGTGGATCATCAGATGGAAAGGGACAGATTCAAGGCGATATTGAATCGAGGTTTCACGGAGGCACTCCGGGATATGGAATTTGAGGCACAGAGGGTGCTGTCTCGCATGTTGCTCATGCGATCGATTTTCTTCACAGCAAAGCCCGCTTAGCTTGGTTAAAGGATGGGGACCGCAACACAAAGATTCTTCCATCGCCGTTGCGGATCGAAATGGGTTCAGGGGATACGGGGTTTGATGGTTGATGGTAGCTACACAGAGGATCCAATGGTTCTCGGAAACCACATTATCTCATTTCATATGGATCTTTTAGTAGATACGGGCAAACCAGCTCGGATTACACTTTGGTCGACGGTGGATGTCCCCTATTGTTAGCACGCCTGATAATGCGATGTTGATGGCTATTCCTTCCGGAGTTCAAGGTTTTTTGAATAAGTGCGAATTATATATAAAAAATGAAAAAGAGTAATCCTGATCACAGGCAGATCAGGTAGCCAAAAGAAAGCCTGGAAATAATGTCAACAACCAGAACGAAGTGGTCACAAGCCGACCAAATGGCTGAATGGTTGGGGCCTCGTTAAAACCTTCCAAGGTAAAACCCACCCTTGTGGGAAAAACCCTTGGAAGGAAAAAGAGTACCCCCCAGGAAAAAGTCGCCTAAAAAGAAACCTGAAGCGGTGGCGCATTAAGTAACAAACCTATAGTTGGATTGGCCAACATAATCATCAGTGAGGTAGCGAAGAAGGTCTGTGGGCGGAACGCCCCACCAGGTGCCACTCTCCGTCTTCTTGCTCAGCATGTCAGCCACCCGATTGCCTTCGCGAAAGATATGAGAGACTACTAGATCAATGCTACTTTGGAGCAGATGCAAGGTTTGGCGCCAATAGCTAAGATGGCGCCATGGGACCTCCATCGTTCTCTTCTCCGGCGGAGTTCACCACATACATCGAATCCGATTCCGGCCAAAGTTGCGTCCAGCCATTTGCAAATGCGTATTGAATCGCCCACATTCGCAACCAATTCAGCTTCAAATGTGTACCCCGAACACGTGATGGACAAAGCATCCGCGAAAGAATCCTCTACAATTCCGGAAGACACCGGAGGTGTTAGATTGCCCGGCGCCCCGAAGTGCGCCATCCGTGTTAACCTTGATCCAACCCGGGAGGGGTTTTTGCCATCGACCTCCACAATCTTCGGAGCATGCCTAGCCCTTCCGGGAACTCTTAAACCACGCAGATAAAGAGGTCCTGGCGATCGTTATTCATGCATCCCCGGACCCAAAGATTGATTCAACAATGAGTACCTGCGGTGAATGAGCGCCGCCTCCGGAGTCCAGACTTTGTTGTGGAAAATCGGCTCATTACGGATGTGCCAAATAAGCCGATGCGGGATAATATTGCCACACGCCAAAGGAAAGCGACCTGGTCACTAAAATGAAGAGACATAAGTCGTACCAGCAGTTCATTGAAACTGTAAGCCTGGAGGGGGTTCACGTGAAAGGCTTGGAAGATCCAACGCCATATATGCCCTGCAAAAGCACAAGAAACAAATAAGTGATCAACCGATTCCCCCGATTCCCTGCAAAGAACACAAACCGAAGGGCCAGTAAAACTTCCCCTAGCTCGTAAAGAATCCTGGACTGCCAATCGGTTGTGTATAGCCCTCCATGCCACCATCGATCTCCGTTCGGGATATCTTTGGGACCAAATCCAAGAACCCCATCTAACTGCCGGGCGCTGGGGGCGTAAATAATTATAAGCCGTCTTCGAGGTAACCGAACCATCCTCTGAGTTCATCCAAACACGAGTATCCCGGGATGTAGGTGCAATTGGGACGCGCACAATAGCTCGAACCAGCTCCAAATAAGCCTCCACAAAGGGGAGGGTGAAGTGCCAGGATCCATCATAAAAATAATCGAGATACACCTGCTTTGGAATAAATATCTATAATCCTGCGGAATGCCAATTTCTCGGAATGGAGTATCCCAACCAATTATCAATCCAAAATAATACCTCGGAATTGGCGCCGGGATCCAACGAGCACCATCCAAGCAATCAGAAATACGAGGGTTTAAACCCAAATAGAAGAAGGAATAAAGGACCTCCGGATATCCCCATTTCTAGTAAATACTTTTGTTTCCGAGAGTCCGAAGACCACGAGTCCGAGTTGAACCTTCCCCAATTTCATTAAGAAAGCCTTGTTAGCGCCATGATCGATCGCACGCCCAATCCTCCTCTCGCCCGGGCGTGCAACATGTATTCCAGTTGACCACTACCTTTCCTTCGGAGTTCAAGGTTAAAGAGGTAGTGCTTGATATGGGTTTGGATAGTGCTCGGGGTAGGATGGTTTCATTGGGAGATTCTATCAGCATTTCTGGGATGTGGTGTCAGATGAGGTATTCTAATTATGTGCGAGGACGTATTCAGACGATTACATGGATGCATATGGGGGCCTTCCCTACGGTCTATCTAGGCGCCCCCATCTTCAAGGGTGCGCCTAAAGTGGCTAACCTTCAAACAAGATTCGATAAGATTATTTTTAAGTTCGAAGGTGGAAAGGGTCCTCTTTGTCTATTCTGGCCGCATTTGTTTGGTGAATTCGGTGATTACCAGCTCCTTCGTGCATACTATGATGGTGTACAAATGGCCTAGAACATTGCTTCGACAAAAGGAAAAGGCCATGCGTAATTTCATCCGGATGGTAATGTGAACTCTAAAGGCTCGGTGGTGGTGAATCGAGTCATTTGTTGTATGCCACGGGCGGAAGGAGGCTTGGGTGTCCGTTCCATCGTTGTCGCCAACAATGCCTTCCTTATGAAGATGGGTTGGAAGATTATGACTTCAAACTCTTTGGTTTACAGCACCCTCAGAAAGCGCTTTTTCACTTCTGAGGGATCCCCACGCCGTTCGTACATCCCCTCTTCCATCTGGAGAGAGGTTTGGCCTGGGATCTCGGGATTCTTGGAGGACTGCCGATGGATTCCAGGATGCAACTCCTGCATTTCTTTCTGGCTGGACAATTGGTTGGGTTACACCATTGCGGATAGGATTAGTATCCCGTAGGAGTACAAATATTTATTTCGGTAGCGCATTTCAGATTACTTTTATGATGGGGCTTGGCACTTCACTCTATCGTTTATAGAGGCATATTTGGATATGGTTCGAGATATTTTTAGAATCCCCATCGCCCCGGATTCGTCGGACACGTGGGCATGGATACACTCTGATGATGGGTCCGTTTTCTCGAAGGCAACATACTCCTATCTGCGCCCTCACTCCCCTGTGGTTCAATGGGGTTCTTGGATTTGGTCACCTCACATTCCTGAAAGACGTTCGATTGTGACATGGCGCGCCATTCATAATCGACTGGCGGTATTGGATGTTCTGCAACCACGGGGTTCCTTCATAGGCCCCTCGGTTTGTGTTCTTTGTTGTGCTGACGCGGAATCTGTTGATCATTTATTTGTCTCATGTGTTTTTGCAGGGTGGATTTTCGACACTTTTGATATCCACTACTTCAGGGCTTATAGCTTCAATGAATTCCTAGTGCGTTTAATGAGTTTTCATTTCAGTGAGCAGATTTCTTTTCTTTGGCGGGTTGTAGTGTTATCCGGTATTTGACTCATCTGGCAAATCAGGAATGACTTGACCTTCCATGACAAGATCTGGACTCTAGAGGCGGCCATCCTACACCTCCGTGTTCTAATTCTTGAATCATCTTCCTTGGACCGAGGTTGCATGCACAATGACCAAAGGGACCTTCTTATTCTCCGCCGGCTTCGGGTTCGGGCGCCCACGATAGGCCCCGAAGATTATGCAGGTTAATTGGCAGAAACCCTTGCCGGGCTGGATTAAAGTTAACACCGACGACAGCGCAACGGGATCGCCCGGACGTCTCACCGCTTCCAGAATTTTTTGCAATTGCAGAGGGTTCTTTCGCGGTTGCTTTGTGGAAAGATGTGGTTTGGGTTTTGCTTTTGAGGTGGAGTTGATGGCGGCAATGCGGGCCATTCATTATGCTTCTACGAGGGGCTAGAATCAACTATGGCTGGAGTCGGACTCAGTCTATGTGGTGGAACTATTGCGGAAGAGATCCATTGAGGTTCCCTGGCGCCATCTGAGCATGTGGCGATACACTCTACACCTCCTTTCTCAGATGAACTTGGTGGTTTCGCATATCTTTAGGGAAGGCAACCGGGCAGCGGATATTCTTAGCAAGACATCGTACTAGGCGATGTGGTGGGGGGCGCCCCCAGCGGCCATAGTCTCGTCCCTCACTCAGGATTATGTTGGCCAATCCAACTATAGGTTTGTTAGCTAGTGCGTCTGGTCTTCTTGTTTCTCCTGTTTTGGACGCATTTTCTCATGGGGGGTACTTTTTTCCTTCCAAGGGTTTTTCCCACAAGGTTGGGTTTTACCTTGGAAAGTTTTAACGAGGCCCCAACCATTCAGCCATTTGGTCGGCTTGTGACCATTCCGTTATTTTCTTTGACTTTGTTCCCAGGCTTTACTTCTTTGGTTACCTGATCAGCCTGTGATCAGGACTACTCTTTTTCATTTTTATATATATATTCTCGCATTTATTCAAAAAACTAAGGTGTATTTCTTTCCACTTATGCTAGCTGGCTCAACTGGTCCAAATAGACCCCTGTGCAATAAATGCAAGATCCTTGTTGAAGAAGGACTTGGCTTATCCTTGAAAGATGACTTGATCTGCTTTCCTTTCTCATATGCATCACAAATGCATTCTTTCTTGTAGACTCGATTTTGGCAATCCTTCAACCAAATAACTCCTTGCAAGCTTTTTCTTGAAGTTCGGGTGACTCAACTTCTTGTGCCAACCAAACCGGCTTGATCCAACTATGCTCTTTGCTAATAGATATGTGCTTGGTGTGGCGGTGGACCAATCCACTACATACAAATTTTTCTTTCGTTCTCGAAAGCACTACTTCATTTGATTCAACATCCTTGATCGGGACACCCATGTTGAATCCAACATTGTAGCCTTTATCACGAGTTGGTTGATATTCAACGATTGAAATTCATCCCTTCAAGATAGGCAACATCGTGATTTCTAGTCCATTCTTCTTGATGGATCCAATGTCTTTGATTTTCCCGGAGCTTCATTTCCTCCAAATATGACTTTGGCTCCCCTTGATTCCTTGAAATTTGATAGATTCTTTTTGTTTTTTGTCATGTGTCTGGAACAACCAAGATCTATGTAGCAGTTCATTGGCACTTTGTTGTTCCTTGAACCGCAATCAACGAAATTAAGTTTTAGGTACCCAAACTTGTCTAGGTCCTGAAGGGTTAGCACTATAAGGTAATCCAACCAACCTATAGCTAAATGATCAGACTCTAAGAGGTTGCCATTTATCAGTTCCATAATCATAATGAATTTTAGCAGATTTTTTTGGAGCTTTAGGAACATACAAATGTCTCTTTTGTCAGTATGCCTGTGTGTGTGTTTGTCCATTTGCTTTTCTTGGATAATATGGAAACTTTTGTGCATTATAAACATTGTGCTTGGGTGCATATGTGTGTTGATTTCTATGAGTTGGGAATGACCTATGACGAGTCTGAGGTCTCTCCCACTTGGGCTTGTATCCCATAGGACTTGGCTGATATTTCATTTGAGGGTTGCAGTCAGCTTGTGCTGGATAATTTATACCATTCCCTTTCATATGGTTTCTTTTGGTGAAACCTCTGGGGCCTTTGGTACTTCTGTTTAGACTTCACAGAATATTTCCTGTTTGGAGACTACTGCTGAGCTTTTCTAAATTTAGCCATGATCATTCCCAACTGTTTACTGAGGAGCACTGATTTTCAAGGGTACCCCAAAAGTTGTGGATTTACAGCCCATCTTTGATAAAGTCATCCTCAAATTCAGAAGATGGAAAGGTTCATCTCTTTCCCTTGCTGGTAGAGTGTGTCTTATTAATTCGGTGATAACTAGTTCTTTCGTGCACACCATGATGGTTTACAAATGGCCCCGCACCTTGCTCAAGCAAATGGAAAGGGCCATGCATAATTTCATTTGGACGGGGGATGTGAATACCAAGGGGTCGGTGGTGGTTAGTTGGAATCGGTGTTGTACGCCTAGGACGGAAGGGGGCTTGGGCGTTCGATCGATTATGGCGGCTAATACGGCTTTCTTGATGAAATTGGGTGGAAGGTCATGAACTCAGACTTGGTAATCTTTAGCACTCTTAGGCGGTATTATTTGACAGCGAATGGGGAGATTCGGAGGTCGTTTATTCCTTCTTCTATCTGGGCCGGGATTAAACCTTTCATTTTGACTTGCTTGGATGACTCTCGTTGGATCCTAGGGGCTAATTCCGAGGTATTATTTTGGATTGATAACTGGCTGGGTTACTCTATAGCAGACAAGGAATTGGCATCCCACGGGAATACAAACACTTATTTCAGCATCGCATTTCGGATTACTTTTATGATGGGACATGGCACTTCACCCTCTCATTTCTGGAGAACTATTTGGACTTGGTCCAGGCTATTGTGCGAGTCCCTATTGCTCCTAACTCGACGGATACGCGCATCTGGACGAATTCTGAGGATGACTTGGTTACTTCGAAAGCGACTTATGATCATGTTCGTCCCCACTATCCGGTGGTCAAGTGGGGCTCTTGGATTTGGTCGCAAAACATCCCGGAGCGGCGATCGGTGGTGGTTTGGCGAGCTATCCACAATCGATTGGCCGTCTTGGACTTGTTATGGGCCAGGGGGAGTTTTACTGGCCCCTCGGTCTGTGCTCTCTGTAGTGCCTTTGCAAAATCGGTTGACCATTTATTTGTCTCTTGTGTCTTTGTAGGGGCTCTCTGGCGATGGATTTTTGATTCCTTCAATGTACACCCATTTGTGGCTCATAGTTTTAATGAATTTCTAGTGCGGCTAATGAACTTTTGTTTCAGTGAACAGGTTACTTTCCTATGGAGGGTGGCGATCCTTTCCTGCATCTGACTCATTTGGCATATCCGGAATGAGCTGGTTTTCCACAGCAAAACCTGGACAGTAGAAGCGGCCACTATTCATCTTCGGGTTCTCATCGTAGAATCATCCTCTTTGGATCGGGGCTGCATGCACAACGACCAACAGGAACTTCTCATCCTGAGTAGGGTGCGAGTTCTTGGGCGGCCTAGACAGGCACCGAAGATCATGGAAGTTAATTGGTAAAAACCCCTCCCGGGTTGGATCAAGGTGAATACGGACGGCAGTTCTTCGGGGGTGTCGGGCAATCTGACAGCTTCAGGGATTTTCCGGAATTGTAGAGGCTTCTTTCGGGGTTGTTTCGTGAATCGTTGTGGTTCGGGATATGCGTTTGAAGCTGAATTGGTCGCAGCGATGTGGGCGATTCACTATGCTTTTGTGAAAGGTTGGACACAACTTTGGTTGGAGTCGGATTCGATGTATGTGGTGAATTTGCTGGATAAGAGATTGTCTGAGGTACCTTGGCGCCACCTCAACACTTGGCGATACACCTTACATATTCTCGCGCATATGGATTTGGTGGTCTCTCATATCTTCCGGGAAGGCAATCGAGTGGCAAACATGTTGAGTAAGAAGATGGATTACGGTACATGGTGGGGCGTCCCGCTTGAGGAGCTTGTACCTTATCTCACTGATGACTATGTTGGCCAATCCAACTATAGGTTTGTTAGTGCGTCCTGGCTTCAGGTTTCTTTTCCCATTTTGGAAGCCTATTCTTTCTTTGGGGGTACTCTTTTTCCTTCCAAGGTTTTTTCCCACAAGGGTGGGTTTTACCTTGGTAAGTTTTAACGAGGCCCTAACCATTCATCTATTTGGTCGGCTTGTGACCAATTCATTTTATTTATGACATTGTTTTCAGGCTTACTTTTGGTTACCTGATCAGCCTGTGATCAGGAATACTCTCTTTTATATATATATATATATATATATTCGAATTTATTCAAAAAAAAAAACAAGGCGAGCATGTGAGTGTTTCTGATTGTGTGTGGGTTCAACATATGGTGCTTTTGGTTTTTAGATTCCCCCATTGCTTGAGGATCCTTGTTCCATCACCACTCTTGAAGTTTGTGCATTGACAAAGGAATTGAAACCTAAGCATGTTTTGACTCCAATTTCTTTTTGTATCCTCATCAATTCATCCAATGTCTTAGATGACTTGCTGAGTGATGCAATCACATTTTTCTGTTTTTTTCCCTATTTTCCTTTTCAGCTAAGTCTATTTTGACCTTGGTTACTTCAGCATTTCACTCTTATTCTCATCAGCTATGTGACTAAGAGTACTCAGCTCTTCAGTCAGCTGTGAGTTTTGGCACTTGAGTTGTCTATTTTTCTCATTTAAAAGTGTGTGAGGATTTTATGTGCTCAAAATATTTCATCACTTTTGCCTAATGAATCATAAAGATCAGTGGGTGATTTAGTATGTGTATCATGATCACTATCATCAGAATTTGAGCTAGATGAGTTATAATTTACTTCATCTTTTGGTTCCTTAGCCATGAGACATATCAATGCCTCTTCTTGAGTGTTTGAGTAGTCAGCTTCACTAATGTCTGATTCAAATGTCTCCTTACATTTGGTTGTATCTGTTTCTGCAGCCATTATGGCTTTCTTTCTCTCTTGTCTTGTTTCTTTGAAGACTTTCTTATCCTCTTCATTCTATATTTGTTAACTGGTGGATAAGGCAGTAGACTGCAAAGTGACATGGCTGTCTACAATTCTAGTACAGATCTTCAGCTTTCTTGTTCTCAGCTCTCTTAGGGGTGCTCTCTTCCTTTCTTTTGGAAAGAACTAAATGTCTTCTGGAGGATTCACCCTTATTCCTTTTGTAGTTCTAATTGAAGAACTTGTTTAATCTCTTAACCATCAGGGCAATCTCTTCTTTATCAATGATGTCCTTGGATTCAGCAGTTTTTGATTCTCCAGCCATCAGAGCAGTTGTCTTTGGCACATCTATCTCATCTTGCTCTTTCCTTTTGAGCTCGAATTCATAAGCTTTAAGATCTGAGAATATTTCATGGTTGGAAATCTTTGTTAGGTTCATTGAATATGTGACAACCATCACTTTTATTTCCCACTCAGCTGGGAGAGATCTGAGAATTCTCATACACATTTCCTTATGTGTATATTCTTTGCCAAGAGTTGATAGCTCATTTGTAAACTCTATGAATCTGGAATCCAGCTGATCCAGTGTTTCACCAGCCATCATCTTGAAGTTTTCGAACTTCTGCACTGTAACTGTCAATTTGTTCTCTTTTTATTTGCTCTGAGCCTTCGCAAATAAGAGTTAGGTTTTCCTATATTTCCTTAGCAGTCCTACAAGATTTAACTTTTTCAAAAATTTCCTTATCAAGAGTTTTATATAAAATATCACTGGCCACATTGTCCAAGTTATATCTTTTTCTATCTTCATTAGTCCATTCGCTTCGAGACTTTTCCACCATAGCAGGTCTTTCAGCAGCATCCTCAGCAACTCTTATAGCTATATTTACCTTGGTGATTTTAACGGGTCCATCCTCGATGACAAAGCACATTTCATAATGCAAAGCAGAGAGATGTGCCTGCATACGAATCTTCCAGTCATCAAACTCTTCGACAGTAAACATGGGAATGCGGAATAGATTTGCTTCCATGATAATAGCTTTGGAAGAAATTTTGAAAAACTTTCAAGTGATGTTCTTTAGAAAAGATTGAGATCTAGTTCAGTAAACAGTGCAGAAGGTTCTTCGAACCAACCACTCTGATACCACTTGTAGGTCCCAAGGGATGTCAGTTAAGTCTAGAGGAGGGGTTGAATAGACTTAACCAATTTTTTGATTTTAAATTAAATCAGAGTTTACACAGGTAAACAGCTAATCTCTTGGGAGACAGCTGGGTCAAACCCCAACAGGAGAGTTAACCATTCAGCAGACTTGAGAGAGTTGTTGATAGAGTAACTCAGCTGAGTGAAGTTAACCTTTTAGAAAATCAGTTTACTTTGTTTTTAACAGCGGAAGTTTTACACCCTTTTTACATTATGGTTTTCAACACTTGTTTTAGATTAAGTTATTATCAGTTGAGTGAGCAAATATATCAGCAATAATAAATATGCAGAAAATAAAATGCTGAAAGTAAATGACACAAGCACTTTTATAGTGGTTCGAGGATGGGATAATTCATATTCTCCACTCTTCTCGAACTCCAGGAGGTAATGCACTAATGCAACATCGATTTACAAAAAGATAATACGATCGAGTAAGTAAGTCTTGATCACAAGCTAACTTCACTCATGGGACTCAGCTCTTCGCAAGGCAGCTACCTCACTACTTCAGCTCTTCAAACCCTTCGGACTTGATCACTTAGCTCTCCGATGGATTAGAACTAGGTCCATCTCATGTGGCCCTGGGCATTCCGATTCAATAGCAATGTCATGGATTGGGGGCGATGGACCCGTAGTAACACTCTAGAGTATTCTAGATTTAGCCGAATCCAAGGAGCTGTCCCAGAAAGCTCGGTTAAGAGCTCGGATAGGCTTTCCTAATGGATGTTGAACCGTAATAGGCAAAATGTTGGAGACGGGGCTTGTGTTGGAAGTAGGGGCCCTGGGGGCGGGTTCCCTAGCTGGATAATTAGCCAGGGAATCTGTGGATGGCTGATCCTGGTTATCGTCTGAACCAAGAGCCGCAAATGTGTTACCTAGGTGGATATACGTAGGACAAGTGACTATTGCGTAGGTAGGGGAGCTTGCACGCATAGCCGAACTTGTATTTCCCATTGAGTCATCAACGGCCTTGCCCTTGTCCTGCTGCACAGGACGATAAACCTTTCGAACCCTGGAGTGTCCTTGCTGAACTGAATTTTGACGTGTTGCCGTTGCCCTGGAACGATCCCTGGTCAGGTGATGCATGCCTTTCTGTAGCCGAATTGCCCGCATTATTAAGACGCCAAGAAGCCGTCGAGTGTCCCATAATGCTACACCTCGAACAAAACTCAGGGACTTTCTCATAACTGACAGACACAAAGGAGCACAGGCCAATACGTTCTACCATGATGTGGTCCTCCAACGGCTTTGCAAGATCAATATCCACCAGTACCCGTACGAAATGACCCAGAGAACCATCAAGCGAACGCTGATCAATTTATAAAGGATTTCCAAGAGCACTGGCAATCCCCAGGATGGTATTGGGATCCCAGTATTCCAAACTGAGCTCGAAGATGTGGACCCAAACGCTGGCCATAGAAGTTTGCACCTTGTAAGGGTTAAAATCCGGCACCCATGGAGATAGACGAATAGTCCCGGGGTTAAGCATTCAATTGGTACGTAGCTGAGCCTGAGATCGATCCTGCGCATTAAAAAACTTGACACAAAAAAATCCCATGCCCAAGAGAATTAATTTCCAATCATTTTAATCCCCCATAATTCAGATAGGCGTTTATGCAAAAGCATAGTCTCCCATGGCTTGTTACCTTTTCCCAAAATTACCCTTCCAATCAAAGAATAAGAAAATTCTGCGAGGCGTTGTTGGTAAACGTTTTCATCGATAGTAATGGAATAGTAATCGCCCTTTCTAACCGGTTTAGGGATAAAGAGGGATTCACCAGAAATTTTTACCTGTAACGATTTTAGCAAAAGTGTTTCCAAAATTGGATTGAGCATTAGGAATATGAGATGAATGTTGGAGGTTCGATTCATAGTCGGATGTCGTTAGCGGAGAGCTTCCAGTAATCTGAGGTGCGTTCCTGGGATCAGAAATAGGATGTGGACCCATGGACGGGGTTCCATGTGGACGACAGACAGCAGCCCAGAGGTCATCACCCCCGGAGGAGGGCGGCCTTGGAGGAGAGTGTTGCAGCCGGCCCCCCAAAATGGCACCTAAGGGGGCCGGACCCCCCTGAATAGTTGCAGGCAAGGGGGGAATCTCCATTAGCACCAGCGGCCGCCTGGGAGGATTTAGGGGCCGCCCCCCATGGTAAAGTGAAGCCATGGAGGTAGAAGTTGCGGGAGTGCCGCAGTAAGGGCGTGGTGGCGCGCCCCTAACTAATCGTCCCGGTCTTTGGAGAAGCAGCGATTGAAGGAGGGAGGACTGTAGTCGAGGTCTGCATGTATGATTCTTGAGGGACGATGCCTACATGTGGATGGCACGAAGAGAATGTGCATGGGGGATTCTTGGAGGGTACGAAATCCGATGGGATTCCAAAGACCGCGAGAGAGAACGGCCTCCCATCGCCGCTATTTGGGGCGCTGCGAGCGACAGATTGAACCTGGAAATTATTTCCAGAAACCCTAGGAGTATTCGTCATCGAAGTAGAAGGAGTTGAGGAAGTCATCGTACACGTCATCATCGTGGGGGGATTTTCCATCACTGCAACTGGAGACGTACGTTGCGCTGTGCAGGCGGCTGCAGAACACGGACGATCAACTCATGGTAGTTTCGGAGACGGATCGAAATTCGATGTAAAACCAATTAAGGGTGGCCCTGCCATGAAGCAGCCGTAGAAGACGACCGAAAAAACTTGAGATGGTGCAGCCGACTATCGTGAGCGTTAGAGAGAAAAAGACTCGATTTTTTTCAAAAAATACTTCAGCGCTCCACGCAGTAAATAATTTTGTCCTCTTTGGTGCCATTGATGATTTCTTGAGATTTCTTGAAGAAAATACGAAGGTTTCTTCCAGAGAATACTTAGAGAATTTCGAATGCTTGAGAGTGAATGTTTTTTTAATAAGTGCGAATATATATATTAAAAATAAAAAAAGAGTAATCCTGATCACAGGCAGATCAGGTAACCAAAAGAAAGCCTGGAAATAATGTTAACAACCAAAAAACGAAGTGGTCACAAGCCGACCAAATGGCTGAATGGTTGGGGCCTCGTTAAAACCTTCCAAGGTAAAACCCACCCTTGTGGGAAAAACCCTTGGAAGGAAAAAGAGTACCCCCAGGAAAATAGGCGCCAAAAAAGAAACTTGAAGTGGTGGCGCATTAAGTAACAAACCTATAGGTGGATTGGCCAACATAATCATCAGTGAGCTAGTGAAGAAGGTCGTCAGGCGGGACGCCCACAGCGCCACTCTCCGTCTTCTTACTCAGCATGTCCGCCACCCGATTGCCTTCACGAAAGATATGAGAGACTACAAGATCAATGTCATTGAGCAGATGCAAGGTGTAGCGCCAATAGCTAAGATGGCGCCATGGGATCTCCATCGTTCTCTTCTCCAGCAGGTTAACCACATACATTGAATCCGATTCCAGCCAAAGTTGTGTCCATCCTTTTGCAAATGCGCAATGAATCGCCCACATTGCTGCAACCAATTCAGCCTCAAATGCATACTCGAACCCGTGATGGACAAGGCATCCGCGAAAGAATCCTCTACAATTCCGGAAGACACCGAAGGCTGTTAGATTGCCCGGCGCCCCTGAAGCGCTGCCATCCGTGTTAACATTGATCCAACCCGGGAGGGGTTTTTGCCACTGGACCTCCACAATCTTCGGAGCATGCGTGACCCTTCCGGGAACTCTTAAACCACGTAGGATAAAGAGGTCTTGCTGATCATTATTCATGCATCCCGGTCTAAAGATCCGATTCAACAATGAGTACTGTAGGTGAATGAGTGCCGCCTCCGGATTCCAGATTTTGTTGTGGAAAATCAGCTCATTACGGATGTGCCAAAGAAGCCAAATGCAAGATAATATTGCCACACGCCAAAGGAAAGCGACCTGGTCACTAAAATTAAGAGCCATAAGCCGTACCAGCAGTTCATTGAAACTGTAAGCCTGGAAGGGGTGCACGTGAAAGGCTTGGAAGATCCCACGCCATAGATGTCCTGCAAAAGCACAAGAAACAAATAAGTGATCGATCGATTCCCCCGATTCCCTGCAAAGAACACAAACCGAAGGGCAAGTAAAACTTTCCCTTGCTCATAAAGAATCCTGGACTGCCAATCGATTGTGTATAGCTCTCCACGCCACCACTGATCTCCGTTCCGGGATATCGAGACCAAATCCAAGAACCCCATCTAATCTGGGGCTGGGGCGTAAGGATTTATAAGCCATCTTCGAGGTGACCGAACCATCCTCAGAGTTCATCCAAACACGAGTATCCCGGGATGTAGGCGCAATTGGGACACGCACGATAGCTCGAACCAGCTCCAAATAAGCCTCCACAAAGGGGAGGGTGAAGTGCCAAGATCCATCATAAAAGTAATCGGAGATACTGTTTCTTTGGAATAAATACATATAATCCTCGGAATGCCAATTCACAAGAATGGAATATCCCAACCAATTATCAATCCAAAATAATACCTCGGAATTGGCGCCTGGGATCCAACGAGAACCATCCAAGCAATCAGAAATACAGGGTTTAATCCCAGGCCAAATAGAAGAAGGAAGGAATGACCGCCGGATGTCCCCATTTCTAGTAAAGTACCGTTGTTTGAGTGTCCTGAAAACCAATGAGTCCGAGTTCAGAACCTTCCAGCCCAATTTCATTAAGAAAGCCTTGTTAGCAGCCTTGAGCGATCGCACGCCCAATCCTCCCTCCGCCCTGGGCGTGCAACATGTATCCCAGTTGACCACTACCTTTCCTTTAGAATTCACGTCTCCCGTCCAAATGAAATTACGCATGGCTTTTTCCATTTGATTAAGCAGCGTGGCAGGCCATTTATAAATCATCATGGAATGCACGAAAGAACTAGTTATCACCGAGTTAACAAGGCAAACCCTACCAGCGAGGGAGAGGGACGAGCCTTTCCATCGTCGGAACTTAAGGATTATCTTGTCAAAGATAGGCTGTAAATCCGCGACCTTTGGAGCTCCCTTGAAGATAGGAGCGCCCAAGTAGATGGTGGGGAACGTCCCTGGATGAATCCCTAAAATATGTTGCACCCTCCCATGGACATAATGCGAAACCTGCGCCCCAAAATAAACCTTGGATTTCTGCGGACTAAACACTTGACCCGAGATATCTGCATAGTGAGTAAGAATCTGAAGCAAGGCCCGGGCATTGGAAGAAGACGCCCCACACATGATGACGATATCGTCCGCATATAGAATGGATGATGGGAAGATAATACTCCTTGGCGCCGTGAAGGCAGATAATCGGGACTGATCCATCGCTGCAGCTACAAACCGACCCAGGACCTCCTCCGCAATACAAAACAATAGGGGTGATAAGGGATCCCCTTGTCTGACTCCTCTAGAACAGGAGAAATAACCAACCGGCATCCCATTCAACAACACTGATATTCTGGACGCCTGGAGAACCACCTCCACCCAACGCACGAACGTCTCGGAAAAACCAAAACGTCGCAAGACATGTAGTAAAAAGTCCCACCTCAATGTGTCGAATGCCTTACGAATATCGATTTTCGGTATCATATTCGAATCCGTGCGTCCCTATAAGACATTAAACCCTTCTGATACCATGGCAATACACTCATGAATTTGTCTACCCGGGATAAAACCAAACTGAGTCGGGGATAAATAGTCAGCAATAATCGAGCCCAAGCGCATAGCCAATATTTTCGTGATAATCTTGAAAAGGAAATTGCTCATGACAATAGGGCGGAAGTTTTCAATGACATTGGCATCCTTAGTCTTAGGGATGAGCGCCATGAAGCTGGTATTCAATCCCAGAGGTAGAGACGAATTATTAAAGAAATAGCGAACAGCGTCTGTTACCTCAGCAGATATGACATCCCAGAAATGGCGGTAAAAAATCCCATTGAACCCATCAGGCCCCGGGGAGGTGTTTGAATCCATATCAAACACCGTTGTCTGCACCTTAGAATCAGAGGGAATAGCTGTTAGGGTGGCATTGTCCCGCGCCCCAACCATTGGAGTGAGCACTTGGTCGACCAGCGAGAAATTTGTGATGGAGCTTCCGTTTTCCGCAAAGAGCTCCTCGTAAAATGAAATAATATGATTCCCAAGGACCGTAGCATCATCAGTGAAATTCCCTGCCACCATAAGCCCCTGAATCCCCGTGCGTCCCCTGCAATAACTGGCATGCCGATGAAAAAATGTTGTGTTACGATCCCCATCCTTAAGCCAGGCAGTACGGGCCTTTTGCTTAAGGAATTCAGCCTGTGACCGCAACATCTGCGAAAGCTTCAACTGGGCGTCCAACTCTCTATCCCGGAGAGAGGAGGTATAGCCCAAAGCCTCAATATATGCCTGAATCTGACGAAGGTGCTCCATCTGGCTATCCACGTTGTGGTTAACATCCCCAAACACATCCCCGTTCCAATCTTTAATAACATGACACAACCGCTTGAGCTTCCCCATGACTCACAATAAAGGGTTGTGCGTGTCATAGGGAGAGCCCCAAGAGGTTGTAACCAAATCCCGGAATGAATCATGGTGAATCCACATATGCTGAAAACGAAATGGAACCGGACCCCTAGTAATGGTCGAAGAGCAAGTAACCAAAATGGGGTGATGATCAGAACCAATGCGAGGAAGAACCAAGCCCTTGACATCCTTCCAAAGTGCGAAAAAAGGGCAAGTAGCTAGGGCTCTGTCCAACTTAGCCTGAAGTAAAGATAGAGGCCTCCGTGGAGAGAACCAACTAAATGAATTCCCCGTCGTCGGAACCGCAAACAAACTGGTGTCCTCTATGAAATCCCTGAAATCCTGGCACGAGGCTTGGGAAAGAGTATCATTGCGCGAGCGTTCGTGATGTCCCAAAACCGCATTAAAATCCCCAACAAGCAACAGATCAGCCAGGGCCAAATTCCGCAAATCCAACCAAAGCTCACGTCGTGCAATGTAATCACACAAACCATGAGTAAATCCAACATGAAAAATCAAAGAACCAAATTGAACATGGAAAACAATGCCTTTGGGTAGAAGACCGGACACGATTAAGAATAGTGATAGTGGAGTCGTGAAGAACCCAAATGTCTGGCCGCCCATTTACTCGAAAACTTTGTCCCGCAAGTGTCAAACCCAGGCTATGCCAATAAGAGTCGGAAATAATCAAAAAGTCCACCTTAGGTTCACAAATAGCTATAATAGAAGGCTTATGATTATGACATAAAGCCTTAAGAACATTGCAAGTCGCAACATTCCCGATCCCCTGGATGTTCCAGAAGATGCAATTCATTGAGACGGTTGAGGGGAGTCGCGTGACGATCGCACGGTGAAAACAGGGCGTGTGGCGCATAGCGTAGTCGATGATTGTGGAAGATCACTTCATCCGCATAATCGCCCATTTTTTGGATGCTGCAAAGTTCATCTCGTGTGGTTCTGAACTTTCCGTTTCAATAGTAATGTCATGAGCAGGGGGCGTCGGCCCCGACGTAACTTTCTGGAGAATTCGATCTGAAGTTGAATCCAAAGAGCTGTCCCGGAAGGCACGACTCAGAGCACGAATAGGCTTCCCCAAAGGATACTGTACTGTGATAGGCATACTTGCGGAGGCTGAAACGGTTCTCGCACTGGAAGTACTTACCTTGGGCGATGACCCCCTGGTTGGATACTCGGTGTAGTCATCTGCGGGTTGTTGATCTTGTGATTCAACTGAACTAAGCGCCTCGAAGGTGTTACCAAGATGGATTTCTGGAGGACAAGCGACTATGGCACGAGGGGGAGATCCTGCGCACGTATTCGAACCCGTATTTCCCATTGAGTCATCCACGGTCTTGCCCTTGTCCTGCTGAACAGGACGATAAACTCTACGAACCCTGGATCGCCCTCGCTGAACAGAATTGTTGCGATTAGCAGGCTCCCGTGGCCGTTCCTGGGCCGGTGATTTACGCCCATCCTTGTCTGTATTACCCACGGTGTTAAAACGACAAGAAGCTGTAGAGTGCCCCGTAACACTGCACGTCGAGCAAAATGCAGGTAGTTTTTCATAAGTGACGGAAACAAAAGAGCATTTGCCGGTGCGTTCAATCATAATGTGTTTCTCCAAAGGTTTTGAGAGGTCCACATCCACAAGAACCCGAACAAAGTGGCCCAAAGAACCATCCAAAGAGCGCTGATCAATCTGTAATGGGTTCCCAAGAGCACTGGCAATCCCCATAATATTATTGGGGTCCCAGTATTCCAGGCTTAGTTCAAAAATCCACACCCACGGAGACTGAGCCTTGTAAGGGTTGAAGTCAGGCACCCACGGAGATAGACGAATAGTACCAGGGTTAAGCGTCCAATTGGTGCGTTGCTGAGCCCGAGAGCGATCCTACGCATTAAACAATTTGACACAAAAGAATCCCTTGCCCAGGGGAATTAGTTTCCATTCATTCTTGATGCCCCATAATTCATATAAGCGTTTATGTAAAAGCATGGTGGCCCATGGCTTGGTACCTTTTCCCAAAATAACCCGTCCAATTAATGAATAGGAAAATTCAACGAGACGTTGCTGGTAAATGTTATCATCAATAGTTACGGAATAGTAATCACCTTTGCAAACTGGTCTGGGGATCGGATTTTTACCAGAGAGCACTGTAGAAAACAGATTGGAATTACCTGGGGCCTGAGTCGTGGAATCCATTTGTTTGATACCTGAAGCCTGTGGGAAAGTTGAATTCGTCGGATGGGGGTTTCCTGAAACCACCTGCGCAAAAGAATAAACTTGATGACCAATGTTACTAGCCGAAGGTTGTTGGGTTGACGAGTTGGTGCGGCCCATGGTGGCAGAGCATCCAGCAAGGTGAGAAGCATTCATTGGTGGGCATGCAAGAGGAGTGCTCTGAGGATGGAAGACTGTGGCCCAGGGGGCATCACTCCCCTGGGAGGGGACCACTCTAGAGAGTGGGGCCAGGCCCCTCATGGAGACTGGCACGGCCCCCATGGACTCATGGGGGTGGAGACCAGAAGGCAATTTGGGGCAATTTTAGTTGCAACGTCGCTAGGAGACAAGCCCGTCTGCAGGTATGAGGTTGCCTGGATGTACGAGGATGTGCCTGGTCCATTGCACATGGCTGCTGTCCATCGCTGCGCGCGTTGGCTCCGCCTGGAGATGGTGCGTTCGTGCGTGGCTGCAGGGGATCGCTGTTATTGGTGCTAGACAAGAACGTCCAAGGAACTTTGTAAAAGGAGAACGTTCGACTTCAAGGATGAGCCATGATTAGGCGGCGTTGTGTGCGGAGAGGAGGGCTGCGAGGTTGTTGATCCACATGGAACCGCAGCGGAGGGCTGCACAGTCGACATAGAATTGTTTGGAGGTTGGACGGATGATGGAGATTGTTGATTAGGGTTTGATGGAGGTGCAAAGTTGGAAGTAAAACTATGCCATGGAGGCTCCGCCATGGGAGCAACCATGAAGGATGACCGGAATCGGAGAAGAAGGGTTGCCGGCGAAGACCCAGAAGACGATGGAATCAAAAAATTTGCTCCAGTGCGGAATTGAACTCGCGACCTTAATAGACTTAAGGTGGTGTTCTTGAGAGTGAATGTGAGAAGAGAGAGAAAATTAATTTGGATATATATGAGATACGAAGAGACAATATCAGGATCTTTAGAATTTGAAATGTGATCAACGGTCAGGATTAAACTGTGCAAAAAGCATTAATCACGTCGCATTTAATGCGACAACATTTATAGCCAATCATAGGTTACTGTCGTTGTAGGTCCCAATGGGTGATGTGTAAAGTTTAGAAGGGGGGTTGAATAAACTTTACCAACTTTTCGATTTTAGTCCTTTAAATAATTTCAGAGTTAACTTAAGTCAGCTAAGTCCTTGAGGGACAACTAGGTTGGCTTACACAACAAAGTTATCCACTCAACAGACTCGACTGAGCTGTTGATAGTATAACTTAGTTGTTTTCAGCTAACACTTAGAAATGCGATTGACTTGGTTTTGTCGTGGAAGATTTTCACCCTTAGTGTTTTAAATGTTTTTTCAACACTTGTTTTAGCAATGTTATTATCGTGAGACTTAAGAAATTTAACTTATCAGTAGATATGAAAATAATGCAAGAATTAAAGTGCGCTGAGAAATAAATAGATACAAGCAGTTTTATAGTGGTTCGAGGATGAGGTAATTTCTCTAGTCCACTCTTCTCCAACTCCTGTAGGAATCCACTAGGTAACTTGACTTTGTTACAAAGTAGTTAACAGTCCAAGTCAGCTCTGATCACACAGCCTGCTGCTCCTAGGACTCAGATTCTTCAACGTACAGTTGTCCTGCTACTACAACTCCCTTCAAACCTTTGGACTTGATACCGTAGGCCTCCAACAGGTTCAAAGCTCTGGTTTGATGGAACCTCACTACTTCTACTTCAACCTTAGAGGGTAGACCCCTTTGTTCTTGAAGACAAATTTTCCTCTTCAACTGATGAAATTGTATTTCCTTCAATGAGTGTGTTGGATCAATTTCCTTCGAGTTTAAGATTAAGGATTTCTTTGAAAGCTTGAGAGATTATTGCAGGTTATTGCTTGATTTCTTGTATGCTTGTGTTAAACTCGGTAAACTTCTCTCACTTGATTCCTCAGCCTTTTATAGAGCACATTTGAAAATATGTCCGTTGAAGAGATAGACACATTTTTCAAATCACACTCGTAGGTTGTTGGCTTGTATTGTCTTGCGGCATTGATGGAGACCATACCTTGAATTTAATGCTCTACAACCTATCCTTAAACTCTGCAAATTTTCAGGTGCTTCCCATTGCTCCCTTGCTTTGCACTCTTTTAGCAAAACAACTTTATTGATGGCAGCTTTTTTTTTTTTTTTTTTTTTTTTTGAGGGTTATTGATGGCAGCTTGACATATGCCTATTTTAAAGCAAAACCTTGACTTGTCTTGACAACGGATCTCTTTCAGCTTTCTTCGAGTCTTATCTGCTGCATACCCTTTTGACATTCGATTCCAATCATTTTAGAATGACTTTGCTGTCAGTCAGCTAAAATCTATACATAAATTTTCCCAATAATTGCCCCATTTTTGATGATGCCAAAACGTAAATAAACATCAAAGCAAATAGTACAGAATATAAAGAATGATTGTATAATATGTCATTTTATTGAACATATCATTCTTTGCACTTTACAACACTTTTCACAATGTATAAACCTATACAAGGTATCAGAGCTATATACACATATGTATCCAAACATTACATGTATCAGAGCATCTGCAATTAGTATCAGAGCATTTATGTATAATAGGACATATACAACGTACTTACAAGTATGTGTATTTACAGTTGAATAAAATACAACATGAAGGGGTTCAGCCGCCTTCAACGCCTCGGCTACTTTCTTCTTCTCTCAGCATCCTCTTCAGCTCTTCTGCGATCCTCTTCAGCTCTTTTTCTCTTCTTGTCATCTTCTTCTCTTTTTTTCTTTTCATAGGCTCCTTCTTCTGTTGTCTTTCTCTCCATTCACGATCAAGCCTAGCTTGTCTCCTCCTTCCCTCTTCATTCTTCCTAGCCACTTCTCTGTTAGCCAGTTCATCCAGCCCATCCCAGTAGTTTATCCCTTTCTTTTGAGGATCTACATACCGAACATCTTTAGGCCTTGGTTGTGGTGGAATACCTCCGCTTCTTCCACCCTACCAAGCCTTTCCCTTCCCCTTCCTGATTACGTTCCTCCTCTTGGAGTGTACTGTACGGGTGCCTTAGTAGTCTGCTGACTACTTGAAGTTTGTTGCCTATCAGCTGATTGACATAATTCTAATCCCTTCTCCCAGTACAGATCCCACGCCTGAGCTAGAGTCATATTCTTGAAAATTCCTTCTGATGCTAGACTTTGAAATTCCTCTAAGGATCTTGTCTCAGATCCTACATCAGGTACAACTAACTCACGAGGGGTCTTTACAGTTGGGGAATCCTTCAGTAGTCCAGCTTGGGGGCCTTCGAACTCCGCTTTTTTGCTTTCTATCCTGTCTTGCTGCCTTTCATCTACTTTCTCAAACTTAGCTTCATTGGCTTCGAGATTTCTTGAAGGCCAAAGTAGCTTTCTCTTCAACAGATAGTTCTTACAGCAGCCGACTTAGGATAGAGACGGTGACATTGCCTTGTTGAAGGGTTTGGGCAAGCATAATTTTCAAGGGTGGCTTCTTCATCTCACTTCCTCCCCTTTGCTGCTTGCTTCCCCTTGCTTCACTTTTACTTCCATCTTCCCCATTTTTGGCATCATCACTAAGGGGTAGAGTCGACTGAGAGGATACTCCTCCCAGGATTAGATCAAGCTTCCTATTAGTCATGTCCATCTTATCAGGACTCTCGGATTGTGCTGCTCTAAATTCTAAGCGCAGTGCCTTCAATTCAGCTGCCATAAGCTTCATCTCTATTTGCAACACCATTATCTCTGTATGCATGGTGGCCTCTATCTTTAGAAGGTCTGCCTTATGATGTGCCTTCAGCAACTCCATGTCAGTCTTGTGCGATTGATCTATCCGGAAGTTGTGATCCCTCTGCCTCTGCTGGAATTTGGCGTTCTCTGCACTCCATATCACCATTTTGGCAAATAGAGATTTAAAATATGTAACCTGCTCACGCCTTAGTGCTTTCGTCTGTGTTGTCCATTCCATTATTCTCAGAACTGTTGCTCATATGTCTCCTGTGATGTTAGCATCTCTGTTATCTAACCATTGGTTGAGTGTTGCGAATCATTTCTCCATATTTTATATTTCATTACAAATGGCATTGAAGGCTTTTCTAAAGTTGGCTGCATTAGCAGACTGTTGTTCAGGCAACACAACATCAAAGTCGACACCAAACGGTACCATAGTGTAGTCATCAGGAGTTCCGATTTCTTCAGCTGGGACTTAAACATGATATTTAGCACTTTCAGCAGCTGATTTTGCTTCCAAAAGGATGTCTGCCTCAAAAGGAAAGTATTCAGCGAATAAGTCCTCGGGGAAAATAATTATATCTCCTCCTCCTGCTTCTGTAGCCTTGCCCTTTCCCTTCAAAAGTTCTTCAGCTCTGTGTGCCTCAGCTGTCTCAGCATCATCGGCATCTTGTGCGATTGTGTTAGCTCTTTGGTGATCGACCCTCATTTGTCTTAACACCTTCATTGGCATTAGCTGGTTCGTCCATTTGAGTAGTCTGTTCCTCAGCTGATTTATCAGCGTCATGGGAAGGTGATGGCACCATAGGTGGTGGGTCATCAACCACTGTAAATTTCACAGGGGCAGCTTAGTCACTAGCTTTACCCTTTCTTTGTGCCAAAGCCTCCTCGCCAGTTTGTGTCCTCATGAGATTTGTCTTTGGGATGGACTCGAAACTTCATCATCCGTTTGGAAAAATATGACATCGACGTATTCCTGAGAGTCATGAAGGGCACTAATCTCTTCTTCCTCCACTAACTCTACTTGAGGGACATGCACTTCTACTTCTTCTTATTTACCCATGGAAGTCTCAACCTCCACTGGGCCTTCTTTACCCTCAGAAGTCTTTACCACTAATAGGCCTCCAGCAATCCCTTTTGCAGTCTCAACCGCAACATGGTCTTCAATTATCCCTTCAGCGATCGAGCCTGCTTTGGGGTCTTGAGTGGCTTCTTTTGAGGTCTCAACCTCGTAGATTGCACTTTCAGAGCCAGGAGTCTCAACTCCCTTAGCTTCACTCCCATCATTTGCCTTGGCTGCTCCAACAGCTTCATCGGCCTATAGGGCAGCTGGGATTTCAGTTAAGACAGTCAAAATCGTCTGAGCCTCGTCAACCCCACTCTGCTATACGGTTAAGTTCTCATCATCGCCTCCAATCTTCTTTTGGGTTGTGTCTCCCACAGCCTCCTCCGACCCAGCTGTGGTGGTTTGAGTTTCCCCCTCAGCTGGCACAATAGCTGAGTCTCGAGTGGTGAGGTCACTCGAAACCTGAGAATCGGCTTCTTGTCCAGATGAGTGAGCAACCAATAAGGCATGTGTCTCAACACCTTCTTCAAGGATAGGCTTGGCTAAGGTGCCCTCTTCAACTCCTTCCTTAGCTTCATCGCCAGTTCGCCTGGTATTTTGTTCCTCCGAGTGCACTGGGGAAGTGGTGGCATCAATCACCCTCACCATTTCCAAAATGTCTGGACTAGGAGAGATCATAATTGAAGAGGACTCTCCTAGGACCGTTTGCAATCTCTTCTCGTGCACCCTTTTGATTCTTTCAAGGCTTGCCTGAGCTTAGCTCTCTCCACCTCATCTGCAGGGTTTAATTCTTCCACGTCACTGTCACTGCTGGCAGTTGGCTCTAAGGCATGTTCAGGGGCATCTATGAAGACGCAGGAATGAGGCTTCTCCGATTCTGTTATAGCCTTAGCCTTCTCAATAGCTTTAAGCCTCTCATTCTCCTTTCTGTCAAACAAAATGTCAGTGCAACTGCTTTCATCTAGAGTCGTGCATATACCGACGTTCCCCAAAAATTTCTAGGAGGTATTCTTCCTCCTCAATGAATTCTGGGCTTGCGAATTAGTGCCTAGCCAAACTCAACTTCCAAGCCCTCCAAATTCAAAGCCTCTCTACATGGGCTCAAGAGTAGCGCTCCTCCTCAGTAGTTTTGGCATCAATTTGAGGGGAGTACACAACTAACTCCTTACCTTGGTCAGTTGTTCCAACTTCTTTTTCCTCAGTTGTCTCATCTATACTCTGCTAATCTCCACCAGCAGTCTCTTCCATCCTCTGTTGTTCACCAACAACAGTCTTCTTTTCTTCAGTTATGGTCTCCTCACCACATTTCTCTTGCAAAGACTGTTGTTCTTTCATAGTTGTCTCTTCCACGACATTTGTGTCAGGCTCGGCTGGCTTAACCAAGGTGGATCATTTCACTAATCGCCTTCTCTTCGTTCAGACCAGAGGAATCTCTTCCTCTTCTTCTTCTTCTTCTTCAATGGCAGTGGGCTCTACCATCTTTATCTTCTTAGTTGCAGCTGGCTTCTTTGGCATAGTTGAGCGTTTCTTCTTCACGACTGGAGAAAGTGCAGGGGATTCCTTCTTAGTCTCGGCAGCTGGGTAGGAACAGGGTCTTCCACAGCTGCAGGGGCAGGTGCTGACTTGCTGCAGGAGCTTTCTTCTTGTTCTGCACAGGCTTCGTAGATGGATCCTTAGCGGTGGCAGCAGTATCCTCCGGGACAAGGTCAGCTGATTCCCCTTCACTGGTGTTAGCTCTTCGTGCATGGGATTACCTCTGAGCAGCTAAGAGGTTAGCCTTGAACATCTTTTTTTTACGTGGAAGGGTTTCCCATTCCTTAGAGGAATGCCCTTCACCTCCATCAGGTGGCCTATTACCAGGCCATATCCCAGCGAGCTCACGAACAGACCATCATCGTTTATGGTCTTGTTCATCATGTTCTGGCAAATTCTGCTGAACATGAACTCAGCCTAGTTCACCTTTTTCTCCTCCATAATAGCAGCCATCACTGTCAGCTTAGTTATCTTAATTTCATATCGAGGCATTTGGCTACTACGTCCATGAGTTTGTGGTAGTCCTCCTTGATAAGAGACTTCTTGGTTGTGTAGACAGCCTTTGCAACAGACTCTGGCTTGGCAATATCCTTCCATGCATTGTAGCTAGGTTAATATCTTTCTCTGTGATCTCCTTCAACAGTTATCTTGATTTCAGTGTTGAGGACGGAATAACGGATTTCACTGTCGTGAATCTCAGCATTCACATAAAACATCGCCACCTCCTCCAAGTACGTGTGTGAGAACTCCATAGAGAGAAACTCCTTCAGACCAGATTTCTCTAACTTCTCAGCGATCTTTTGAGCAAGAGCTTTGTCAACCCCTTGCTTAACCAAACCTTCAAAATCCAGCGTAGCACCGGAGTGGATCTTCTCAGCCATCTTCACATAGTCGTATGTAGGAGCCATTTCCAAAATCTAAACTTGAGACTTGAAACTTGAACGGATGAATGAGCTAGGGTTTTTGCTTAAGGTTGCAGAGAAAAGTCATTTTGCTTGCTTGAGATGAATTCTTTATGAGAGAGAAAATAGATTTTGAGTATATATGGGATGTGAGGGGGCGGTTTTGGAATTCAAAAAGTTTGAAAATGATCAATGGTTGAGATTAAGTCTTGAAACCACATTAATTTTTCCACATTAAATGTGGCAGCATTTATGTCTAATCATAGGTAAAACGGGTATAGGCTTTTTACTGACACCATAATTATTGCTGACGCCAAGCCCAAAATATTTCCGCTCGCAGAAAACGAATATGTTTTGTCACTTAGCTCTTAAATAACTCAGCTATCTTTCATAAGTGACTTAACTCTACTTCTGTCTTCACATAATAAGCACCCGGCTGTCCAGCTAACTAGATACAGCTGACTAGCCGTCTTGTCTGTTTCACTAGGCTGACAAATGAAACTTTGCTAATTTTCAATACTTTCTTTCTTGATTCTGCTGATTGAGTCTTCTAAGCCTCCTAACTCAGCTCAATCAATCCATGCTCATTTTTAAGCTCTTCAAATCTTGATTCATATAATGGTTTAGTGAATATATCAGCTAATTGCTTATCAATTGATATGTATTCCAAAATGATGTCTTTCTTTTCAATTTTTTTTATAATAAGTGCGAAATATATATATTAAAAATGAAAAAAGAGTAATCCTGATCACAGGTAGATCAGGTAACCAAATGAAAGCCTGGAAATAATGTCAACAACCAAAAAACGAAGTGGTCACAAGCCGACCAAATGGCTGAATGGTTGGGGCCTCGTTAAAACCTTCCAAGGTAAAACCCACCCTTGTGGGAAAAATCCTTGGAAGGAAAAAGAGTACCCCCAGGAAAATAGGCGCCAAAAAAGAAACCTGAAGCGGTGGCGCATTAAGTAACAAACCTATAGGTGGATTGGCCAACATAATCATCAGTGAGGCGGTGAAGAAGGTTCAGGCGGGACGCCCACTGGCGCCACTCTCCGTCTTCTTGCTCAGCATGTCCGCCACCCGATTGCCTTCGCAAAAGATATGAGAGACTACAAGATCAATTTCATTGAGCAGATGCAAGGTATGGCGCCAATAGCTAAGATGGCGCCATGGGACCTCCATCGTTCTCTTCTCCAGCAGGTTCACCACATACATTGAATTCGATTCCAGCCAAAGTTGTGTCCATCCTTTTGCAAATGCGTAATGAATCGCCCACATTGCTGCAACCAATTCAGCCTCAAATGCGTACCCTGAACCACAGTGATGGACAAAACATCCACGAAATAATCCTCTACAATTCCGGAAGACACCGGAGGCTGTTAGATTGCCCGGCGCTCCTGAAGCACTTCCATCCGTGATAACCTTGATCCAACCCGGGAGGGGTTTTTGCCACTGGACCTCCACAATCTTCGGAGCATGCCTGACCCTTCCGGGAACTCTTAAACCACGCAGGATAAAGAGGTCTTGCTGATCATTATTCATGCATCCCCGGTCCAAAGATGCTGATTCAACAATGAGTACCTGTATGTGAATGAGTGCCGCCTCTGGAGTCCAGATTTTGTTGTGGAAAATAAGCTCATTACGGATGTGCCAAAGAAGCCAGATGCATGATAATATTGCCACACGTCAAAGGAAAGCGACCTGGTCACTAAAATGAAGAGCCATAAGCCGTACCAGCAGTTCATTGAAACTGTAAGCCTGGAAGGGGTGCACGTGAAAGGCTTGGAAGATCCAATGCCATAGATGCCCTGCAAAAGCACAAGAAACAAATAAGTGATCGACTGATTCCCCCGATTCCCTGCAAAGAATACAAACCGAAGGGCCAGTAAAACTTCCCCTAGCTCGTAAAGAATCCTGGACTGCCAATCGGTTGTGTATAGCTCTACATGCCACCACTGATCTCCGTTCCGGGATATGCTGGGACCAAATCCAAGAACCACATCTAACTGTCGGGCGTTGGGGATGTAAGAATTTATAAGCCGTCTTCGAGGTAACCGAACCATCCTCAGAGTTCATCCAAACACGAGTATCCCGGGATGTAGGCGCTTGGGACACGCATGATAGCTCGAACCAACTCCAAATAAGCCTCCACAAAGGGTAGGGTGAAGTGCCAGGATCCATCATAAAAGTAATCAGAGATACGCTGCTGGAATAAATACCTATAATTCTCTGGAATGCCAATTCTGTCAGCAATGGAATATCCCAACCAATTATCAATCCAAAATAATAACTCGGAATTGGCGCCTGGGATCCAACGAGAATCATCCAAGCAATCAGAAATACAGGGTTTAATCCCAGGCCAAATAGAAGAGGGAAGGAAAGACCTCCGGATGTCCCCATTTCTAGTAAAGTACCGTTGTCTGAGGGTCCTGAAAACCAACGAGTCCGAGTTCAGAACTTTCCAGCCCAATTTCATTAAGAAAGCCTTGTTAGCAGCCTTGAGCGATCGCACGCCCAATCCTCCCTCCGCCCTGGGCGTGCAGCATGTATCCCAGTTGACCACTACCTTCCCTTTAGAATTCATGTCTCCCGTCCAAATGAAATTACGCATGGCTTTTTCCATTTATTTTAACAGCGTGGCAGGCCATTTATAAATCATCATGGAGTGCACGAAAGAACTATTTATCATCGAGTTAACAAGGCAAACCCTACCAGCGAGGGAGAGGGACGAGCCTTTCCATCGTCGGAACTTAAAGATTATCTTGTCAAAGATAGGCTGTAAATCCGCAACCTTTGGAGCTCCCTTGAAGATTGGAGCGCCCAAGTAGATGGTGGGGAACGTCCCTGGATGAATCCCCAAAATATGTTGCACCCTCCCACGGACATAATGTGAAACCTGTGCCCCAAAATAAACCTTCGATTTCTGTGGACTAAACACTTGACCCGAGATATCTGCATAGTGAGTAGGAATCTGAAGCAAGGCCCGGGCATTGGAAGAAGATGCCCCAGACATGATGACGATATTGTCCGCATATAGAATGGATGCTGGGAAGATAATACTCCTTGGCGCCGTGAAGGCAGATAACCGGGACTGATCCATCGCTGCTGCGATAAACCGACCCAGGACCTCCTCCGTAATACAAAACAATATGGGTGATAAAGGATCCCCTTGTCTGACTCTCCTGGAATAGGAAAAATAACCAACCGGAGTCCCATTCAACAGCACAGATATTCTGGACGACCGAAGAACCACCTCCACCCAACGCACGAACGTCTCAGAGGGAAACCCAAACGTCGCAAGACATGTAGTAAAAATTCCCACGTCAATGTGTCGAATGCCTTACGAATATCGATTTTCAGTATCATATTCGAATATGTGCATCCCTGTAAGACATTAAACCCTTCAGATACCATGGCAATACACTCATGAATCTGTCTACCCGGGATAAAACCAAACTGAGTCGGGGATAAATAGTCAGCAATAATCGAACCCAAGCTCGTAGCCAAAATTTTCGTGATAATCTTGAAAAGGAAGTTGCTCATGACAATAGGGCGGAAGTTTTCAATGACATTGGCATCCTTAGTCTTAGGGATGAGCGCCATGAAGCTGGCATTCAATCCCAGAGGTAGAGACGAATTATTAAAGAAATAGTTAACAACGTCTGTTACCTCAGCAGATATGACATCCCACAAATGGTGGTAAAAAATCCCATTGAACCCATCAGGCCCCGGGGAGCTGTCTGAATCCATATCAAACATTTGTCGCACCTCGAATCGGAGGGAATGGGCTGTTAGGGTGGCATTGTCCCGCGCCCCAACCATTGGAGTGAGCACCTGGTTGACCAGCGAGAAATCCGTGATGGAGCTCCCGTTTTCCGCAAAGAGCTCCTCGTAAAATGAAATAATATGATTCCCAAGGACCGTAGCATCATCAATGAAGTTCCCTGCCACCATAAGCCCCTGAATCCCCGTGCGTCCCGTACGAATCTGGCTATGCCGATGAAAACATGTTGTGTTACGATCCCCATCCTTAAGCCAGGCAGTTCGGGCCTTTTGCTTAAGGAATTCATCCTGTGACTGCAACGTCTGCGAAAGCTTCAACTGGGCGTCCAACTATCTATCCCGGAGAGAGGAGGTATAGCCCAAAGTCTCAATATCTGCCTTAATCTGACGAAGTTGCTCCATCTGGCTATCCACACTGCGGTTAACATCCCCAAACACATCCCTGTTCCAATCTTTAATAACATATCGCAATTGCTTGAGCTTCCTCATGACTCGCAATAAAGGGTTGTGTGTGTCACAGGGAGAGCCCCAAGAGGTTGTAACCAAATCCCGGAATGAATTGTGGTGAATCCACATACGCTTGAGCTTTCTTTTCAATATGATCTCTTATGAAGTGATATCTGACATCAATGTGCTTGGTTCTTGAATGCAATACTGGGTTCTGAGTTATTGCAATAGCAATTGTGTTGTAATACATAATTGGAATCTCTTTTTCTTCTATATCATAATCTCTCAATTGTTGCCTCATCCATAATACTTGGGCATAACAGTTGCCTGTAGCTTTGTACTCTGCTTCAGCTGTGGATGTCGCGATTGAATTTTGTTTCTTGTTGAACCAAGAAACTAATCTATTTCCAAGTATTTGACAAGTACTAGATGTACTCTTCCTATAAACTCTACATCCAGCAAAATTTGAGTCTGAGTATCCAATCAATTTGAATACACACTCTTTGGAATACAATAAGCCAACTTCTTGGCTACCCTTCAAATATCTCAGATTCTTCTTAGCTGCAGTCATGTGACTTTCTTTGGGAGCAAACTGGAATCTTGCACATACACCAACTACAAAGGTGATGTCTGGTCTGCTGGCAGTTAGATAGAGCAATGATCCAATGAGTGCTCTATATCTTATTTGATCCACTGGCTTTTCTTCTACATCCATATCCATCTTTATAGAAGTATTCATAGGAATCTTCACATATGACTTTTCCTCCACACCAAATTTCTTCATTAAATCTGTGGTATACTTGGTTAGACTTATGAAGGTTCCATCCTTCATTTGCTTGACTTGAAGACCAAGGAAGAAAGTCAGCTCTCCCGTCGTACTCATCTCAAACTTCCCTTGCATAAGGTTTTGAGAATTTGTCACACAACTCTTTGTTTGTGGATCCAAAAATAATGTCATCCACATATATTTGAACAAGCAATATACTCTTTCCATCTTGAGTTCTAAAGAGTATTCTTTCAACTTTTCCTTTGGTGAAACCATTGTCTATTAGGAATTGAGACAATATATCATACCATGCTCTTGATGCTTTTTTCAAACCATACAATGCTTTCTTGAGCTTGTAGACTTTATCTCCTATAGTTTTCTGCTCAAAACCTGGAGGTTGTTCCATATAGACTTCTTCTTCTAAAAGTCCATTCAAAAATGAACTCTTCACATTCATTTGGTAGACTATGAAATTCTTGTGTGCAGCATAAGCAAGAAACATCCTATTGCTTCCAATCTAGCAACAGGTGCAAATGTTTCATCAAAATCTATACCTTCTTCTTGGCATTACCCTTTGGCTACCGATCCTGCTTTTTTTTTCACAACATATCCTTCCTCATTCATGTTGTTCCTAAGTACCCACTTTATACCAATGACATTTTGGTGAGTAGGCCTTTGAACAAATTCCCAAACTTTATTCCTTTCAAATTGATTTAGCTCTTCCTGTATAGCTATAATCCAATGAGTGTCATCTAATGCTTGTGACACATCATTTGGCTCAATTTGAGAAATGAAACAAGTGAACATAGCTTCGTGAGTTCTGGATCTTTTTCTTACTCCTTCTCTTACATTATCAATGACTAACTCAGGTGGATGGTCTGTTAGCCATCTCACATCTTGTTGGAATAAGTCTGTTGGATTGGTTCTTCTTGCAGCTAAGTTGTCTTGAACAACTTCTTCTTGATTATCTTCATTCAACTGCAAACCTTCCATCTGTCTCTGAGATTCAACTAACTCATCCTCATCAGGATCGAGTCTTCTAAGGTTTGCTTCAACATAAGTACTCTTCAGGATAGTTGGCTAATTCATCTTCTTAGCTAACTCATCAATGTTTTCTCCATTCACATTAGGTTCATCAAACACTACATGGACAGACTCTTCTAATACCATGGTCCTTTTGTTCAGCACTCTGAAAGCTTTACCTTCAGTAGAGTATCCTAGGAAGACACCTTCATCAACTTTAGCATCAAAATCTTTCAAATTCTCCTTACCATTAATGTGAATAAAACATTTGCTTCCAAAAATATGAAAATATCCCACATTAGGTGTAACGGCCCTCCCTTCCAGATCGACAACTGTCCCTACAAATCAACACAAGTCTTTCCAGCGCACTTTGTCCTCACTCACATGCACCCTGGGAGCAGCTTTTCAGGGGGTCACCCATCTCATAATTGCTTCGGGCCAAACACGCTTAACTTTGTAGTTTTTATGAGATGAGCACCAGAAAAGAATATGCATCTTATTGGTATGAGTAGTACTTATCAAATCTTTTAAACTCTCCTCAACTATATAGTCCCATACTTACACAGTCTTAGAATCTCCACTTATTCGGGTGTGGGATCGGTTCATTCATGTTCCCCTCCACCTAGAAGCTTGCCAGAAGCCGCTCATTGTCCGTGCCTTCTTTTTGTACCGGTGATCACTCCCCGCCCTCTTTGGCCCGGATGTCACATGCCCACCAACTTCCGCTTGATTTGTTCTGAAACCACACCGTACTAGGAGAGGTCCCACTCTGATACCATTTATAATTGCCCAGCCTTCCAGATCGATGACTGTCCCCACAAACTAACACGAGTCTTTCCAGCGCGCTTTATCCTCACTCACGTGCACCTTGGGAGTAGCTTCCCAGGGGGCCACTCATCTCATATTGCTCCGGGCCAAGTACGCCTAACTTTGGAGTTTTTATGAGATGAGCACCAGAAAAGAAGATGCATCTTGTTGGTATGAGTAATACCTATCAAATCTTTTAAGCTCTCCTCAACTGTATCGTCTCATACCTACACAGTTTCAAAATCTCCTCTTATTTGGGTATGGGATCGGTTCATTCATGTTCCCTTCCGCCTAGAAACATGCCACAAGTCGCTCATTGTTCGTGCCTTCTCTTTGCACCGGCGATGACTCCCCGCCCTCTTCAGCCCCAGGCGTCATATTAGACTTCCTTCCTGTCCAAGTTTCATAGGGGGTCTTGGACAACGTCCTATTAATCATACACATATTCTGATTGTAGCAAGCAGTGTTAATGGCTTCAGCCCGAAATCTCTTAGGCAATGCAGCTTCAGCTAACATGGTCCTTGCAACTTCCTTGAGGGCTCTGTTTCTTCTTTCAGCCACTCCATTCTGTTGAGGAGTTTTTGGAGCTGATAACTCATAAGCAGTACCATTTTCCAGGCCATACTAAGTTATAATCACATTGACAAACTCAGTTCCTCAATCAGACCTTATCTTGATAATGGTTTGACTCTTCTCATTTTGAACTATCTTCATTAGCTGAAGAAGCTTCTGCAAAGTTTACTTTTTATTACACATAAAAATGGTCACTAATGTGTATTTCTTTCCACTTGCTAGCTGGCTCAATTGGTCCAAATAGATCCATGACCAATAAATACAAGATCCTTGTTAAAGAAGGACTTGGTTTATCCTTGAAAGATGACTTGATATGCTTTTCTTTCTGACATGCATTACATATGCTTTCTTTCTTGTAGGCAGAGTCCGGCAATCCTTCAACCAAATGACTCCTTGCAAGCTTTTTCTTGAAGTTCAGGTGACTCAGCTTCTTGTGCCACAACCAACTTGATCTAACTATGCTCTTTGCTAACAGATATGTGCTTGGTGTAGCAGTGGACTAATCCACTACATACAAATTTTTCTTTCTCGTTCCTGAAAGCACTACTTCATTTGATTTAGCATCCTTGATCTGGCAGACACCCATGTTGAATCCAACATTGTAGCCTTTATCACAGAGTTGGCTGATACTCAGCAGATTGAAATTCATCTCTTCAACATAGGCAACATCTGTGATTTCTAGTCCATTCTTCTTGATGGATCCAATGCCTTTGATTTTCCCTGGAGCTTCATCTCCTCCAAATATGACTTTGGCTCCCCTTGATTCCTTGAAATTTGATAGATTCTTTTTGTTTTTTGTCAAGTGTCTGGAACAACCACTATCCATGTACCAGGTTCCTTGGCACTCTGTTGTTCCTTGAACCTGCAATCAACGAAATTAAGTTTTAGGTACCCAAACTTGTCTAGGTCTTGAGGGGTTAGCACTATAACGTGATCCAACCAACCTATAGCTAAATGATCTGACTCTAAGAGGTTGCCATTTATCAGTTCCATAATCATAATGAATTTTAGCAGATTTTTTTGGAGCTTTAGGAACATACAAAAGTCTCTTTTGTCTGTATGTCTGTGTGTGTGTTTGTCCATTTGTTTTTCTTGGATAATATGGAAACTTTTGTGCATTATAAACATTATGCTTGGGTGCATATGTGTGTTGATTTCTATGACTTGGAAATGACCTATGATTAGTCTGAGGTCTCTCCCACTTGGGCTTGTATCCCATAGGACTTGGCTGATATTTCATTTTAGGGTTCCAGTCAGCCTGTGTTGGATAATTTCGACCATTCCCTTCATGTGATTTCTTTTGGTGAAACCACTGGGGCCTTTGGTAGTTGTATTTAGATTTCACAGAATATTTCTTGTTTGGAGACTGCTGTTAAGCTTTTCTAAATTTAGTTTCAGCAGCTCTCTCAACATACTCAGCTGGCTTTTTTCCCTTACCTTTATAACTAAGGCCAACATCTGAGTGTTTGTGATTGTGTGTGGGTTCAACATATGGTGCTTTTGGCTTTTGGATTCCCCCATTTCTTGAGGATCTTTTTTCCATCATCACTCTTGGAGTTTGTGCATTGACAAAGAAATTGAAACCTAAGCCTGCTTTGTCTTCATTTTCTTTTTGTATCATCATCAATTCATCCAATGTTTTAGATGACTTGTTGAGTGATGCAATCACATTTTTCTGTTCTTTTTCCCTCTTTTCCTTTTCAGCTATGTGTGCTTTGACCTTAGCTATTTCAGCCTTTAACTCTTTATTCTCATCAGCTGTGTGAATAAGAGTACTCAGATCTTCAGGTCAGCTGTGAGTTTTGGCACTTGAGTTGGCTGTTTTCCTCATTTAAAAGTGTGTGAGGATTTTATGTGCTCAATATCTTTCATCATTTTGCCTTGCAGCCATCATGACTTTCTTTTTCTCTTGTCTTCTTTCCCTGAAGACTTTCTCATCCTCTTCATTCCTATATTTGTTGACTGGTGGATAAGGGCAGTCAATTGTAAAGTGACCTAGCTGTCTGCAATTCCAACACAGATCTTCAGCTTTCTTGTTCTCAGCTCTCTTAGGGGTTCTCTCTTCCTTTCCCTCTGGAAGGAGCTGAATGTCTTCTGGAGGATTCACACTGATTCCTTTTGTAGTTCTTATTGAAGAACTTGTTGAATCTCTTAACCATCAGGGCAATCTTCTCTTTATCAATGATGTCCTTGGATTCAACAGTCTTTGATTCTTCAACCAACAGAGCAGTTGTTTTTGGCACAGCTATCTCATCTTGCTCTTTCCTTTTGAGCTCGAATTCGTAAGCTCTAAGATATGAGAATAGCTCATGGTTGGAAATCTTTGTTAGGTCTATTGAATGTCTGAGAGCTGTCACTTTCATTTCCCACTCAGCTAGGAGAGATCTGAGAATTTTCATACACATTTCCTTCTGTGTATATTCTTCACCAGCCATCATATTGAAGTTTTCGAACTTCTGCACTGCAACTGTCAATTTGTTCTCTTTTATTTGATATGAGGCTTCACAAATAAGAGTTAGCTTTTCCCATATTTCTTAAGCAGTCCTGCAAGATTTAACTTTGTTAAACATTAAATTTAAAATATCCTTGGCCATGTTGTCCAAGTTATATCTTTTTCTATCTTCATTGGTCCATTCGCTTCGAGGCTATTCCACCATAGCGGGTTTTTCAGCAGCATCCTCAGCAATTTTTACAGCCGTATTCACCTTGGTGATTTTATTGGGTCCATCCTCAATGACAAACCAAATTTAATCATGCAAAGCTGAGAGATTTGCCTGCATATGAATCTTCCAGTCATCAAACTCTTCGACAGTAAACATATGAATGCGAGATAGATTTGCTTCCATGATAATAACTTTGGACGAAATTTTGAAAAACTTTCAAGCGTTGTTCTTTTGAAAAGATTGAGATCTAGTTCAGTAACCAGTGCGGAAGGTTCTTTGAACCAACTTCTCTGATACCACTTGTAGGTCCCAAGTTGTGTCAGTTAAGTCTAGAAGGGGGTTGAACAGACTTAACCAATTTTTTTAATTTTAAATTAAATCAGAGTATACACAAGTAAAAAAGCTAACTCTCTTGGGAGAGAGCTGGGTCAAACCTCAAAAAAAGAGTTAACCACTCAACAGACTCGAGAAATCTATTGATAAAGTAACTCGGCTGAGTGAAGTTAACTTTTTAGAATATCAGCTAACTTGGTTTTTAATAGCGGCAGTCTTACACCCTTTTTAAGTTATGGTTTTCAACACTTGTATTAGATTAAGTTATTATCAGTTGAGTAAGCAAATATATCAGCAGTAATAAATATGCAGAAAATAAATTTTTTTTGAATAAATGCGAGAATATATATATATATATATAAATGAAAAATAGTAGTCCTGATCACAGGCTGATCAGGTAACCAAAGTAGTAAAGCCTGGGAACAAAGTCAAAGAAAATAACAAAATGGTCACAAGCCGACCAGATGGCTGAATGGTTGGGGCCTCATTAAAACCTTCAAAGGTAAAACCCACCCTTGTGGGAAAAACCCTTGGAAGGAAAAAGAGTACCCCCCATGAGAAAATGCGTCCGAAATAGAAAAAACCAGAAGATGAGACGCACTAGCTAACAAACCTATAGTTGGATAGGCCAACGTAATCCTGAGTGAGGGGCGAGATGATGGCCGCTGGGGGCACCCCCCACCACGTAGCCTCGTGCTATGTCTTGCTAAGAATATCCATTGCCCGGTTGCCTTCCCTAAAGATGTGCAAAACCACCAAGTTCATCTGAGAAAGGAGATGCGGAGTGTATCACCACATGCTCAGATGGCGCCAAGGAAGCTCTGTGGATCTCTTCCGCAGCAGTTCCACCACATAGATTGAGTCCAATTCCAGCCATAGTTGATTCCAGCCCCTCGCAGAAGCGTAATGAATGGCCCGCATGGCCGCCATCAACTCCACCTCAAAAGCAAAACCCAAACCACATCTTTCCACAAAGCACCCGCGAAAGAACCCTCTGCAGTTGCGAAAAACTCCGGAAGCAGTGAGACGCTCGGGCGACCCATTGTGCTGCCGTTGATGTTAACTTTAATCCAGCCCGACAAGGGATTCTACCAAGTAACCTGCACAATCTTCGGGGCCTGTTGTGGGCGCCAAGGAACCTGAAGCCGGCGGAGAATGAAAAGGTCCCTTTGATCATTGTGCATGCAACCTCGGTCCAAAGAAGATGACTCAAGAATTAGAACACGAAGGCGTAGGATGGCTACCTCTAATGTCCAGATCTTGTCATGGAAGGTCAGATCATTTCTGATTTGCCAGATGAGCCAAAACCGGATAACACTGCAACCCGCCAAAGAAAGGTAACCTGCTCACTGAAATGAAAACTCATTAAACTCACCAAAAATTCATTGAAGCTATAAGCCCTAAAGTAGTGGATATCAAAGGCGTCAAAAATCCACTTCCATAGGGCCCCTGCAAAAACACATGAGACAAATAAATGATCAGTATTCGCACAAGACAACAAAGAACACAAACCGAGGGGCCTGTGAAGGAATCCCGTGGTTGCAGAACATCCAATACCGCCAGTCAATTATGAATGGCGCGCCATGTCACAATCAAACATCTTTCCGGAATGTGAGGTGACCAAGTCCAGGAACCCCATTGAACCACATGGGAGTGAGGGCGCAGATAGGAGTAAGCCGCCTTTGAGGTAACGATCCCATCATCATAGTGTAGCCATGCCCACGTGTTCGACGAATCCGGGGCGATGGGGACTCTAACAATATCTCGAACCATATCCAAATATGCCTCTATGAACGATAGAGTGAAGTGCCAAGTCCCATCGTAAAAGTAATCCGAAATGCGCTGCCGAAATAAATACCTGTACTCCTGCGGGTTACTAATCCTATCGGCAATAGTGTAACCCAGCCAATTGTCCAGCCATAATGAAATGCCGGAGTTGCATCCAGGAATCCAGCGGCAGTCCTCCAAGAATCCCGAGATCCCAGGCCTAACCCCCCTCCAAATGGAAGAGGGGATGTACGAACGGCATGGAGATCCATCAGAAGTGAAAAAGCGCTTTCTGAGGGTGCTGTAAACCAAAGAGTTTGAAGTCGTAATCTTCCAACCCATCTTCATAAGGAAGGCATTGTTGGCGACAACGATGGATCGGACGCCCAAGCCTCCTTCCGCCCGTGGCATACAACAACGACTCCAGTTCACCACCACTGAGCCTTTAGAGTTCACATTACCAGTCCAGATGAAATTACGCATGGCCTTTTCCATTTGCTGAAGCAATTTTCTAGGCCACTTATACACCATCATAGTATGCACGAAGGAGCTGGTAATCACCGAATTCACCAAACAAATGCGGCCAGCAATAGACAAAGAGGACCTTTCCATCTTCTGAACTTAAAAATAATCTTATCAAAGACTGGTTGAAGATCAGCCACTTTAGGCGCACCCTTGAAGATGGGCGCCTAGATAGACCGTAGGGAAGGCGCCCATATGCATCCCTATAATCGTCTGAATACGTCCTCGCATATAATTAGAATCCCGGTTGCCAAAATAAACTTTAGATTTATTAGGATTGAAAATATGCCCCAAAATGTCCGCATAGAGATTGAGCATCTGAATGATGGTACGTGCATTGCTCGTGGAGGCCCCACACATAATCACAATATCGTCCACATACATAATCGATGAGGGAAAGATCACCTGCTTTAGCGCCAGGAAGGCTTGAAGCTGGTTTCTTTTGACCGCCTCCTCTACTAATCTACTCAGAACGTCTTCTACGATGCAAAGAGCAGGGGGGATAACGGATACCCCTATCTAACCCCTCGAAAACAAGAGAAATAACCGACATGTGACCCATTCAGAAGGACCGAAATTTTGGAAAAATGAAGGATAATTTCTATCCAGTGAACGAACACTTCGGAGAAACCAAAGCGACGCAACACATGTATCAGAAAACCCCAATTAACCTTATCAAATGCCTTGCGAATATAAATTTTTGAGATCATGTTGGTGTGATTCCGCCCCTGCAAGATATTAAACCCTTCCGAAACTAAAGCGATACAATCGTGAATCTGCCTGCCCGAGATAAATCCAAACTAAGTAGAGTAAGAAGAAATGATGGAGCCCAAACGAGTCGCCAAAATCTTCGTGATAATCTTAAAAAGGAAGTTACTCATCACAATCGGTCTAAAGTCCTCCACCATATTAGCCTCCTTAGTCTTTGAGATGAGTGCCATGAAACTGGCGTTCAACCCCGCCGGAAAGGATGCCGTGACAAAGAAATAATGGACGGCCGCCAACACCTCATCTGACACAATGTCCCAGAAATGCTGATAGAATTTCCCACTGAAACCGTCCGACCCCAGAGCACTATCCAAACCCATATCAAACACTGCCTGTTTAACCTCAAACTCCGAAGGAATAGCCGTCAATAGCGCATTATCAATCGTGCTAACAGTAGGGGAAATCAGCTGGTCGACCAAAGTGTAATCCGAGCTGGTTTGTATAAAATCAAATAATGTGATTTCCAAGGGCCACTGGATCATATGTGTAGGTACCATCAACCATCAATCCCTGAATCCCTGAACGCCCATTTCTAATCTGGCAGCGGCGATGAAAGAATGCCGTGTTGCGGTCCCCATCTTTTAACCAAGCTGAGCGGGCTTTCTGCTGAAGAAAATCGGACTGCATGAGCAACGTGCGAGAAAGCACCCTCTGCACCTCAAATTCCATTTCCCTGAGTGCCTCCGTGAAACCCTCAGATTCAATATCTGCTTGAATCTGCCGGACCCTTTCCATCTGATAATCCACCTGACGATTAACATCCCCAAATACCTCCTTAGTCCACACCTTAATCGTCTGTCTCAACCTCTTGAGCTTCCACATGACGCGCTGCAATGGATTGGGCGACGCGCATGGGAGCGCCCAAGAGGCAGTAACAATACTCCGAAAAGAATCATGATGAAGCCACATGCGCTGAAACTAAAAAGGAGACGGGCCCTTGGTAATGGCAGAAGAACAAGATACCATAATGGGATGGTGATCGGAACCAATGCGCGGAAGGACTAAACCCTTAACAACTTGCCAAAAAGCAAAAAATTGACTAGTTGCCAAGGCTCGATCCAGTTTAGCCTGAAGAAGAGATAGAGGCCTTCGGGGGGAGCACCAAGTAAACGAATTCCCCGAAGTCGGCACAACAAATAACCCTGCATCCTCCAAGAAGTCCCTGAAGTCTTTACAAGAAGCCTGGGATAAAGTACCCGTGCCAGAACGCTCATGATGTCCCAACACAGCATTGAAATCCCCATAAGCAGCAGATCAGTAAGACCCAATTTCATCAGCTCCAACCAAAGGGCACGACTAGCAACATGATCACACAAACCATTAGCAAAACCAACATGGAAAACCATTGAACCAAATTGAATTTGCAAAATAATACACTGAGAAGAAGACCAAACCTGATTATGGACAGAAATACTCGCATCGCAAAGAACCCAAATATCTGGGTGTCCGTTCGCCCGGAAGCTCTGAGCAGCGAACCTGAGCCCCAAGCTACTCCAGTAAGAATCCGAAATGGATGAAATGTCCACCTTGCAGAAAATAAAATGTTGAAAGTAATTTTTTTAATAAATTCGAATATATAGATAAAAAAGAAAAAGAGAGTTGTCCTGATCACAGGCTGATGAGTTAGCCAAAAGAAAGCCTGAAAACATTGTCAGAAATAAAAACGAAATGGCCACAAGCCGACCAAATGGCTGAATGGTTGGGGCCTCGTTAAAACCTCCCAAGGTAAAACCCACCCTTGTGGGGAAAACCCTTGGCAGGAAAAATAGTACCCCCCATAATGGAAATAGGCGCCCAGAAGGAGAAAAAAGAATCCAGGACGCACTTAGCTAACAAACCTATAATTGGACTGGCCAACATAATCATCAGTGATAAAAGGCGCGAGGTCCATAATCCGTCTTCTTGCTCAGAATGTCTGCAACCCGATTACCTTCCCGAAAAATATGTGAGACCACCAAATCCATCTGAGAGAGTAGATGAAGAGTGTAATGCCACTGGCTAAGGTGACACCATGGGACATCAACAGATCTCTTCTCCAGCAAGTTCACCACATACATCGAGTCCGATTCCAGCCAAAGTTGAGTCCATGTCCATCCTTTAACAAATGCATAATGGATCGCCCACATTGCTGCCACCAACTCAGCTTCAAACGCATGACTTGCACCACACTGGTTCACAAAACACCCTCGAAAGAAACCTCTGCAATTTCGGAAGACCCCGGAGGCTATGAGGCGTCCTGGCGCCCCGGAAGCACTGTCGTCCGTATTCACCTTAATCCATCCCGGGAGGGGTTTCTGCCAATTAACTTCCGCAATCTTTGGGGCTTGTCTGGCACGCCCAGGAACATGCAACCTACGCAGGATGAGAAGGTCTCGTTGGTCATTGTGCATGCAGCCCCGATCTAATGAAGATGATTCCACGATGAGAGCCCGACCATGAAGAAGAGCCGCTTCCACCATCCACAGTTTGTTGTTAAAAACCAACTCATTTCGGATATACCAAATGAGCCATATGCAAGATAGAATAGCCACACGCCATATGAAAGCAACCTACTCACTAAAATGAAAGTTCATTAAACGCACCAGGAATTCATTAAAGCTATGAGCCATAAATAGGTGAACGTCAAATGAATCAAAAATCCATCGCCAGAGAGCCCCTACAAATACACTAGAGACAAACAAATGGTCAACTGATTCAGCAGCAAGACAACAAAGCGCACAAACAGCATGGTCCAGTAAAACTTCCCCTGGTCCACAATAAGTCCAAGACTGCCAATCGATTGTGAATAGCCCACCACGCCACCACCGATCGGCTTTTTGGAATGTATTGCGACCATATCCAAGAACCCCATCTAACCACCGGCGAATGGGGGCGAATATGAGAATACGCAGCTTTCGAAGTAACCTTCCCATCATAAGCAATTTTATAGTGGTTCGAGGATTGGTAATTCCTCTACTCCACTCTTCTCCAACTCCTGGAGGTGATTTCCACTAATGCAACAGCAGTTACAAAAGGATAATATTGTCCGAGTAAGCCATTATCACACATCTAGCTTCACTCTTGGGACTCAACTCTTCGTAAGGCAGCTGCCTCACTACTTCGGCTCTTCAAACCTTTTGGACTTGGTCACTTAGCCCTCCGATGGATTCGAACCAGGTTCTTCTTACTTGAACCTCACTGCACTTCCTTCACTTCGTGGATATACAGACCCCTTGTTGTTTTTCAAACAAATTTCCTCTTCAACTGTTGAAGTTGTCTTCCTTCCTTCATTCAAGGAAAACCAATAGAAAAAATTTGTCTCTAAAAGAACTCTCTTTCCCTACGTCTTACGATCGCCGGCTGCCTTCCTCCCCCCTTCGATCGTCTCTCCCGGCCGCTCCATGGCGGAGCTGCCCTTTTACGGGTTTACGTCTAACTACGATCCACCCCCAATTGCATCTTCTGGAATATCCGGGGGATTGGGAACATTGCATCTCGTAATGTTCTTAAGGCTTTATATCGCAAACATAAACCTTCTATTTTAGCCATTTGTGAACCTAAGGTGGACATTTCATCCATTTCGGATTCTTACTGGAGTAGCTTGGGGCTCAGTTTCGCGGCTCAGAGCTTCAGGGCAAACGGCCGCCCAGATATTTGGGTCCTATGCGATGCGAGCATCTCTGTCCATAATCAGGTTTGGTCTTCTTCTCAGTGTATTATTTTGCAAATTCAGTTTGGTTCTATGGTTTTCCATGTTGGTTTTGCTCATGGTTTGTGTGATCATGTTGCTCGTCGTACCCTATGGTTGGAGCTGAGAAACTTGGGTATCACTATTCTGCTGCTGATTGGGGATTTCAATGCTGTGTTGGGACATCATGAGCATTCCGGCACGGGTACTTTATCCCAAGCTTCCTGTAAGGACTTCAGGGATTTCTTGGAAGATGCAGGGTTATTTGTTGTGCCGACTTCAGGGAATTTGTTTACTTGGTGCTCCCCCCGTAGGCCTCTAGCTCTTCTTCAGGCTAAATTGGATCGAGCCTTGGCAACTGGTCAATTTTTCGCTCTTTGGCAAGTTGTTAAGGGTTTAGTCCTTCCGCGCATTGGTTCAGATCACCATTCCATTCTGGTCTCTTGTTCTTCTTCCATTACCAAGGGCCCGTCACCTTTTCGGTTTTAGTGCATGTGGATTCATCATGCTTCATTCCAGGATCTTGTCACTACCTCTTGGGCGCTCCCGTGCACGTCGCCTAACCCTTTGCAGCGTGTCATGTGGAAGCTCAAAAGGTTGAGACAAACGATCAAGGTATGGAATAAGGAGGTATTTGGGGATGTTAATCGTCAGGTGGGTTATCAGATGGAAAGGGTCCAGCAGATTCAAGCAGATATTGAATCCGAGGGTTTCACAGAGGAACTCAGGCAAAGGGAATTGGAGGCACATAGAGAGCTTTCTCGCATGTTGCTCATGCAGTCTGATTTTTTTCAGCAGAAGGCTCGCTCCGCTTGGTTAAAAGATGGGGATCGCAACACGTCATTCTTTCATCGTCGCTGCCAAATTAGAAATGGGCATTTAGGGATTCAGGGTCTGATGGTTGATGGTACATACACAGAGGATCCGGTGGCCCTTGGAAATCACATTATTTCATTTTATACGGATCTTTTCGCGGATACAGGGTATACCAGCTTGGATTACACTTTGGTTGACCAGTTGATTTCACCTACGGTTACCACAATTGATAATGTGCTCTTGATGGCCATTCCTTCGGAGGACGAGGTTAAAGAGAGAGGCAATGTTTGATATGGGTTTGGATAGTGCTCCGGGGCCGGACGGTTTCAGTGGGAGATTTTATCAGCATTTCTGGGATGTGGTGTCAGATGAGGTGTTGGCGGCCATCCGTTATTTCTTTGTCACGGCCTCCTTTCCGGCGGGACTGAACGCCAGTTTCATGGCACTCATCCCAAAGACCAAGGAGGCTAATGCGGTGGAGGATTTTCGACCAATCTTCATGAGTAACTTTCTTTTTAAGATTATCACGAAGATTTTGGCTACTCGTTTGGGCTCCATCATTCCTTCTTACTTGTCTCCACACGAGTTTGGTTTTATTAGGGAAGGCAAATTCATGACTGCATCGCGTTGGTTTCGGAAGGGTTTAATATTTTGCAGGGGCAGAATGACACCAACATGATCTTAAAAATTGATATCCGCAAGGCTTTTGATACGGTTAATTGGGGATTTTTGATTCACATGTTGCGTCGCTTTGGTTTCTCCAAAGTGTTCCTTCACTGGATAGAGATTATCCTTCATTCTTCCAGAATTTCGGTCCTCCTAAATGGGTCGCCTGTGGGTTATTTCGCTTGTTTTCGAGGGGTTAGGCAGGGGGTTCTGTTATCACCCCTGCTATTTTGCATCGCAGAAGACGTTCTGAGTAGATTAGTGGAGGAGGCGGTGAGGAGGAACCACCTTCAGGCGTTTATGGCACCTAATCAGGTGATCTTCCCTTCGTCGATTATGTATGCGGACGATATTGTGATTATGTGTGGGGCCTCCACGAGCAATGCATGTTCCATTATTCAGGTGCTCAATCTTTATGCGTACATTTCAGGGTAGATTTTCAATCCGAATAAATCCAAAGTTTACTTTGGCAGCCGATTTCTAATTATGTGCGAGGGCGTATCCAGACGATTACAAGGATGCATATAGACGCCTTCCCTACGATCTATCTAGGCGCCCCAATCTTCAAGGGGGCGCCTAAAGTGGCGGATCTTCAGCCAGTGTTCGATAAGATTATCTTTAAATTCAGGAGGTGGAAAGGGTCCTCGTTGTCTATTGTTGATCGCATTTGCTTGGTGAATTCGGTGATTACCAGCTCCTTCGTGCATACCATGATGGTTTACAAGTGGCCTAGAACATTGCTTCGGCAAATGGAAAAGGCCATGCGTAATTTTATCTGGACTGGGAATGTGAACTCTAAGGGTTCAGTGGTGGTTAACTGGAGTCGTTGTTGTATGCCACGGGCGGAAGGAGGCTTGGGCGTCCGTTTCATCGTGGTTGCCAACAATGCCTTCCTTATGAAGATGGGTTGGAAGATTATGACTTCAAACTCTTTGGTTTACATCACCCTCAGAAAGCGCTTTTTCACTTCTGAGGGTTTTCCACGTCGTTCATACATCCCCTCTTCCATATGGAGGGGGGTTCTGCCTGGGATCTCGGGATTCTTGGAGGACTGCCGATAGATTCCCAGATGCAACTCCGGCATTTTGTTCTGGCTGGACAATTGGTATCCCGCAGGAGTACAAATATTTATTTCGGCAGCGCATCTTAGATTACTTTTATGATAGGACTTGGCACTTCACTCTATCGTTTATAGAGGCATATTTGGATATGGTTCAAGATATTGTTAGAATCCCCATTGCCCCAGATTCGTCGGATGGGCGGGCATGGCCACACTCTGATGATGGGACCGTCTCCTCGAAGGAGGCTTACTCATATCTACGCCCTCACTCCCCGGTGGTTCAATGGGGTTCCTGGATTTGGTCACCTCACATTCCGGAAAGACGTTCGATTGTGACTTGGCGCGCCATTCACAATCGACTGGCGGTTTTGGATGTTCTGCGACCATGGGTTCTTTTACAGGCCCATTGGTTTGTGTTCTTTGTTGTGCTGACGTGGAATCTATTGATCATTTATTTGTCTCATGCGCTTTTGCAGGGGCCCTATAGAAGTGGATTTTTGACTCTTTTGATATCCATCACTTTAGGGCTTATAGCTTCAATGAATTCCTGGTGCGTTTAATGAGTTTTCATTTCGGTGAGCGGAGTTTCTTTTCTTTGGTGGGTTGCGGTGTTATCCTGTATTTGGCTCATCGGAAAATCGGAAATGACTTGACCTTCCTTATGCAGGTGCATGCATAATGACCTAAGGGACCTTCTCATTCTCCGTCGGCTACGGGTCCACGGGCGCCCAAGACAGCCCCAAAGATCGTTCGAGTTAATTGGCGTAAACCCTTGCCGGGTTGGATTAAAGTGAACACCGAGCAGGTGCATCCGACTCGCCGGGCGTCTCACCGCTTCCGGAGTTTTTCGCAGTGCGCAGGGTTCTTTCGCGGATGTTTTGTGGAAGATGTGGTTCGGGTTTTGCTTTTGAGGCGAGTTGATGGCGGCGGCGGGCCATCCATCACGCTCGAAAGGGGCTAAATCATCTATGGGCCGAGTCGGACTCGGTTTATGTGGTGGAATTTTGCGGAAGAGATCCACAAAGGTTCCTTGAGACATTTGAGCATGTGGCGATACACTCTGCACCTCCTTTCTCAGATGAACTTGGTGGCTTCGCACATCTTCAAGGAAGGCAACAGGGCAGCCGATATTCTTAGCAAGACTTCGCACGAGGATACGTGGTGGGGGCCATCCCCAGCGGCCATCATCTCGTCCCTCACACAGCATTATGTTGGCCAAGCCAATTATAGGTTTGTTAGATAGTGCGATTGGTCTTCTAGTTTTCTCTGTTTTGGACGCTTTTTCCTCATGGGGGGTACTCTTTTTCCTTCCAAGGGTTTTTCCCACAAGGGTGAGTTTTACCTTGGAAGGTTTTAAAGAGGCCCCAACCATTCAGCCATCTTGTCGGCTTGTGACCATTTCGTTAGTTTCTTTGACTTTGTTCCCACGCTTTACTTCTTTGGCTACCTGATCAGCCTGTGATCAGGACTACTCTTTTTCATTTATATATATATATATATATATATATATATTCACATTTATTCCTTCCTTCACTGAGATTTGTTGGTTAAAATTACTTCGGATGTTTAAGCTTGAGGATTTGAAACTTTAGCTTAGAGAGAATATTGCAGTTGCTTGATTTGCTCAGATTTCTCTTGTATATGTCACGTACGTCTCTCAGTAATTTTCTCAGCCTTTTATAGTGAGAGTTTGAAAATGTGTATGTTGAAGAGATAAACAATTTTCAAACTTCACTTCTTGTTTGTTGGCTTGTCTTGTTGTGCAGCTACTTGCACTCTTTCAGTAAGGCAACTTTTAAGGTTGCAGGCTTGTCCCTTACCATTTTGGGTAAGTCTTGACTTTTCTTTGCACTTCTTCAGTTAGTCTTCTGCATCTTCAACTTGGCTGATTCATAACTCAGTTATCTATATCACTATTACAAAGTTAAAATACATACGGAAAATAGGGTGCCAACTTTTTAATCTAAGTTTTCTATGTATCATCAAAATCTATACAAACAAATTTTCTAACAATATTGGTATTCGTGTTTGATGCTTCATTGAATGCTTTCTGTAATTTTTTACAGGAAGTAGCAGAATGCAAAAAATATGATTTATGCAGATTTACATTCTTCACAGTGCATTGTTATGCAGGTACAATTGGGCTCTATGGTTTTTCATATTGGCTTTGATCATGGTTTGAGTGATCATATCTCTCGGCGCACACTTTGGTTGGATTTGAGGAATTTGGGTCTTGATGATCTGTTGCTTATTGGGGATTTTAATGTTGTTTTGGGTCATCATGAGCGCTCTGGCAGTGGTATTTTATCCCAAGACTCATTCTCCCCCCGAACGCCTCTATTGCTCCTTCAGGCTAAGTTGGATCGAGCCCTAGCGACGTGTCGATTCTTCTCTTTTTGGCATGTTGTTAAGGGCTTGGTTCTACCTTGCATTGGCTCGGATCATCACCCCATTTTGGTTTCTTGTTTGTCTTCTATTTGTAGGGGTCCGGTTCCATTTTGTTTCCAGTGTATGTGGGTTTATCATGATTCATTTCGTGATCTGGTGACGTCTTCTTGGGTTCCCCCATGTGCCATGCCCAACCCCTTATTGTGCGTCATGTGGGAGCTCAAAAGGTTACGTCAGGTTATTAAGACCTAGAATAGGGATGTGTTTGTTGATGTTAATCGTCGGGTTGAGAGTCAGATGCAGAAGGTTCGACAGATTCAAGCAGATATAGAGACATATGGTTTTTACAGCGGCACGACGGGATGCATAATTCGAAGCCCAGAATGAGTTGTCTCACACGCTTTTATTACAATCTGAATTCCTTAAGCAGAAAGCCCACTTGGCCTGGCTTAAGGATGGGGATCGTAATATAATGTTTTTCATCACCGTTGCCAGATTCGCAGTGGACGCTCGAGGATCCAGGGCCTGATGATCGATGATAATTTCTCAGATGATACGGCTGTTTTTAGGAGTCATATTATATCCTTCTATAAGGAGCTTTTTGCGGATTTAGTGGGCAGCACTTTGGATTACTCTATGGTTGATTAGGTTATTTTTCCTATTACGAGGACTTCGGATAAAGCCAGTTTGATGGTTATTCCTTTGGATTTGGGGATTAAAGAGGCGGTTTTTGATATGGGTTCTGATGAAGGTCATCCCGTAGTTACAACTCAAGGAAATAAAGAACCGATGATGATTCATGGAGGGCCAATCACGAGAGCAAGAGCTAAACAAATTAAGCAAGCTTTGATGACTCTTGTTGCTGAAATTAAAGAAAATGTGCAAGGGAGCTCAATACAAGGCCAAGTAATGAATGTTATTCAAGTTGTTGGGCCAGAATGCATCAAATAAGTTGGGCTCAAGCATGGAACTGAATTGAAGACTTAATTTGGAGTTTATGAGCCATGATTTTCGTCCAACACCTCAAGCCCAAGAGGAGTGATGTTTCATTTTGCTTAAAATGGTCAATTTTCAGCATTTTGTTAGTCAAAGTGTCTTAGTTAAGTTAATCAAGTATGATTATTCAATAAAGTAAGTCTAGTAGTCATTTTCCAAGTCTAGAAAGGTTGTCTAGTCTAGTAATCATTTTCCAAGTCTAGTAAAGGTGGTCTAGAGTGTCTCTTCACATGGGGGAGTCATTTTCTATGTTGTAAGACTAGAAAAAGGGGTCAAGAATGTCTCTTCAAATCCCATGAAAAGCCAATTCGGGATTAACATTGAAGCATCATATTGTAACTATAAAAGCATGGCAGCCCATGTAAGAATGGACAATTGATTGATATATTGAAATTGGCATTTGCCTTTGTGAGTTGAAATTCTCTTTGTAGAGTTTTCAATTGTTTAAGAACTTATCAAGATACTTGAGCAATATCTTGTGGTGTTCACCATACCAAGGTTCTTGGCTGATCATATAGCCAACGGGTCAAGGTTATAAAGCTCTAGGTAAGATCAAACTAGAATATCCGCTGCCTACTTGTATACGTTGGGTTCTTGAATCGATATGTTCAATGGGTCCTTCGTACAATCCGTATCAGTTTGGTATCAGAGCAATCTGGTATTGATCTGATTTCCTATCATTTTATCCATATTCTATCTTCTAGTTTCAAAAAAAAAAAAAAAAAAAAAAAAAGAGAAAAAAAAAAAACGAAAAAAAAAAACAGAAAAAAAAATCTGAATTCCTTCTCCATTCAATCTTGAGAAGTACATACAAAAACAAAAAAAGAAAAATCTTGTTGTGGGATCCTAAAGACTCCACCACCAAAAGAAAATTGTATCTTGTGTCTTAGAAAAAAATACTTATTGATCTTTTTGTACACGGGCATATCATTTGTTGAACGTAACTTGGAATTGCTTGTCTTGATTTGTTCTTATTCTTATTGAGCCTACATATGAGAATTTGAGTGGTGAAAGGCATTGAGTGGTGAGATCATTAGAGGGGAGGTAAAAGCCAATTGAGTGAATCATCTTGAGTGATACACGAGTGTTTTGTGAGGAATATATCATGGAGGATACTTCGGGCAGCAAGGTTGGAGAAAAAGATTTCACTATTGAGGCTATGCAACAACAATTTGCAAGATTTACAGCAATTCTTGAAAATATAACGGATCGTTTGGAGAGGCTTGAACAACCAGCAGCTAGGAGGCGTGAGATTCCTCAACCAAATCAATGGAGACGTAATGAGGAGTGGGAATCTGAGGAAGAAGAAGAAATGGAGCCACAACACCATGCAAATAGACGAGGTGGGAGAAGGCAAAATAATGAAGTTGATCGGGATTTAGGAACATCAAATTGAATATCCCCGCATTCCATGGAAGAAGTGATCCCGAAGCATATTTGGAGTGGGAGAGAAAGGTGGATCTTATTTTCGAATGCCACAATTACTCCGAGGAAAAGAAGGTAAAGCTTGCTGCAATTGAGTTCACCTACTATGCATTAGTTTGGTGGGATCAATTAACCACAAATCGAAGGCGTTACGGAGAAAGATCGATCACTACTTGGGCTGAAATGAAAACAACCATGCGTAGGAGATTTGTACCATCTCATTATTTTCGTGACTTGTATCAAAAACTCCAAACAATGACTCAAGGTAGTAGATCAGTGGATGAGTATTACAAGGAGATGGAGATTTCAATGATTAGGGCCAATATTGATGAAGATAGGGAGGCTACCATGGCAAGATTCCTAAGCGGGCTGAATAGGGAGATTGCTAACATAGTGGAATTACAACACTATGTGGAGCTTGAAGACATGGTGCATACAGCCATAAAGGTGGAAAGGCAACTCAAGAAGAAGGGTTCATTTCAAAAGAGCTACGTATCGAATTTTCAGTCTTCCAACAAGATGAAAGAAGGAATGTTGAAAGCAAGTGTTGGAACAACCTCTAAAACTCAAATTGAGGCGTTCAAAACCAAGTACAATGAGGTTGATAAGGGAAAGGGTCTCAACTCCAATTCTCGAAATCGAGATATCAAATGTTTTCGTTGTCAAGGGTTTGGACATATTGCATCTCAATGTCCAAACAAGAGAGTGATGCTCGTGAAGGATAATGGAGAGATAGAATCTGAAAGTGAACATGAAGAGGAACAACTTGAAGAGACCATACCCGAACATGGAGAGCTTTTGGTTGTTAGAAGAGCTCTAAACATGCAAACAAAGATGGAAGAAGCTGAACAACAAAGGGAGAACATCTTCCACACAAGGTGTTTAGTTCAAGGTAAGGTGTGCATGTTAATTGTTGATGGAGGGAGTTGTGCTAATGTTGCTAGTTGTGAAATGGTGGAAAAACTGAATTTAGCTAACATTTAAGCACCCCAATCCATACAAGCTGCAATGGCTTAATGATTGTGGAGAAATTCGTGTGACTAAGCAAGTTTTGGTATCATTTTCAATTGGCAATTACAAGGATGATGTTCTATGTGATGTGGTACCAATGCATGCTAGCCATATTCTATTGGGGAGACCATGGCAATTCGATAGAAGGGTGACGTATGATGGTTTTCTTAATCGATGCACACTCAAGCATCATAATAAAAATATCCAGCTTGTTTCTTTGACTCCACAACAAGTGCAAGAAGATCAAATCAAAATGTCCCAAGCAAGAAAAATACGAGAGGCCGAGAGAAAAAAAAAGAGTAAGGAAGAGGGGCAAAATTCGAGTGAAAAAAAGAGTGGAGATAATAATAAGAGGAATGAATTGAGTGTGAATGAGGGAGAAAAGGTAGAGGGCAAAAAAAGGCTGAATTTCTATGCAAAAGCAAGTGAGTTAAAAAGGGCATTAGTTGAAGAAAAGAGTGTGTTAGTAATAGTGTTTAAGGAGTCCTATTTGAACATTAATGAGCTAACACCATCTTTGCCAAGTTCTTTTATTTCTCTTTTGCAGGAATATAATGATGTCTTTCTGGAAGAAGAGCCAAATGGATTGTCGCCACTAAGAGGAATTGAACATCAAATTGATTTCATCCCCGGAGCGGTGCTTCCAAACTGACCAGCATACAGAGCCAACCCGGAAGAGACAAAAGAAATTCAAATGCAAGTGGAGGAGTTGTTGACAAAGGGTAAAATTAGAGAAAGCATGAGTCCTTGTGCCGTATCAGTGATCGTGGTACCAAAAAAAGACGGAGCGTGGAGAATGTGTACAGATTGCCGTGCCATCAATAAAATCACTGTAAAGTATCGTTATCCTATTCCTAGGTTAGATGATATGCTTGATGAATTACATGGTGTTGTAGTCTTCACTAAAATTGATTTAAAGAGTGGATATCATCAAATTCGAATTAAAGAAGGTGATGAATGGAAAAGCGCCTTTAAAACAAAGTATGGTTTATATGAGTGGTTAGTAATGCCTTTTGGTTTAACTAATGCTCCAAGCACTTTCATGAGATTAATGAACCATATTTTGCGTAACTTTATCGGCAAGTTTGTTGTAGTTTATTTTGATGACATCCTTATCTATAGCAAAAGCTTAGAGGAACATCTTGATCATGTGCGAGAAGTGTTAAACACTTTAAGAAGAGAGTCTTTGCATGCTAATCTGAAAAAGTGTTCTTTTTGCATGGACAAAGTTGTTTTTCTTGGATTTGTAGTAAGTGCTAATGGAATTGAAATGGAAAAGGAAAAAGTCAATGCTATCTTAGATTGGCCAATTCCTAAAAGCATTGCTGAAGTGAGAAGTTTTCATGGTCTTGCAAGCTTCTATAGGAAGTTTGTAAAGAATTTTAGCACCATTGCTGCACCATTGAATGAAATAATCAAAAAGGAAGTTGGTTTTCATTGGGGAGAAAAACAGCAACATGCATTTGAACTCCTTAAAGAAAAACTAACTATTGCACCTATTCTTGCATTACCTAATTTTGATAAATCATTTGAGCTTGAATGTGATGCATCCGGAGTGGGTGTAGGTGCTGTTTTGATGCAGGAGGGAAGACCAATTGCTTACTTTAGCGAGAAGTTGAAAGGAGCACAATTGAACTATCCGACGTATGATAAAGAGCTCTATGCTTTGGTGAGAGCATTGGAAACTTGGCAGCACTACTTGTGGCCAAAGGAGTTTGTGATTCATACTGATCATGAGTCTTTAAAATATCTCAAGGGCCAAGGTAAGTTGAACAAGCGACATATCAAATGGGTGGAGTTCATTGAATCATTTCCTTACGTGATTAAATATAAAAAGGGGAAAGAAAACATTGTAGCTGATGCATTATCTCGGAGGCATGCCTTAATCACTACATTGGGTTCTAAGCTTCTTGGTTTTGAGTCAATAAAGGAAATGTATGACAATGATTCTGATTTCTCTTCTATTTATATAGCTTGTGAGCATGCTGCATTTGGAAAGTTCTATAAACATGAAGGATACTTATTTCGTGAAAACAAACTTTGCATCCCCAAATGTTCTATTCGAGAGTTACTTGTTAGAGAAGCGCATGGGGAGGTTTAATGGGACACTTTGGTGTGCATAAAACCTTGGAAGTCCTACGTGATCATTTCTTTTGGCCTTGTATGCGTGTTGATGTTGAAAGAATTTGTGAAAAGTGCATAACTTGTAAACATGCTAAATCAAAATCACAACCTCATGGAATGTATAAACCTTTACCTATTCCAAATGAACCTTGGGTGGACATATCTATGGACTTTGTTTTGGGTTTACCTAGAACAAGTAAGGGTAGAGATTCTGTGTTTGTGGTTGTTGATAGATTTTCTAAAATGGCACATTTCATTCCTTGTCATAAAAGTGATGATGCTACTCATGTTGCTGATTTGTTCTTTAGAGAAATTGTGCGTTTGCATGGAGTTCCAAGAACAATTGTGAGTGATAGAGATGCAAAATTTTTAAGTCACTTTTGGCGTGTGTTATGGAGCAAATTGGGAACTAAACTTCTATTTTCTACTACTTGCCACCCACAAACTGATGGGCAAACTGAAGTAGTAAATAGAACTTTGTCTCAACTACTTGAACTTTGATTCAAAAGAACTTAAAGAATTGGGAAGATTGTTTGCCATTTGTTGAGTTTGCATATAATAGAGTGTGCATTCTGCTACTAACTTTACTCCTTTTGAAGTTGTTTATGGATTTAATCCATTGAGTCCACTTGATCTTGTTCCTATCCCTGTTGAAGAGCAAGCAAGTCTTGATGGAAAAGCTAAGGCGAATTGGTAAAGAAGTTGCATGAAAAGGTGAAACTTAATATTGAGAAGCAAACCGAGCGATATGTTAAACAAGCCAACAAAGGTCGAAAGCAAGTAATATTTGAACCAGGAGATTGGGTGTGGCTGCATTTGAGAAAAGAAAGGTTTCCAACAAAGCGAAAGTCCAAGCTACAACCAAGGGGTGATGGGCCATTTCAAGTGATTGCAAAGATCAATGACAATGCCTACAAGATTGATCTTCCGGTGAGTATAATGTCGGTGCTACTTTTAATGTGTCCGATCTATCTCCTTTTAATGCGTAATCGATTCGAGGACGAATCCTTTCGAAGAAGAAGGGAATGATGAAGGTCATCCCGTAGTTACAACTCAAGGAAATAAAGAACCGATGATGATTCATGGAGGGCCAATCACGAGAGCAAGAGCTAAACAAATTAAGCAAGCTTTGATGACTCTTGTTGCTGAAATTAAAGAAAATGTGCAAGGGAGCTCAATACAAGGCCAAGTAATGAATGTTATTCAAGTTGTTGGGCAGAATGCATCAAATAAGTTGGGCTCAAGCATGGAACTGAATTGAAGACTTAATTTGGAGTTTATGAGCCATGATTTTCGTCCAACACCTCAAGCCCAAGAGGAGTGATGTTTCATTTTGCTTAAAATGGTCAATTTTCAGCATTTTGTTAGTCAAAGTGTCTTAGTTAAGTTAATCAAGTATGATTATTCAATAAAGTAAGTCTAGTAGTCATTTTCCAAGTCTAGAAAGGTTGTCTAGTCTAGTAATCATTTTCCAAGTCTAGTAAAGGTGGTCTAGAGTGTCTCTTCACATGGGGGAGTCATTTTCTATGTTGTAAGACTAGAAAAAGGGGTCAAGAATGTCTCTTCAAATCCCATGAAAAGCCAATTCGGGATTAACATTGAAGCATCATATTGTAACTATAAAAGCATGGCAGCCCATGTAAGAATGGACAATTGATTGATATATTGAAATTGGCATTTGCCTTTGTGAGTTGAAATTCTCTTTGTAGAGTTTTCAATTGTTTAAGAACTTATCAAGATACTTGAGCAATATCTTGTGGTGTTCACCATACCAAGGTTCTTGGCTGATCATATAGCCAACGGGTCAAGGTTATAAAGCTCTAGGTAAGATCAAACTAGAATATCCGCTGCCTACTTGTATACGTTGGGTTCTTGAATCGATATGTTCAATGGGTCCTTCGTACAATCCGTATCAGGTTCGGACAGTTCTCCTGGCCTGGACTGCTTTAATGGGACATTTTATCGTCATTTCTGGGATGTTATTTCGGCAGATGTGTCCGCCGCTATCCATTTTTTCTTCATCAGCTCTTCCTTACCTCCGGGATTGAACACTAGTTTTATGGCACTCATTCCGAAGACTAAGGAAGCTAATTCTATTGACAACTTTCGGCCAATTGTCATGAGTAATTTTCTTTTCAAGATTATCACCAAGATCTTGGCTACTCGTTTGGGCTCGAACATTTCTGCCTACTTATCTCCTACGCAGTTCGGGTTTATTCCAGGGAGGCAAATCCATGATTGTATCGCCATGGTCTCTGAAGGGTTCAATGTTTTGCATGGTCGAACGGATGCAAATATGATCTTGAAGATTGATATTCGTAAGGCGTTTGATACGTTGAAGTAGGGTTTCTTACTGCACGTTCTGCGCCGATTTGGTTTTTTGAAGATTTTTATTCACTGTGTGGATGTTATTTTTCGGTCGTCCAGAATATCAGTGTTACTTAATGGGACGGTGGAGGGGTACTTCTCCTATTTTAGAGGGGTCAGACAGGGTGATCCTTTATCCCCTTTACTGTTTTGCATTGCGGAGGAGGTACTTAGTAAATTTATTGAGGTCGCGGTTACTAAAAATCAGTTAGGCCCGTTCATTGCACCTAGACAGATCATCTTCCCATCGTCCATCTTATATGCTGATCATATTCTTATAATGTGCGGGGGGCGTCTTCAACTAATGCCCATGTACTGTTTCAGATCCTCACCCTATATGCTGATATCTCGGGCCAAGCGTTCAACCCCCGAAAATCTAAAGTTTACTTTGGATCCCGGGTCTCACCTCATATACGTGGGAGGGTTCAAAATATCATGGGGATCCAGCCCAGGGTGTTCCCTATGGTATATTTAGGCGTCCCGATATTTAAGGGTGCCCCTAAGGTTGCGAATTTATAGCCCGTCTTTGATAAGGAGATCCTCAAATTCAGAAGATGGAAAGGTTCTTCACTTTCTCTTGCTGGTCAAGTTTGCCTTGTTAATTCGGTGATTACCAGTTCTTTTGTGCACACCATGATGGTTTACAAATGGCCTCGATCCTTGCTCAAGCAAATGGAAAGGGCCATGCGTAACTTTATTTGGACTGGGGATGTTAATACCAAGGGCTCAGTGGTTGTTAATTGGAATCGGTGTTGCACGCCTCGGGTTGAAGGAGGGTTGGGCGTTCGATCAATCGTGGTGGCTAATCACGCTTTTTGATGAAATTGGGCTGGAAGGTTATGAATTCAGACTCAGTGATCTTCAACACCCTTAGGAGACGCTACTTGATGGCGGATGGGGCGATCCGGTGGTCGTTTATCCCCTCCTCTATATGGGCTAGGATTAGACCTTGCATTTCAGATTGTTTGGATGATTCTCGTTGGATCCCAGGGACTAATTCCGAGGTATTATTTTGGATTGACAACTGGCTGGGTTACTCTATAGCGGACAGAATTGGTATCCCATAGGAGTACAAACACTTATTAAAGCATCGCATTTCGGACTACTTCTATGACGAGTCTTGGCACTTCACCTTCTCATTTGTGGAGGCTTATTTGGATCTGGTCCGGGATATGGTGCGAGTCCCCATTGCCCCTTCCTCGAGGGATACGCGGATATGGCTAAATTCGAATGATGGGATGGTTTCTTCGAAAGCTGCGTATTCTCATATTCGTCCCCACTATCCAACGGTCAAATGGGGTTCTTGGATTTGGTCGCAACACATTCCGGAACGGCAATTGGTGGTGGCGTGGCGGGCTATCAACAATCGACTGGTTGTCTTGGATCTATTGTGGGCTAGGGGAAGTTTCACTGGCCCCTTGGTTTACGCTCTTTGTCGTGCCTTTGCGGAATCAGTTGACCATTTATTTGTCTCTTGTGTCTTTGCAGGGGCTCTTTGGCGATGGATTTTTGATTCATTTAACGTTCACCCATTTGTGGCTCATAGTTTTAATGAATTCATGGTGCGACTAATGAACTTTCGTTTTAGTGAGCAGGTTGCTTTCCTATGGCGTGTGGCTATCCTGTCCTGCATCTGGCTCATTTGGCATATCCGGAATGAGTTGGTATTTCACAACAAACTCTGGACGATGGACGCGGCTATTCTTCATCTTTGGGTTCTCATCATTGAATCATCTTCATTAGATCGGCGATGCATGCACAATGAACAACAAGACCTTCTCATCTTGCGTCGGCTGAGTGTTCTTGGGCGGGTTAGACAAGCACCAAAGATCATTGAAGTTAATTGGCAAAAACCCCTTCCGGGTTGGATCAAGGTGAAAACGGATGGCAGTTCTTCGGGGGCACTGGGCAGTCTCATAGCTTCCGGGGTTTTCCAAAATTGTAGAGGTTTCTTTCCGGGGTATTTTGTGAATCATTGTGGTTCGGGTTATGCGTTTGAAGCTGAATTGGTCGCAACTATGTGGGCGATTCACTATGCTTTTGTCAAGGGATGGACACAACTTTGGCTGGAGTCGGACTCGATGTATGTGGTAAACTTGCTGGAGAAGAGATCTGCTGAAGTCCCTTGGTTTCACCTTAGCAAATGGTGTTACACTTTGCATCTTCTCTCACAAATGGATTTGGTGGTCTCACATATTTTTCGGGAAGGCAATTGGGTAGCAGACATGTTGAGCAAGAAGACGCACTATGGTACATGGTGGGGCGTCCCGCCTGAAGAGCTCGCACATTATCTCACAGATGACTATGTTGGCCAGTCCAACTATAGGTTTGTTAGCTGGCGCATCCTGGATTCCTTGCTCATTTTTTGGACGCTTTTTCATTTATGGGGGGTACTCTTTTTTCTGCCAAGGGTTTTCCCCACAAGGGTGGGTTTTACCTTGGGAGGTTTTAATGAGGCCCCAACCATTCAGCCATTTGGTCAGCTTGTGACCATTTCGTTTTTATTTCTGACAATGTTTTCAGGTTTACTTTGGGATACCTAATCAGCCTGTGATCAGGACAACTCTCTTTTTCATTTTTATATATATTCAAATTTATTCAAAAAAAAACATTCTTCACTCTCTTAAGAATAGGAAAAGGTCAAGAAAACCCTAATATGCTCCTAAAAGATCGCTGGTCGCACGTCCTTCCTTTCTTCTTGCCGGTCGGTCTGTGATTCTCGAGCTCCGCTCATCGTTTCCATGGCCACATCAGAATTTTGTAGCTTGACATCTAACTTCCACCCTCCACATGCACGTTCTCATGCACCCTTCCCTCATGTGACTTTGCCTTCTCCAAGGGTTTCGATTCATCGTTCTTCACACGCCGACGTCATAGCCACCGATATGATTGGTGATTTCTTGTCGCCGTCGTCTTCACATGGCTGCACCTGGCTCCCTGCGAACTTTGTCCCTCACAGAAAATCCCCCCGACTCCAGTTGATAGCACGTTTGTTGGTCTCGTCCCGCCGGAACTTTATTTGCTGGTCTCGCCATCGGATTCAGGGGGCATTGTTTTTGTCCAAGGCAATCATGATAACAGGGGGGCGACTCCCTCTTCATTTGCCATCCATGGGGGGCCGGTCTCCCTTACTCCACCTTTTAGGGGGACGACTCCCTCCAATGCCGCCATACCCGCCCCACAGGGGGTGATGACCCCTGGGCCCCTCCCCTTGGCGTCCTGCAGCATGTGGTCCCCAATCTAGTGGTCCCCAACCATGGCGTTCCTCAGCCGCGTGACTATATCTTTGTTCCCCCATTGTTGAATCATGTCACAAAAATTGGTGATGGGGATTCTCAGTTTATGGCCAATACGTCCACTTTTCATCCAAATTTGCCAAGCTCTTACGCTACAATTACTGGTGGTAATGACTCTAATGTAGATTCTTTCCATGCACCAGCTTCAGGTTACCCTAAAACGTACTCTAATGTGGTTAATGGTTTAGCTAATTCTATCCCAGAACCTGTTAAAAAAGGGGAATATTATTCTGTTACGATTGATGAAAACCTCTATAAGCAAAGTATCTCTGAATTTGCTTTTTCTTTGATTGGCCGTGTTATAATGGGAAAAGGGAATAAGCCCTGGGCTATTTTACCATTTCAAAAATGTCTCTCTGATTTATGGGGTATTAAAACTGTATGGAAACTAATCCCCTTAGGTAAGGGTTATTTTTATATCAAATTCGATAATATGCAGGATCGTTCAAGAGCACAGTCTTGGGTCTCTTGGTCCCTTAATCCGGGTACTATCAGATTATCTCCGTGGGTCCTGGATTTCAACCCCTACAAAGTTACAACCTTGATAGCCAGTGTTTGGATTCGGATCTTTGAGCTTAACATTGAATACTGGAAACCTAACATTATATTGGGTCTGGCTAAGGCCATAGGTATCCCCTGCAGATTGATAAGAGTTCATTGGATGGTTCATTGGGTCATTTTGTTCAGGTCTTGGTGGAAGTTGATCTTGCAAAGCCATTGCAGGATTGTATTATGCTGAAACATATGGGTCACTGTTCCTTCCTGTCAGTTAGTTATGAAAGACTCCCAGATTTTTGTCCTAACTGTGGTATCACGGGTCATACTGCGGTTACTTGTCGTCGTATGGGAAAGCCAGCTAATAACAGGGAAGCTTCAGGATGCCCGACTTCTCAACGGGGCGCGTTCTAAGGAGCGTAAGGTTTATTGTCATATGCCCCATCCACAGGATAAAGGAAAAACTGTGGTCAACTCAATGGATGATACGGCTCATTCTGGTAATTATACGCCGGCTTCACTCCTTTTGGTTTTGGTATCTGATGCTCAAAGTGCTCCGACATCCTCCAAGGTGAGTTTGGGTAATTCGTTTTCTGTCTTGGCTGAAGAGGAAGAACTGGTTCATGATTCGCCACCTCCCGATGCTTTACCTTATGCCCCGACAGACACACAACCTATGCCCCTGGTTTCTCTGCCGCCTCAATATGGAGTACGTAATTCTTCTCATTCGATTCAATATCCGTTGAAAAGGCCTATTAGACTTCTCAGTAGGGCAATCTGGGACAGATCAGTAGATCCAGACTATTTACAGAGGGATGTTTTGCTTGGTCCTACATCCCCGATTCATCAATTGGCTATCACTCGGGACTCAGATGGTGCTAAAAATTTAAACATTGCGGCGGCTAAACGATGGGTAGATTATGATGATGAGGAGCCTACAATTGACACAAAGGCTCGGAACCCTACAGATGATTCTCTGAGTTCGCATGTTGCCACTGAGGATAATACCACCGTGTCTCCTACACGGTCATCCACCTTTGACGGTAATCCATGAATTGTCTTTTCTGAAACATCAGAGGGATAGGGAATACTGCTTTGCGCAACATTCTCAAAGCCTTGTGCCAACGACATAAGCCTTCCTTGGTTGCCATCTCGGAGCCCAAGGTGGAGTTGGATGCTATTCCTGATTCCCTTTGGGTAAGTCTTGGTTTACAATTTGTGGTGCATAATTTTCATTCGAATGGGAGATCGGATATTTGGATTTTTCAATGCTCGAATGTCTCTATTTTGCAACATGTCCTCATTTCGATCAGTGTATCATTCTTAAGGCTCAATACACTGCTATCAGTTTTCATGTGGGATTTGTGCACGCCCTTTGTACTTATGTGGATCGTCGTTACCTCTGGGATAATATCACTGGTTTGGGTATTTCTGACTTGGTCTTGATGGGGGATTTCAATGCTATTCTGGGTAACCACAAGAAGAAGGGTCAGGGGATTTATTCTTTCGCATCGTGTCAAGAATTTCATAATTTTCTTGATAATGCAAATTTGATGGGTATTCCAATCATGGGTCACTTTTTTACGTGGTGTGCTACGAGGGGTAGACACAATCTCACTCAGGCAAAGTTGGATCGTTCAATTGCTACATCTACTTTTCTCGCTCTTTGGCAGAAGGTGGATCACTTCGTTCTCCCTCGTATTTGCTCATATCATCATCCCCTTTTGCTATCTTGCTCGTCCCAGGTTATGAGGGGCCTGGGGACTTTCTGTTTCCAGTACATGTGGACTAAACATTTAGGTTTTTAGCAGACGGTTGCCTCTTCTTGGGTTGTTCCGATTTTGGGCTCTAATCCGTTGATTAAGTTGGTGCTCAAACTAAAAAGGTTGCGTTCGGTTCTTCGCACGTGGAATAAGGATATTTTCGGGTATGTCAATCGTGCAGTAGATGATAAGTTGGAGCGAATTCGGCAAATTCAGTCAGATATTGAGACTATTGGCTATACTGATGCTCTTAGGGAGCGGGAATTTGATGCTCAAAGCTCTCTTAACCATGCCTTATTACTTCAGTCGGGATTTCTTAGGTAGAAATCTAGTATGGCTTGGCTGGTTGATGGCGATCGCAACACCTCTTTCTTCAACCGTCGCTGTTAAACCAAGGCCATTCGGTCTGGTATTCATGGTTTGATGATTGACGATCATGTTTCTACTGACCCTATTGCCATCCGTGGTCATATTATTCATTTCTTTGAGGATGTATTCGCGGCCCCGATTGGCTCTCCTGTTGATTTCGCCGCCCTTGATCAGTTCATCACTCTGGCAGTTTTAGATGATGATAACGCGGTACTTCATTCTTTGTCGTCTGCTTATGAGATCAAAGAGGCAGATTTTGATCTTGGCGCTGATAGCTCCCGTAGTCCTGATGGTTTCAATGGGGTGTTTTATCATCATTACTGGGATACTATATCCTCTGATGTCATTGATGCAGTTTGCCAATTCTTTGTGTCTGGCTCTTTGCCAGAATTCTAGCTTTATGGTTCTTATCCCTAAATGCAAAGATGTTATTAATATCGACAACTTCAGACCGATAGTGATGAGTATTTTCATCTTTAAGACCATCACAAAGATCTTGGCTACTCGTTTTGGGTAGATTATTAGCAACGTTCTCTCTCCCACTCAGGTTGGGGTTATCCCAAGTCATCATATTCACGATTGCATTGCTTTGGTCTCTGAGGGTTTCAATATTCTACAAGGCAGGGCTGATAAGAACATGATTTTGAAGATTGACATTAGGAAGGCCTTTGATACTCTGAACTGGGATTTCTTGCTTTACGTCTTGGGCAGGTTTGGGTTTTCTGATAAGTTCATCGATTGGATTTCGGGGATTCTCCATTTGGCTCGTATCTCTGTCTTGCTAAATGGCTCGCCAGTGGGTTACTTTGCATGTTCTCGAAGAGTCAGGCAGGGGGATCCCTTATCTCTGCTTTTTTTTTGTGTCGCTGAGGAAGTGTTGGGCAGAATTTTCGCTGACTTGGTCGCATCTTATCGCCTTATGCCTTTTGTTGCTCCGCGGAATATCCACTTCCCTTCTACGATGTTGTATGCTGATGATATCGTCATCCTTTGTACGTCCAATACAAGAAATGCCCATCATGTTCGTCGGGTTCTTTGTTTCTATGCTATTGTCTCAGGGCAAGTGTTTAGTCCTAACAAATCGAAGGTGTTTTTCGGGGCTTCCATTTCCAGGCACATTAAAAATCGGGTTTAAGTTATTGTTGGCATTCAGGAGGGCGATTTCCCTACATCTTATCTTGGTGTTCCTTTGTTTAAAGGGGCTCTTAAGAAGCGGGTTTTACAAGCGGCTTTTGACAAGGTCCCGATCAAATTCAAACGATGGAAGGATCTTTCTTTTTCGTTTGGCCAAGGTGGTTTGTTTGGTGAATTTTGTGATAACAAGCTCTCTCGTTCACACTATGATGGTGTATAAATGGCCGATTACCATGCTCAAGCAGTTGGAGACAGCCATGCGTAACTTCATCTGGACTGGTAACATCAATCAGAACGGTAATCATACCACTAGCTTATATCTCAAGTGGTATCACTAACCCTTTATAAGGGTATTGACCAGGGTTTGAACACTGTATCTTTCAGTTTCTTTGGAATTTATCTCCTCCCTCCAACCAAGTAACTCCCAACTTATTAAAAAAAAAATCAGAACGGTAATCATGTGGTCAACTGAACTCGTTGTTGTACCCCTAGGAAAGAAGGGGGCCTAGGGGTTCGTTCTATTATCACGGCTAATCAAGCTTACCTCATGAAGTTGGGTTGGAAGATACTCACCTCAGACTCCATTATGCACACCACCCTTCGCAAGCGTTATTTTTTGGCTAACGGGGAGATTCGACGCATGTTCCTTCCTTCTTCGATATAGACTGGTCTTCGACCTCTCGTTCAGAGTTGTTTATCAGAGTCTCGTTGGGTTTTGGGGGCGCATTCGTCGATTAGCTTTTGGAACAATAATTGGCTAGGTTATGTTATTGCGGACCAAATTGGCATTCCTCCTGCGTATCGTATTCACTTCCAGGACGTAATCTCTGATTTCTTTTATGATAACACTTGGCATTTCACGATTTCTTTTGTGAGGGCTTACTTGGATATTGTTCGGGATATTGTCCGTTTTCCGCTTTTCGAACTTAGTGGATAAATGTGTCTGGATGCATTCCATGGATGGGAGGGTCTCATCTAAGGAGGCATACTCGTTTTTACGACCTTCTCTTCCCGTGGTTAGATGGGGTTCTTGGATTTGGTCTCCGAACATCCCGGAAAAGCGATCGGTGGTTAGATGGGGTTCTTGGATTTGGTCTCCGAACATCCCGGAAAAGCGATATTTGGATGTCTTGTGGTCTTTGATGTCATGCGTTCTCAGGGCTTCATTGGGCCGACCTTTTGTAGCCTGTGTTACTCCCACGCGGATTCTATTGTTCATCTTTTTGTTTCTTGTGTTTTTGCAGGGACACTGTGGGACTGGTTGGCTGATTCATTCGTTGTTACTCTGCATCCAACTCATAGTTTCAACGAATTTCTGATCTATGTACTAAGTTTCCATTTCAGTGACTAAGTGGCTTTCTATGCAAAGAGGTGATTATTTCCGGCGTCTGGTTCCTTTGGCATATTCCTAATGATATTATTTCCAATGACAACAAATGGTCACTGGATGCGGCGTTGGTTCAACTTCGGGCGATGATTTTGGAATCCGCTAGTCTGGATAAGGGATGTATGAATAACACGCAAGAGTATCTCCTTTGTCTTTGTTGTCTCAAGGTCCAGGGTCGTACATCGCGGGCTTCCACTATCATTCCTGTTCCTTGGCATCTTCCTCTACTGGGTTGGATCAAAGTTAATACGGATGGCAGTGAAACTGGTTCACCTGGGCGTCTTGTGGCTGCCGGGGTATACCGTACGGCAAAGGGGCTTCTTCAAAGGTTGCTTTGTTGAACAATGCGGGACGGGATATGCTTTTGAGGCAGAATTAATTGCGGTTATTAGGGTTGTATCCTACGCCTTCAATAAAGGATGGACGAATCTTTGGGTGGAGTCGACTCGAGTTTTGTGGTGGATCTCTTTCAAAATCTTGGAGTTCTATCCCATGGCGTCTTCATCGGGTCATTGGCATCATTCATTGCATATGATTTCTAAAATGAAATTTGTCATTTCTCACATTTATCGGGAGGAAAATCGTGTGGCAGGCTCTCTCAGTAAACTCCTAGACTCCAGATGGTGGGACGCTCCTCCGGCAAACATTATACCCCTTCTCACGGATGACTATGTTAGACGTGCACAATTCTCGCGGGGGTACTCTTTTCCTACTGGGGGTTTTTACCACAAGGGTGGGTTTTACTCCGATAGGTTTTTAACGAGGCCCCAAACATTGTGCTACCTGATCGGCTTATGATCAGGACTTTTCCTTTCTTTAATTTTATTTCGATCTTAATTAAAAAAGGAATAGGAAAAGGTATATTGACTTTATAGTTATTATGAAAATATGCACCACCACATGATATGTTTTTAATAAAATTATAAAGAAAAGTCTGGATTCTTAGGTTGAGGAAGTTATTGCTTTATATTAATATTATCCTTTGTACTGTAAAAATTAGTTCATGCATTTCCCTTTTGCTGGTAGTTGCTTCTATCGGGTATGAAAAACTCCCTTTATTCTGTGGAACCTGTGGTATTGCGGGACATTCGGCAGCGACCTGCTGAAGATTTGGAAACAATGTAAATTTGCAGGAGCCATAGGGACGTCCCACATCTCAACGTGGTCGTTCCCGGGTTCGTCAGGTTTATCGTCTGGCTCATAACTCCTCGGACAAGAGCAAGGCCGTTGACAACTCAGTGGATAATATGTCCTTGCCTATGCGCCCGGGTTCTCCCTCTTGTGCCATTGTCACAGTTTCCTCAGGTATTGCTCTGGATAATGCTTTTTTTGTGTTGGATTTTGAGGATACAAATATTCATACTTCGGAAGATATGCCTCCTCTCGTGGTTACTCATACACACATCCCTAACCTATGGTTCTTCGGAGTGATCAATCGTTCTCCGCCTCTGATATTCCTCATAAGCCTCTCACGGTGCAGTATCCGCTGGAAAAACCCATTCGTCCATTGTATAGGGCTATCCGAGAAAATTCTGTTGAAGCTAAACACAGATTACTTCAATCGGCTACGCAGGGTTCTGTGCCGGTTGCTCATCAGTTGGAAATCGAAGAGGATAAAAATGGGTCGAATAATTTAAACAAGACTGCTCAGAAGTGGTGGGCTGATTATGCAGAGGATGATACTATTTCTGGGGGTGATACATCTGCGCCCTCACACTCCGGATCTCCTACCCGGATCACCCCCGAGCCTTCTCAATGAATTACTTTTATTGGAACATTCGGGGGATTGGGAATGTTGCTTCCCACAATATTCTTAAGAAGCTATGTAATCATCACAAACCTTCTTTGGTTGCTATCGCAGAACCTAAAGTTGATTTGCAGTCTATCTCTGATTTGTATTGGGCCAGTCTTGGTTTACAGTTTGTGGCTCAGAATTTTCGGGCAACAGGGAGGTCGGATATCTGGATTTTCAAATGCATAGACATCGCGATTCTTCAACAGGTTCTTATTTTTTATCAGTGCATTATCTTTAAGGTTCAGTTCTCCAATTACACCTTACATGTGGGGTTTGTTCATGCTATTTGTAATCATGTAATTCATAGACAGCTTTGGTCGGATGTTGTCGCTCTGGGTTGTGATGAACTGGTTTTGATGGGGGATTTTAATTCCATTCTTGGGAATCATGAGCGTACAGGTCAGGGGGTCGCCTTGATGGCTTCTTGCCAGGATTTTCGGGATTTCTATGACAATGCAGGGCTGATGGCTATTCCCATAGTTGGTAAATTTTTTACCTGGTGCAGCACGCGTCCTCATCAGACTCTCTCATTCAAGCTTCGCTTGATCAAGCTATAGCTAGTCCCCGCTTTGCTAATCTTTGGCAGCGGGCCGAAGTTTTTGTTCTTCCTCGCACTTGCTCGGATCATTATCCACTTTTGCTATCTTGTGCGACCACGGCTTATAAGGGTCCATCTCCATTTCGTTTTCAACGTATGTGGACTAAACACTATGGTTTCCAATCAGTTATTGCTTCTTTATGAGATTCTAACTGCGCGGGCACCAACCTCTTGATTCGATTAATGATTAAATTGAAAAGGTTGCGTCCTGTGCTTCATTCTTGGAATTTAGAGGTTTTTGGGGATGTTAATTGTGGGGTGGATGATAAGTTAGAGAAGTTGAGACAGATTCAGTCGGACATTGAGACTCTTGGGTATAGTCTTGCATGGCAGGATCAGGAGCTTGAACCTTAGAGCTCTCTAAATCAGGCGCTCCAGCTTTAATCTGAGTTTCTTCGCCAGAAATCTCGGGCTGCTTGGTTGGTTGATGGAGACCGCAACACTTCATTTTTCCACCTTGTTGTCAGACTTAAGCCGTTCGGGCTAGATTCACGGTCTGATGATTAATGGTATGCTTTCCATGGATCCGTCTGTCATCCGTAGTCACATTATTCAGTTCTTTGAGGACTTATTCACGACGCTTACTGGTCCGATTTTGGATTTTTCTTCTATTGATCAAGTCATTAATCTAGTGGTGTTGGATGTGGAGAACGACTGTTTAACTTCCTTCCCATAGGATTTAGAGATTCGAGATGCGATTTTTGATCTCGGTCTAGACAGTTCCCTGGGTCCGGATGGTTTCAATGGCTCTTTTTATCAGAACTGTTGGGATATTATTTCTACTTATGTAACTACTGTTGTGCGCCACTTCTTCCAGTCTGGTTCTCTACCTACTAGACTCAATTCCAGCTTTATGGTTCTTATTCTGAAATGCAAAGATGCGAATACTGTGGATAATTTCAGGCCCATTGTCGTGAGCAATTTCATCTTCAAAATTATCACTAAGATCCTGGCTACTCGGTTTGGCCGCATCATCATGCACATTTTATCCCCTACTCAGTTTGGTTTTATTCCGGGCTGTCACATTCATGACTGTATTGCTTTGGTGTCGAAGGGTTTCAATATTCTTCATAATCGGAGTGACAGCAACATGATTCTGAAAATTGATTTTCGTAAGGCCCTAGACACTCTCAGTTGGGATTTTCTTTTATATGTGTCGGGCAGATTTGGTTTCTCTGCGAAATTTGTCGCGTGGATTTCTGTCATTTTTAAATCGGCTTGCATCTTATTTCTTCTTAATGGCTCTCCAGTTGGTTATTTTTCTTGCACTATAGGGGTATATCAGGGTGGCCCTCTTTCACCACTTCTCTTTTGCATTGCCGAAGAAGTCCTGGGGAAGCTTATCTCTCGCCTGGTGTCTTCCCAAATCCTCACGCCTTTCGTGGCTCCACGTAATAGCGTCTTTCCATCCTCTATGCTATATGCGGATGATATTGTTAGTCTTGTGCGGCAACATCTGGCAATGCACATTATATCTTTGATACTCTTGGTCATTATGCTTCTCATTCAGGCCGGTATTCAACCCTGCCAAATCGAAGGTATTTTTTGGTGCTCGAGTCTCGTAGTATATTAAACACCGCATTCAGACGATCATGGGTTTGTCGGTTGGATCATTTCCAACTACTTATCTTGGAGTTCCTATATTTAAAGGTGCCCTTAAACGGGGCGTGTTGCGATCTTTGTTTGATAAGATCATGGTTAAATTTAAACGTTGGAAAGGTTCTTCGCTTTCCCTGGCAGGTCGTATCTGTTTGGTTAACTCTAATATTTCCAGCTTCTTGGTTCAAAGTATTCTCATCTACAAATAGCCTATCGCGTTGCTTAAGCAGTTGGAGAAGGCTATGCGTAATTTTATTTGGACTGGAGATGTTAATCAGAAGGGATCTGTAGTGGTTAATTGGACGCGTTGTTGCACCCCTAAAACGAGGGGGGTTTGGGCGTTCGGTCCATCATTTATGCAAACCGGGCATTTATTATGAAGATGGACTGGAAGCTTCTCACTTCGGATTCGGTGGTCTATGATACTCTCCGTAGACGTTTCTTGATGGATAATGGCTTGATTAGACGCGCCTTCTTGCCTTTCTCTATCTGGGCGGGGCTGCGTCCAACTGTAGAGGATTGCCAGACTGATTTGAGATGGATTCTTGGGGCGCACTCTTCGGTTAACTTCTGGACGGATAACTGGCTTGGGTACACCATTGCAGATTGGATTGGGATTCCGCATGAATTTTGGGCTAATTTTCAGAATCCTATCTCGGATTTCTTTTTTGATAACACATGGCATCTCACTATGTCGTTTGTGGAGGCTTATTTGGACATTGTTCGAGATATTGTCCGTTGTCCGATTGCTCTGGATTCTTTGGATAAGAGAGTGTGGATTCATTCTATGGATGGGACGGTGTCATCTAAATCCGCATATGCATCTCTATGGCCGTCCTTTTCTGCTGTTAAATGGGGATCCTGGATCTGGTCCCCCCACATTCCAGATAGGCGCACGATTGTGATCTGGCGGCCCATTTATGGACGTTCGGCAATTATGGACGTTCACCAACCGAGATGATTTATTGGTCCTATTGCTTGTAGTCTCTGTTACGCTCACGCAGAATCGATTGATCACATTTATGTTTCTTGTCATTTTGTAGGAGCTCTCTGGGACTGGATTGCAGACTCTTTTGCTGTGGCTTTTCGTAACGTCTATAGCTTCAATGAATTTTTGGTTCACTTAATGGAATTTTATTTCAGTGCGCAGATTGGTTTTCTCTGGAGGGTGGCGGTTGTTTCTTGCATTTGGCTTATCCGGCATATCAGAAATGACGTGATTTTTAATGATGCGGCGTTGGTTCAGTTGAGAGCCATGATCATTGAGTCTGCTTCGTTTGATAAAGGGTGCATGCAGAATACTTAGGAGGATGTACTTCGTCTACACCGGCTTAAGGTTAAGGGGCGTCCCCCTAAGATTATCGCATCATCCCAGTGCCTTGGTCTCTTCCCCTTCCAGGCTGGATTAAGGTTAATACAGATGATTGTGCAACCGTGAGCTCCGGGACGTCGACACAAAGAGCGGGCGTTTACCATACTTATCGAGGGTTTTTTCGTGGGTGTTTCGTGGAGCAGTATGGTACGGGCTTTGCATTTGAGGCTGAACTTGTTGCTGCCATGAGCGCAATTTCCTGTGCTTTTCACAAAGGATGGACAAATATTTGGCTGGAATCGAACTCTACGTATGTGGTTGACCTTCTTCGAGATCGGATTGGTTCCATCCCGTGGCGTCTGCTTAGTAAGTGGTGTTTTACTCTCTTTTTGCTTTCCCAGATGAACTTGGTGGTTTCTCATATTTATCAGGAAGGTAATCGTGTGGCGGATCATCTCAGCAAATACAAGTGTGACTCGCTTGGTGGGACGCCCCCCGTGATGGACATTATCTCTCCGCTCTGAGATGATGACTATGTTGGTCGTACGCAGCATAGATTTGTTAGCTAGTGTTGTGTTATGCTCTTTTGTTTTGGTTGTATGAATTTCTCTTCTCTCGTGGGGTACTCTTTTCCTACTAAGGGTTTTCTCCACAAAGGTGGGTTTTACCTTGGTAGGTTTTTAACGAAGCCCCAAACATTGTGCTATCTGTTCGGCTTGTAACTAGGATTTTCTTTTTTTTCTATAAAATTTCGATTCTTATTAAAAAAAATTCCCTTTTGCTGGTAGAATTTTTGTCATGGTTCTAATTGTGCGTAAAGGCGATTAATGATTTTTTTTGCTGAATCCATCTAAAGATAGAAAAAAATCTTACATATGTTTAACTACTTTAATCTTTTTCTGTTATCTGGCTTTGCATATAAGGAAATTGGCAAACTTGTGCAGTTTTTCAAGATTCTAATTAACATTCAACATTTTCAGTTGCCTTTGTATTTTTTGAATTTAGGTTCATTTCAGGAAGTGGATGAGAGGGCATCATCTTGCATGATTGTGACTGCAGTAACGAGGCTCTTGAGAGGGCTAAAGAGATAATTAGTGCTGCTAATTCAATCTCTTCTAATAAATATCATTTTCACCCGTTCTAATGTGAATTGGCTTTTCTCTCCCTAGCTTGAATATTGTTTCATTGTAAAATGGAAAATTGTGTGAATATCATATTAAACATTGCAGAAAGTTTTATTATGCATGCCTCCCTACCCTTTCTGGATATACAATCCCAAAAGAGTTGGTAAAGTACATTACCTTTCATCAATATTTTTTAACCAATTTGACGTGCATGTTGCAGCTATGTTGAGTGCACCTTAGCTGCTACAAACTCATTAACAACATTTAAGAAGTTATATCATGGGCATCAAAAAGAAGAAGTTGAACGTTGCATTGAAAAAATTATGAAATTCATTGAGAAGATCCAAGAAGCAGATGGATCATGGTCAGTTTTCCTTTTATGTCTCCTTCCTCTTATAAATACTTATTATAACATGAGTAAGACTTGATAGTACACGTAGTTACATGCCATAATATTTTCCTTGACTTTCTGCTCATTGATAGGTGGCTCTACTTTGATAAACTTTTTTGGTTCTTCACATAGTTTATACTTTTGTGACGTGTATGGTTCTTGGGTAGTTTGCTTCACTTATGGAACATGATTTGGGTAAAAAGATTGGTGGCAGTTGGTCGTAGTTTTAGTAATTGCTCTGCCATTGGAAGGGTCTTGATTTTCTGTTGTCTAAACAGCTTCCTTATGGTGGTTGGGGAGAGAGTCATCTTTCGTGTCGAAAAAGGTTGAGAATTTCTTTATCAGTTGTTTGTTCTTTTTCTTACCTGGTGATGTGTGAATATGTGGCCAATTTTTAATATTTGAAAAAAGGATAGTTACAAAACTACCCCTGAGGTTTGGTTTGATTACAAAAAACTCTAATTATCTTTCAAAATTACAAATATCCCCCTGAGTTATATTTATGTAATAGATACCCTCCTCTTGAGGCGTCAAGTGCAAATTTGCAAGCTAAAAACAAATGTTGGGGGATCTTCATAATTTTAAAAGATAAATGGGTTTTTTTGTAATTAGGCTAATCAGGAATATTGAGGGGTATTCATAATTTTAAAAGAAATATGGTTTTTTTTGTTATTTTATAATACAGTCTTATCAGGAATGGTTTTTGAGTAAATGCGAATATATATATAAAGATAAAAAAGAGTAGTCCTGATCACAGGCTGATCAGGTAACCAAAGAAGTAAAGCGTGGGAACAAAGTCAAAGAAACTAACGAAATGGTCACAAGCCGATCAGATGGCTGAATGGTTGGGGCCTCGTTAAAACCTTCTAAGGTAAAACCCACCCTTGTGGGAAAAACCCTTGGAAGGAAAAAGAGTACCCCCATGGGGAAAAAGCGTCCAAAACAGAGAAAACTAGAAGACCAATCGCCCAAGCTAACAAACCTATAATTGGCTTGGCCAACATAATCCTGTGTGAGGGACGAGATGATGGCCGCTAGGGGCGCCCCCTACCACGTATCCTCGTGCGAAGTCTTACTAAGAATATCCGCTGCCCGGTTGCCTTCCCTGAAGATGTGTGAAACCACCAAGTTCATCTGAGAAAGGAGGTGCATAGTGTATCGCCACATGCTCAAATGTCTCCAAGGAACCTATGTGGATCTCTTCTGCAGCAATTCCACCACATAAACCGAGTCCGACTCCAGCCATAGATGATTCCAGCCCCTTTCAGAAGCGTAATGGATGGCCCGCATTGCTGCCATCAACTCCGCCTCAAAAGCAAAATGCGAACCACATCTTTCCACAAAACATCTGCGGAAAACTCCGGAGGCAGAGAGACGCCCGGGTGATCCAGATGCACTGCCGTCGGTGTTCACTTTAATCCATCCCGGCAAGGGTTTCTGCCAATTAATCTGTACAATCTTTGGGGCCTGTCTTGGGCGCCCAGGGACCCGTAGCCGACGGAGAATGAGAAGGTCCCTTTGGTCATTATGCATGCAACCTCTGCTTCAAGGAAGATGACTCAAGAATAAGAACACGAAGGCGTAGGATGGCCGCCTCTAGTGTCCAGATCTTGTCATGGAAGGTCAAGTCATTTCTGATTTGCCAGATGAGCCAAATACAGGATAACACCGCAACCCGCCAAAAAAAAGAAACTTGCTCGCTGAAATGAAAACTCATTAAACGCACCAGGAATTCATTGAAGCTATAAGCCCTAAAGTGATGGATATCAAAAGAGTCGAAAATCCACTTCCATAGGGCCCCTGCAAAAGCACATGAGACAAATAAATGATCAACATATTCGTCACAAGACAATAAAGAACACAAACCGAGGGGCCTGTAAAGGAACCCTGTGGTCACAGAACATCCAAAACCGCCAGTCGATTGTGAATGGCGCGCCAAGTCACAATCGAACGTCTTTCCGGAATGTGAGGTGACCAAATCCAGGAATCCCATTGAACCACCGTGGAGTGAGGGCGCAGATATGAGTAAGCCACCTTCGAGGAGATGGGTCCCATCATCAAAGTGTATCCATGCCCGCGCATCCAATGAATCCGAGGCAATGGGGATTCTAACAATATCTCGAACCATATCCAAATATGCCTCTATAAACGATAGTGTGAAGTGCCAAGTCCCATCGTAAAAGTAATCCGAGATGCGCTGCCGAAATAAATATATGTACTCCCGCGGGATACCAATCCTATCTGCAATGGTGTAACCCAGCCAATTATCCAGCCAGAAGAAAATACCGGAGTTTCATCCGGGAATCCAACGGCAGTCCTCCAAGAATCCCGAGATCCCAGGCCGAACCCCCCTCCATATGGAAGAGGGGATGAATGAACGACGTGGAAAACCCTCAGAAGTGAAAAAGCGCTTTCTGAGGGTGCTGTAAACCAAAGAGTTTGAAGTCATAATCTTCCAACCCATCTTCATAAGGAAGGCATTGTTGGCAACAATGATGGAACGGACGCCCAAGCCTCCTTTCCGCCCGTGGCATACAACAACGACTCCAGTTAACCACCACTGAACCCTTAGAGTACACATTCTCAGTCCAGATGAAATTACGCATGGCCTTTTCCATTTGCCGAAGCAATGCTCTAGGCCACTTTTAACCATCATGGTATGCACGAAGGAGCTGGTAATCACCGAATTCACCAAGCAAATGCGACCAGCAATAGACACTGAGGACCCTTTCCACCTCCTGAATTTAAAGATAATCTTAACGAACACTGGCTGAAGATAATCTAGGCACCCCCTTGAAGATTAGGGCGCCTAGATTGACCGTAGGGAAGGCGCCCATATGCATCCCTGTAATAGTCTGGATACGCCCTCGCACATAATTAGAAACTCAGCTGCCAAAATAAACTTTAGATTTATTCGGATTAAAAATCTGCCCCAAAATGTCCGCATAAAGATTGAGCACCTGAATAATAGAATGTGCATTGGTCGTGGAGGCCCCACACGTAATCATAATATCGTCCGCATACATAATCGACGAAGGGAAGATCACCTGCTTAGGCGCCATAAATGCCTGAAGGTGGTTCTCCTCACCGCCTCCTCCACTAATCTACTCAGAACGTCTTCTACGATGCAAAAGAGTAGGGGTGATAACGGACCCCCCTGCCTAACCCCTCGAAAACAAGCGAAATAACCCACAAGCGACCCATTTAGAAGGACCAAAATTCTAGAAGAATGAAGGATAATCTCTATCCAGTGAATGAACATTTCGGAGAAACCAAAGCGACGCAACACGTGAATCAGAAATCCCCAATTAACCGTATCAAAAGCCTTACGGATATCAATTTTTAAGATGATGTTGGTGTCATTACGCCCCTGCAAAATATTAAACACTTTCAAAACCAATGCGATGCAGTCAGGAATTTGCCTTCCCGGAATAAAACCAAACTTAGTCGGAGACAAGTAAGAAGAAATGATGGAGCCCAAACGAGTAGCCAAAATCTTCGTGATAATCTTAAAAAGAAAGTTACTCATGACGATCGGTCGAAAATCCTCCACCGCATTAGCTTCCTTGGTCTTTGGGATGAGTGCCATGAAACTGGCGTTCAGTCCCACCAGAAAGGAGGCTGTGACAAAGAAATAACGGACGGCCGCCAACACCTCATCTGACACCACGTCCAAGAAATGCTAATAAAATCTCCCACTGAAACCGTCCGGCCCCGGAGCACTATCCAAACCCATATCAAACACTGCCTCTTTAACCTCGGACTCCGAAGGAATGGCCGTCAAGAGCGCATAATCAATTGTGGTAACCGTAGGTGAAATCAATTGTTCAACCAAAGTATAATCCGAGCTGGTATGCCCTATATCTGCGAAAAGATCCGTATAAAATGAAATAATGTGATTTCCAAGGGCCACCGGATCCTCTGTGTATGTACCATCAACCATCAGACCCTCAATCCCTGAACTCCCATTTCTAATCTGGCAGCGACGGTGAAAGAATGTCGTGTTGTGATCCCCATTTTTTAACCAAGGAGCGAGCCTGTCAAGAAAATCGATCGCATGAGCAACGCGAGAAAGCTCCCTCTGCGCCTCCAATTCCCTTTCCCTGAGTTCCTCCGTAAAACCCTTGGATTCAATATCTGCTGGACCCTTTCCATCTAATAATCCACCTGACGATTAACATCCCCAAATACCTCCTTATTCCATACCTTGATCATCTGTCTCAAACTTTTGAGCTTCCACATGACACGCTGCAAAGGGTTAGATGACGTGCACGGGAGCGCCCAAGAGGTAGTGACAAGATCCCGGAATGAAGCATGATGAATCCACATGCGTTGAAACCGAAAAGGTGACGGGCCCTTGGTAATGGAAGAAGAACAAGAGACCAGAATGGGATGGTGATCTTAACCAATGCGCGGAAGGACTAAACCCTTAAAAACTTGCCAAAGAGCGAAAAATTGACCAAATGCCAGGGCTCAATCCAATTTAGCCTGAAGAAGAGCTAGAGGCCTACGGGGGGAGCACCAAGTAAACAGATTCCCCGAAAACAAAGAAATAACCCCGCATCCTCCAAGAAATCCTCAAGTCCTTACAAGAAGCCTGATAAATAAACCGTCTTTAACGCTCATGATGTCCCAACACAAAGATTGAAATCCCCAATCCCACAGATCCGTGATACCCAATGTAGGTCCAAGGGGTGTAAGTGTAAGGTTTAGAAGGGGGGTTGAATAAACCTTACCAAATTTTCGATTTAGTCCTTTTAAATCTACAGAGTTGATACTACACACCAGTTTGTGTCCTTGATGGACAAATCAACTTATGAGTTAATCACTCAACAAACTCAATTGTTGATGGAGTAAATAGCTCTAAATTAACTCGATTGTGGTTTTGTTTTCAGCGGAAGACTTAACACCCTTAAGTTTGATTAAGTAAGAGTTTAGTGCTTGGTTTAGTACTTATAATTTATCAAGTGGATAGCAAATTTATCACAGAGCACGATTAAAATTGCAAGAATTAAAGTCTTTAAATGTAAATGACACAATGAAATTTTTATAAGGTTCAAGATGGGGTAATTCTTCTACTCCTCTCTTCTCCAACCGGAGGAATCCACTAAGTAATGAAATGATAACAGTGGATAAAGTCTTAATCAAAGTGGACTTGAATTTGCAAAATAATCACATCAACTTGAGAAGACCAAACCTAGATGCCTTGATCACAGAGATGCTTCTCGTACGATTCAGCTTCTTCAGGCTTGCCTTGCTACTACGGACTCACTTGCTCAAGCTCTTGGATTTGATCACGAAACCCTCCAAAAGCTTAAGACTTGGCTCAACCTTGAACCTTCCTACAATCCTTCCCGGAATGTAGACCCCTTGTTTTCGTATTTTCCTCTTCAACCGATTGAAGTTATCTTTCCTTCACAGGTGAGTGTTGGATTGATGTTCTTCGTAATGTAGCTTGAGGATTGAGAATATTTGCTTTTTCTAATATGCTTGTATATCTCACATATGTGTCATCTATGTATCCTCGTTTCTCAAACAAATTTTATAGTGAACTTTCAAAAATTTGCCCGTTGAAGAGATAGAACTTATTTTTGAAAGTCACTGCAGCGCGTTGGCTTGTCTTGTTGCTTCTTGAATTGCCATTTCTCGTATGAATTGTTCTTTCACTTTTTCCGGATAGTTCGACACGGTGTAGTGCTTCCCATTGGTTCATTCCTTTTGCACGCTTTCGGGACCGAGCACCGAGAAAGGTGGTATGGAGATATTACTTGTTTTTAAGTAATTCTCTTGATTTAGGCAACGGATCTTTTACGATTATCTCGACTTGACCGCATTTCCTTGCTTTCCTCGGGTGACTTAGAGTCGCCTTCCAATCATTGGATGACTCTTCCGTCACTTCAACTTGAGACTTGGCTTTTCTTGAGTTGACTTGATCGATGAGATCTCACGCTTCTTGAGAGTTCCCATCTACTCTTTTTGCCTTGCTTCTAGAGAGTTACTACAAATTGTTTCGCAATGAGTCTTCCTTCAAGTCATTGTCTTCTTGCATGTTGGGCAGGCCGATTAACTCAGCCTTGGCCACTCTATTCATTACAATGCATTTTACAACAAGAATTGGGGTGCTAACTTTCTATTCTAAGTTTTACATGGCATTCATCAAAATCTAAACAATAAAATTCCTAACACCCAAGTTTCTCAGGTCCAACCAAAGGGCACGACAAGCAACATGATCACACAAACCATGAGCAAAACCAACATGGAAAACCATAGAACCAAACTGAATTTGCAAAATAATACACTGAGAAGAAGACCAAACCTAATTATGGACAGAGATGCTCGCATAGCATAGGACCCAAATATTTGGTTGATTGTCGCCTAAGCTCGATCCGCGAACCGAGCCCCAAGCTACTCCAGTAAGAATCCGAAATGGATGAAATGTCCACCTTAGGTTCACAAATGGCTAAAATATAAGGTTTATGTTTGTGACATAAAGACTTAAGAACATTACGATATGCAATGGTCCCCTGATATTGAAGATGCAATTCATTGAGAAGGCGGTGTAGGTGGTGCCCATGTCGATCGCACGGTAAAAACAGGCGTGTGGTGAGTTGTGGAGTCTGACGATTTGAGAATTACCAACTTCTTCTGCATAATCTGCCCATCTCTTGGATGCGGCAATGTTCATTTCATGTGGCTATGTATGGTCCTGTTCGATAGTTATGCCGTGGGCCGGTGGGGACGGACCCAACGCCACGCTCTGGAGAATTCAAGATTTCGCTGAGTCTAAGGAGCTGTCCGGAAGGCACGACTGAGAGCTCGAATTAGCTTTCCCAAAGGATATTGACCGTAATGGGCATAATGGTGGAAACCGTGTCGGTGTTGGAAGTAGTGGCCTTGGGAGAAGACTTCCTAGCTAGATAATCGGACTGGAAATCTGTGGGATGTTGATCCTGGGAGTCGTCTAAGCCAAGCGCCTCAAATATGTTGGAAGTAGTGACAATTGCACGGGGAGGAGATCCAGCGCGCGTAGTCGAGGCCGTATTTCCCATTGAGTCATCAACGACCTTGCCCTTGTCCTATTGAACAGGACGAGAAATTTTACGAACCCGTGAACACGCACGAGTTCCGACGCCCCGCCGATGTCCCCGCACGCCCCTCGGTCCGAGAAACACGCCTTTCCATAGTAGGTTTCTCTACTAGAATGAAGCGGCAAGATGCCGTCGAGTGTCCCGTAATACCACACTTTGAACAAAATTCCGGCAACTTTTTGTACGTAACTTACACAAAAGAGCACTCACCCACCCGTTCAACCATAATGTGATCCTCCAAGGGCTTAGACAAATCAATATCCACCAAGACTCGGATGAAATGGCCCAAGGAACCATCTAACGATCGATGGTCAATTTGGATCGGGTTTCCAACCGCACTGGCTATTCCCAAGATGGTATTAGGATCCCAGTATTCCAAACCAATCTCGTAGATTCGAACCCAAACACTTGCTATCGTCGTGTGCACTTTGTAGGGATTGAAATCTGGGACCCATGGAGAGAGACGAATAGTACCCGGATTGAGCGCCCAGTTAATACGAGCATGAGCTCGAGCACGATCCTGCACATTAGAAAACTTAACACAAAAATCCCTTACCCAAGGGGATTAGTTTCCATTCAGTGTTAATTCCCCATAATTCAGATAGGCGTTTATGCAATAGCATGGTCGCCCATGGCTTATTTCCTTTCCCTAAAAGCACTCTTCCAATTAATGAATAAGAGAATTCAGCAACGCGTTGTTGATAAACGTGTTCATCAATAGTGACGAAAAAATAATCACCTTTTCTAATCGGCTTAGGGATAGAATTGGAATTACCAGAAACCGCATGCGCAAATGTTCTGAAATTACCTTGGGCCTGTGTAGTTGAATGCATGTCGTGGTGAGTACCTGAAACAATTTTAGCAAAAGAATGGCCAAAATTAGGTTTAACATTAGGATTTTGAGCCGAGTGTCAAGGTTGCGATGCATGAACGGTTGGCATTGAGTGAGATGTTCCTGCAATGTGAGGTGCATCCTTGGGACCAGATATTGGGCGGGGGCCTGAGGACGGGATTCCATGCAGACGGCAGACGGCGGTCCAGGGGTCATCACCCCCCTAGGGGGGCGCTCTTGGAAGAAGTTGCTGTAGCTGGCCCCCCAAGAGATGGCACAAGGGGGCCGGTCCCCCCATGGTAGGCAGCAGCCATGGGGGGAGAGATGGGAGCCCCCCCATAATAACCACCATCCTGAGGAGAGGTGGCGCTGTCAGCCGCAAGCCCTTGAAGTTGGAAATGGCAAGGAAGGCGCTAGCTGTTGTTGGGCGTTAGGGCGCGCATATAGGTAAACGTCCGGGGGGACCAGCCCATTCATGGACGACGTGGCAAGAGCAGCAGCCGGCTGGGACGTTGCTAGGTGTGAGGGCATGTGCATTCGATAGGGCTTGAAGTTGGTTGGCAGGCCATTGATGGACGTGGAGGAAGATGGGGAATGGAGTTGGTTGCCTTCGTGTGATGGAGAATGGACATGATGATTCGAGGCAAAGTTGGATGTTAATCCAAAAAAGGAATCCGATGTTGCCATAACGGTGGCTGTCGGCGGTGACGCCGGTGGCATGGGGTTTTTGGCCGTCCAAGAGCAAGAGAGAGAAGAGAGCCAAAATGTATTCGATGGTCTGTCAGACAGCTGCAAGACCATCCCGGCTGGCCCAGGCCAACCAAGAACAATCCTCTAATGCACCAGCGGCTCAAGGACCTACAAGGATACAGAGGTCTTATCAGGAATGGCCTTTGTTGGGAAAATTTTTGTTTAGATTTTGATGATACCATGTAAAACTTAGATTAGGAAGTTGGCACCCCATTTTCTATGCAATTCAACTTGTAATAGATAGGATTGTGTGAGTTAAGTTGAAGTCAACCAAGTTGACAATTACAATACTCGACTGAAGATTGAAGTGAAGACCCAGTTGAGTGGAAGCTGAGTAAAGTGAAGTGAACAATCAGTCAAGTGACAGAAAAGCTATCTTAGTCAACTGACTGACAGCTAAGTCATTCCAAGATGATTGGAATCGAATGTCAAAAGTGCAGCAGACAAGGCTAAAAAAAAAGATTAAAGATATCCGTTGTCAAGACAAGTCAAGGTTTGCTGGAAATAGGCATGTGTCAGGCTGCCAGCAATAAAGTTGTTTTGCTGAAAGAGTGCAAAAGACAAGAGACCAATGAGAAGCACCTGAAATTCTGCAGAGTTTAAGGAAAGGCTGCAGAGCATTAAATTCATGGTACGATCTCCATCAATGCTGCAAGATAAGACAAGCCAACAACCTACGAGTGTGATTTGAAAAATGTGTCTATCTCTGCAACGGACATATTTTCAAATGTGCACTATAAAAGGCTGAGGAAGCAAGTGAGAGAAGGCTACAAACTTAACAGAAGAACAAGCATACAAGCAATTAAGCAATAACCTGCAAATATCTCTCAAATCTTTCAAAGAAATCTTCAAGCCTAAACTCGGAGGAAATTAATCCAACAGATTCAGTGAAGGAAAGACAACTTTATCAGTTGAAGAGAAAAAATTGTTATCAAGAACAAAGGGGTCTGCTCTCCAAGGTTGGAGGAGAAGTAGTGAGGTTCCAGATCGAACCGGTGCTTTGAACCTATTAGAGGGCTACGTGATCAAGTCCAAAGGTTGAAGGAAGCTGAAGTAGTAGGACAACTGTCTTGTGAAGAAGCTGAGTCCCAGGAACAGCAGACTGTGTGATCAAAGTTGTCTCGGACCGTTAACTACTTTGTAACCAAGTCAAGTTACCTAGTGGATTCCTCCAGGAGTTGGAGAAGAGTGGACTAGAGGAATTACCCCATCCTCGAACCAGTATAAAAACTGCTTGTGTCTATTTACTTTTCAAAGATACTTTATTTCTTGCATTATTTCTTATATTTTTGATAAGTTAAGATTGCTTAAGTCTCACATTGATAATAACATTGCTAAAACAAGTGTTGAAAAAATGTATTTAAAACACTAAGGGTGAAAGTCTTCATTGATAAAACTAAGTCGATCGTATTTCTAAGTGTTAGCTAAAACTTCTAAGTTATTCTATCAACAAAACTAGTCGAACATTGAATGGGTAACTTTCTTGTGTAATCCAACCTAGTTGTCCCTCAAGGGCTTAGCTGACTTAAGTTAACTCTGATATTGTTTAAAAGGACTAAAATTGAAAAGTTGGTAAGGTTTATTCAACCCCCCTCCCCTTTTAAACCTTACACATCACCCCTTGGGACCTACAGTCTTGATGCCAAGATTGAGAAATCAAGGAAGCAGATGAAGGAAAGGAAGAACAGAGCTAAGAAAATATGTGGTGTTAAGAAGACAAAGGCTAGAGAGCTGAAAGGAAATAAGTTTCTCATAATTGTACTTATTTTGTTTTGAAATTGCAAAGGTTTTCATATGACAGTTACTTTTGCTTTGCCATGCGTTAACTTAGTTTAATGTTGAAGTGGCACAATTTTATGGATGTTACTAAGGCTTGAATTATTCTTCTATTTACATTTATTATCATCTCCGATAGAATTTTCTTTTATGGCATAGTGTTAGTAGCTGGTTTTTTTATCTTTGTAACAGTGTCACATCAATATTTGTACTTTTATCTTAGTTAAAGTTAACATGGTTTCATTTAGTGGCTTGTAATTTCTTTTATCTGTTTTGTGGAGAAACTTGTGAATTGAAATGGCATTAGCAAATAAAATCAAAAGTCTTGTGACATAATAAATTGTTATTGCATCACAAATATTTAGCATACGAATTTCTCTTTAAATTTAATTAGGACAAAAATATACTAAACATCACATAATACAATTTATTGTGACAGAAAATTAAGTCCCTTCTCTTATTTAAGCATCTAGATCTTTTTGAAAAACTATCTTATAATATGAAGTTGAAATTTCTGAAATTAAGTTGTGTTAAATTACTAACATTTACATTAAAAGATTTGTCTCCTAAATTTTGAACATTAAATTTTGCCTCCAATTTAATTTGACGAATTCGGCAGGCAATGCAACCTATTCAAGATGAACAATTTTGTCACTAATCAAGTAACTCAATAATGATGAATTATTATCTCATCATATAGAATCACCAAGACATGGCAATAAAATTGTCATAAATTATATATTTACGCCTTCAACAAATTTTCTTAGTGACGAATTTGTTTGTATTGTCAGTAAATTTAAATAGTTAGGACGAACCAATTGCGTCACTTAATCAATACAACTAATTCATCACAAATTACTAGTCATATAAGATTCAGACAGACGACAAGAATTGACATTAACTAAAATGATTTGTCTTCAAAAAAAATTACCGGTGAGAATATCAAAAAAATTGTCCAATAATAAAACGGCAGCGATTTTTCTCCAAACGTTTGGAGTCCAATTCTATATTTTAAGAAATACAGTGACGTATTTCGGTTAATTGTCATGAAATAGGAAAATTAGTGACGACATCTAATATCAATAGTGATGGAATAAAATGGCGGCGGCATCGTAATAATGTATTTTACAATAACAAAAGTAAAAGTTGTCACTTTTAGTTAACAAATTATGACAAATAGTTATGCGTGACGAAAAATTTCATCATAAAATGTGTGATTAATTTCTTGTAGTGAAATTGAGTATTTGTTAGTAATAATTAAGCCCAATTACACATGAATTACTTTTTAATTTGTGTTTGTAAAAGCAAAGTGACTGATGTGGCTTGAATTGATGACGTAAATGCAAGCTTAATTAGATGGATTTCTAACACCATAATACTTGATTTGCTAATGCATACATGACGATACTTATAGCTACGAACATCTGGGAACTCTTGATTTAGTGGTCGCTAGCTAGTAGTTAAATCAAGCCAATGGACGAAAAAAAATGTATATGGACTAATAAAGGCTATACTCATCTGTTTGTTGTTTGTTGTTGTTTAGTAACTAAGAGCATTCTTGAGCCCCATGTTTATCTTTTACGTAAAATGGTGGCACGAGTATGAGTATGAGAAACCACCCTATGAGTCTTTGAAATGACAATTCAAAATCTAAACCTAGTGGAAGAATGCCTTGAACATCCTTGCGGAAAAAAAAATATGAAGAACGACTTTCGTTAACATTCCTGGAAATAAAAGTTCACGAAGTTTGGTCATATGACTGGAAAACCCTCTGCGAAAGTCGAGGAGTTCTTATATTTTCATAGCTTTGTTGTGTTGAAGTTGCGCATAACTAATCAGTATTGGTAGGGTGATGATGTCAAGTCTGAATGAGGCCTATTGATATTGTTGTCTTTCCTTGCCAATCGGTTTCTTTGCAAAATGGGGTTTTACGAATGACTAGTTTGGGTTTTGAGAGGGCTAGGGAGTTGGCTGCTTATCTTTAATATGTTGAGAAGACGATCTCTTTGTGTGTTGTGATGTATCAAATCTCTCCTTATGACTTTATGCGTTGCTTAAGGACAAGCAAAGTTCTAAGTTGGAGGTGGCTTGATATTCTTTTCATGCATATTTTTCTTGTTTATTTTAATAAACTTTTGGTTATTTTGTTATTAGTTTCGTAGATTTTTGGGCATGCATGGTTCATATTACTGCGAGGTATTCTTATTGGTGTAGGTTGATCATTTAGAGCATTTTCAAGTCAGATTAAGGCCATGGCTTAATGTCAAAACATAACACGGGAAACCCAAGCGAAGATGCTCGAAAACCCAAGCCAAATGCGTCAAAATAGAGTCATTCGGACATAACACGGGAAACCCACGTTGGGAAACACAACCACATTGAAGAAGAGCCAATATGACCATTGGTCTCATAATTCATCATCTTGGAACATCTTAGACCATCTTGGATATATTTTAGATTGAATTCTCATATTCAACATCTAGATCTTGGGGTTCTCATCTCAAATCTTGCACAAGGAGAGGCGGTAAGGCATGAGGATTGAAGATCTTCGGAGATAAAGTCAAACGCCACCACATCACCATCTCATATCCATTAGAGGAGTCTTGTTTTGGTTTTCAAGGTTTTAACTTCAAGTAATTATATCGATTTCGAAAGAAACTTCTTGTTTATTTGTTGTTTTAGTTTTCAATTCCATTATGGGATAAATCGTTATTGTTTGAATGCGATGAACTGTAGAACTTATTTGTGATTATTGGTTTGAATATTTTAATATATTTTCTTATGCTTTTGTGTGATTCACTTATGGTATGCTTTGTTTATCTGAATTGGTATATGCACAATATTGATTTGAATTTTATTTCACATCGGGTAATCGAGAGATTTATGGTGCGATAAAACCACATAAGTAAAAGGAGTTGCATGCAATCCTAGAGATATGACGATATAAATATTTTGGATTAGGGTCAAACCTAATAATGGGAATTCATAAATCGTTAATGAAATCTTGGGGGTTTTAACTAGAAAGAGATTTCAGTTAATCAACTTGATGTGAGGAGTTATTAACCTTGAGAAAGGTTTTAACTTAATTTAGGAATTCCTACGGTCCATGAAGTATGAAAGTATGTTAAGGGATGGTTTGAACATAAGGGTTTATGGTTGTATTTGGGGATTTGTATTCGAGCACGTTTTTATACATTACCTTCCAAATCGAGTGTTATGATATCTTTCGTGTTAGTTGCCTACTCCACTTTTATTTATCTTTCATTTTATTTCTATGATTTACATAGTTATTTGGCAATTTGTAACAATTTGTAGACTAGAAAATAAAAAGACGATAATCACTAGTACTTGTAGTCTTCGTGGGATCGACACACGATACTCACTTAGCTTTGTTATAAACGATAGGTGCATTTGCCTATGCCGGAAGGAAAAATTACTATATTGTCCTTAATAAGAGGCAGTTACAAACTGGTTACTAAAATAGTGAAAAGATCTCTTCCATCCAAAATTTTCAATCAATGGCTAAATTAATCTTTATGGTCTTACCTGTCACGCCCCAAACGGGACGCGACGATGATCCACAACTTAAATACAAATAACCAAACAGTCTAGATGAATATCATCAAAACCCAATGGAACAGAGTCTAAATAGCCGCGGAAAAAAAAGAACAAGTACAAATTACAATTTACAGTCCACAATATCCATAATCCAAATTACATCCCCGATTTAATCTAAAATAACAACTTAAAAGTCAAAGGGTCCAACGCCCTTCAGTTACAAACCGGAATGAACGGAAATGCAAGAGTCCAACGACAAACACAAGAAAAGAGTCCAACAACAAATAATAGTAACAAGTCCAGCGACATCAACAACAAAAGATAGTAAATCCAACAAGCGGAGTACAAGGGCTCAATCCGTAGTCGGTTCAAAGATCTTCAACGAAGTCCTCATCTAAGGTTAGAAAACGGTGGGGATGAGACAGAAATCTCGAGATGGGTGATCGTGTGCAAGTGTGGCGATATATATAGTTAATGCGAGAAAACAGTTATATGAAAACGCGTGAGTATGATGCATTAATTCACACACAGTCCACAAGCGTCGTGATAATTATATTTAAGTAATATACTTATACGATTCAAGAAAACAGATTCATGGTCACACGTGCACTATGTGATTGATCAAGACGATTAGGATTGCGCATTTAAAATGTAACGCCAATCCCATGCAAGGCAAATAATGGTTGCGCAAATAATCAATGTTGCGGTTGCGCACGGATTTGTAGCGCCAACCAAACGGGTCCGATAACTCGGAATCGTGTGGATCGACAATGATTCCTTCGTTCTTCCTTGTAACTCCCCAGCAGGATGGTCCAAGACCGGTCACCTTATCGCTCCATAGGCAAAGACAAAATCCACAAAGTGGAGCTTGCAAGGCTCGAATCTGTCATAATCATGATTATACCTCAAGTACTACGACCCGCTTCCTCTTGGACACTCCGTCCTCGATTGCGGGATTAGGACGATGGGGCCGGAAGAGTGGAATAGCAATGAGCGCCGGTTCCATCCCCGACGTATCCATTCCGATCGCGTGAGCTCGACACACCAAGTTGACTCAGCAGAAAGTAAATACAAGTACATGCAGTCAACCAGGCAGTCGAGTATTATTGATTCAGGGAAGCAGTCCAGGAAACTTTTGAAATTCACGAGTAGCAATATGGCATTGGTGGAGTTATTTGGATGAAGATGATTATCGGAAGAATAAGCAATCTTCGATATCTTGAAAGATTAGGTGGAACATAAGTCCCGTTATAGATTCAAAACCGCAAGACGAGGAAGTCGCCCCGCGATCGGGTATTAATCGGTCAAAGCGGTCCGATAAGTCAAGGGGTTTTTGAGAAAATAAAATACTTTAATTAAATCTCCAAGTAAGAGGGTCCAGGGCTATTTTAGTAAAAGGGAAAATAATTTGAGTTAGGTCCTTTATAAAAGAAAATTTACAATTTAGCCCCGTTTTGTAAAAACCAAAACTTTTGGGGTTAAAAATTAAATAAATAAATATCCCGACCTTGAAAAATTATGAGGTCAGTTCCTAAATTCTCCAAATTGTCCAGAGATTCAGGTTTTTAAAGTTTTGAGGTCGAGTTTTTATAAAATTCTCACATTGGCCCCAAATTTGTAAAAATTGTCATTTCGGACCTTAAGTTTAAAATAATCGGAACTCACAAACCGGAAGGGCTTTTAATGTGATTCCAGTTGTAAAATGTCACTAAGGTTAGTGGGATATTGGGACAAAAGCAGTTTTTAAAAGAAATAAGTGTAGGTCCATTAACTTTTGAAAATATCATTTTTGTCCTATTTTGAAATAATCGCCTTTAAAACTTTTAGGGGTCCAATTGTTATGAAATTTGAACCTTGGTTCCAAAATATAATTAAGTTATAGTTAAATTAGTATTTCCAGGTGCATGGGCTGCATAAGTCCTGGAAATTTCATTTGGGTCCTCAAGTTTAGTCTTTTATACTTTAGTCCCTCAATTTTAGAAAAATTACTTTTCAAGCCCTAAACACTTGGATTTTTGGAATACATTTAAAATATGTCATTTCCAGTACCTTAAGAGTAAAAATTTCAAATTTTAAAATTAAGGTCTGGTACAGTTTCAAAATTTGCAAAGTAGCCCTTAAACTTTCAAAATTTTACAATCTAGTACTTGGGCTTTTAAAGGTTGATTTTATTTCTCTTAAAACTCTTAAAACTTTATTAAAATGTCCAAAAGTCATTTTTGAACCTGAGTATAGTCCCAAAATTCGAAATTTGCAGAGGGGTCCTTTAACTTTCATTTTCTTGCAATTTAGTCCACCAACTTTCCATTTTTATATTTTTAAGTCCAAAATTGAAATTTAATCAATTATGCTCGACTTGTCCAGGTTATAAGTCATCCAAAACATGGATTTCAAAGATCATACACATGCATGTCCAATTCATACAAGAATTCATCAAATAGAACATTAAAGTGTACATGCATGCACCTAAAATTCAATAAATAGCAATTTTGAGCAACTCTTGAGAATTTTCATGATTTGATACATAAAATTGACATGCAATACATAGATTATATATCTCAAGGGCTCATGATCAAAATTCTACATGCATTTTAATAAAAACACCTAGAAGTTGGAAAGTATTTTTCCACCCACCTTAAATTGGAAAATTGTGAAATAAAAGGATAAATTTCACAACTTTGGAGGAGGTCACTTAGGTCAGCCCCTAAGTCAAGAAATATCAAAAATTTAGAGTTAGAAAAATGAGAGAAAAATTAAGGAGAAAAAGAAGGAGATAAGAAAATTGGAAAGACTACACTTTACCTTGTGTAGTAGGTGATTTGAAACTAGTTGAAACTTCAAATTTGGAAATTTTGGTTCAACTCCAAAATCACCTAAGGTCAGCCCCTATTTCTCAAAATTGAAAAGGGGGTGTTAAAATTTGAAAAAAAAAATAGGAAGAAAAAGGAAGAAGGGCTCTAGTGTCCAATTCTTACCTTGTAGTCCAAATTTCTCTACTAGTTATTCTTCAGGTCTTCAAGTTTCACCACCATGCATGCATGTCTCCAAGTGGTCTTCTAAGTACCTCAAAATCCAAAATATAAACTTAAGTTAAAAGGAGAAGGTGATGAGTAGAAAGATTTTAAGTTGAATTGAGGAGTGAAATTTCTTACCTTGAGATAGGGGTGTTCGAATTTTTGGTGTTTAAGTGGTAAGATTGTTTGTTTTGGTTTAGATGTTTGAAGAAAGAAAGTATGTTTGATGTTAGGAAGAAGATGTTCTTGGAGTTATGAAGATGGGTTTGAAGATGTGAAGGACTTGTGTTTGAATATTTGAAGATATGAAGAAGTGGTACTTGAAGATATGAATGAATTTTGCTTGAAGATTTGAAGATGTGAATGAGGTTAGAGAGAAGTTAGAGAGAAGGAGGAGAATTTGCTTGAGAATTAAAATGTGTTGGATAAAATTTTTGATACATGTTTTGTGTAAAATGGCCTCTTGGCCGTCCAAATGGGGGGAAGAGAGGGAGAGATTTTTTTTGTTTAATTTGTGTCTTGTAATTTGTCTCTTGCATGGAGACAATTAGACTAGTCAAAGTATGGGCAAGGTATGGAAAGAGAGGAATGTTGGGAAGACTCCAACATGTTGGGAAAAATAGTAATAAAGAATTGATGTATGAGATGATGTGTATAATGTTTGAATTAATGGTATAATTATACACAAGATGACTAATATAAGGTGTAAGTGTACAAGAGTTGGATGATATTTCTACTCCAAAAATCATCACCATGGCCGTTCACTATAAGGGTATTATGGTAATTCCATATTTGTTTTTGTCCCAAATTAGATGATAATAGATGACATATATCAATCTCCAAAATAATTAGTGATTTCCTTGATCACTTATAAGTCTCACGATCACTTAATCTAAATCAAAATCTTAATTCTATAAGGTAAAAGTCTCTAAAATAAATAGTCTCTTAAAATTCTAAGGTGACTAATAAATACAAAAATAGTAATAATGACCAAAATCAAGTGATCATAAATACAAAATAGAATTAATAGTGATCATGATCACAAGTAATAAATAAAATGAAATAAAATACAAAATATATATATTAATGATAATTACCCGTCAAAGTGACGCGGTAAAATAGTCGATCAAATACATAGACGACAATAAGAATCAATTATATGTTCGGAAAAATCGGGGTTTCACATTACCCCAAGACATTGTCTCATTTGAACTAATTCTTACATATATATTGTATATATACTATGTCTATATACATATTCATTATAAAAGAGTCCTAGCCCAGGCAGGCAACGGCTCAGGCCTAAATTGGTCTTGGGTTGGGCCGTCGGGCTAGACTGAATAATTATTTTTGGAATCATATTGGGACTAGATCATATGATTAACATAGGGCATGGACATTATTATTATTCATAGGCCAATCCTGGGCTTGTTTTAGGCAAGCAAGGTCTGGGCTGAGCCGATTCAAAGACACCCAGTTGAAACCTTTAGCAGTGGGCATAGACTAGACAAACTATTGCCTGACATGTGTCCAACCTGTGGTAGATTGCAGGCCGTTTCTTGCATGTTGCTCTTGATTTTTCTTATTTTCGAGAAAGTTATAAAGATCAAGAAGAATAAAAAAAATCAGCAGTTGTAAGAGCTTGTGATTCCTAAGGAGTGGGAGATAAAAACTATTTAAAGATCTATCCTCTGTTACAATTTGAGTCCACCAGAAGAAATATAAGTTTTTTCTTATTACAAATATATTATATAATTTTATCGCAAATATTGGTGCAACTATAAGTGCACCAATAAGAACAAACAATTCAAACCATGCCAACAACTTTGACAATTGACAATGCAACACAATACCTAGTCTAGAGCAATTTTTACAACCTTTTTTCCAACATTACTTCCATGAAACAGATCGATAAATGCAGTTGGAATACACTACACCATAAGAAATATCTTCTATGGCCTTCAGTTTGCCTGTTTGAAGATGTTGCACAGTGGTTGCAATAAATTCTTGATATATATCCACAAAGTCCACACACATAAAACCCTCTACTCTGATTCTTTTGTAGATCACTCCAATCATATCCAGCTTGGATCTTTTTTGTGTATCAGTATATTTAGATATCACTCCACAAACGGCTATTCTACTGAATGAGTTCATGTTCTCAACCGCTGCTTCTAGCATTTCACCTCCCACGTTGTCGAAATAGATATCGATTCCTTCAGGGAAGTACCTATTATTTTTTTTTAATAGAATGGTCAAATATATATAAATGAAAAGATGATGCTGCTTACAAGCCAAGCAACTAGCCTAAACCAATGAAAAAATGTAACACCTCAAGGTTCGAAAAACGTAATCTAAACAAAAGAATCCCATAGAAACTGCTTACAAGCCAAGCAGATAGCCAAAATTGGGGCCTCGTTAAAACCTATCAAACTAAAACCCAAAGGGAAAAACCTTTGATAGGAAAAAGAGTACCCCAAAACTATGCATATCGATATGAAATGTCCATTAATGTCTTCATGCAACTCGTGGAGATCGACTCAGAATCGTATGGGACCAATCAAGTGAACGTCCATCTTTGAAAGTTTATCCGCTACTTTGTTGCCCTCTCTCGTAGATATGTGAAACCCCGAACTCCATGTGAGAAATATAGTGAAGCGTCATCCGCAATCAAGCTAAGAGCTTCCATGGTACACCAAGAGATCGTGCTTCCAAAGAACCCGCATACGTATGTAGAATCCGATTCTAACCACAACTTGACCCATCATCTCTTATAAGCCCGCTCGATTGCCGTCATCGCCGCAATTAATTTCGACTCAAAAGCAAAACCTCTACCAACATTATGACTAAAACAACCAAAGTGAAAAAGCCCCCGCAATTTCGAAATATACCCGCCGCCATACATCCGGTGATCCCCACGCACACCCGTCCGTATTCACCTTCATCCATCCTGGTAATGGAGGATGCCATCTAACGTGCTTAATCACAGGCGGTGGTTTTGGCCTTCCATGCACAGAGAGCCGTCTTAAACATAAAAGATCATATACCGAATTGTACATATAAGTGCAATCTTTGGTTGATGATTCCATAATGATCGCCTTAACCAAAATAATAGCAGCCGTGTGAAGGGGTTTAACGTCTCTGAAAATCCACTCATTGCGAGCATGCCAAATAACCCATATAGTCGATATGATAGCCGCTTTCCAAAGTGAAGCAATCTGCGGACTGAATCTCTGCTGAATAGCCCATATGTAAAGATGATTCACTCCTCCATTAAGGGGCATTCTAACCTCAAAAGTGTCATGAATCCAACCCCAAATCGCTAATGCAAATCTGCACCGTGTGAATAAATGATCGACTGACTCTGAGTCTTCGTAGCATAATGAACATGCTGAGGGTCCCCAAGATCCTCGAATGTTGTCAAGAACAAGTAGGCGATTATGTATTGAACGCCAAACAGTGATTGATCTTCTCAACGGTATGTGTGAAGACCAAATCCACTTACTCCACTGAACCTCCAAAAATTGATTTCGAACTAAGGTGTAAGCCTCTTTAGAAGATACATCCCCTTCCTTAGAATTAATCCACACGCGTCTATCCGTCGAGTGCGGGGCGATCGGAAAGTTAAGAATATCAATGACAATCCCCGTATATTCCACCATGAAGTCCTCCGTAAAATGCCAAACCCCATTATAAAAATAATCCGAAATTGGATATTGAAAAATGAAACATATGAGCAGGAATACCAATGCGATCCGCGAACTGAGTAGCCTAACCGGTTATCCAACCAGTAAACGGACACAAGATCGGTCCCCCGGAATCCAACGGGATTGGGAGATCAATTCCAAGACAACAGGGCGAAGCCCCGGCCAAATAGACGAACCAATATAAGCCATTCTGGGCGCACCATTGAAATATCTTTTCCGCAAAATCTCAGAAACCATAGATCTAGATTGAAGCAACTTCCATGCAGCCTTCATAAGGAAAGCTTTGTTTGCCGCAATAAGAGATCGAACTCCCAAGCCCCCTTCCTCCTTAGGTGCACAACATCTCCCCAATTGATCGTCACCGCACCTTTCTTAGTAATATCTCCGGACCAAATAAAATGTTTCATAGCCTTTTCCATGGATTTGAGCAACGCCATCGGCCAATGATAGACAAGCATCGAGTGGACAAACGAGCTAGAAATCACAGAATTGACAAGAGTAATACGACGACCATCGATAAGGACATACCTTTCCACCTTTTAAATTTTGACAAAATTTTATCGTGCGTAGGTTGGAAGTATCTTATTTTGGGGGCCCTTTGAACAAAGGGACGCCTAAATAAGTGATAGGGAAGGCACCACGAGTAATCACGCAAATGTGTTCAACTTTTCTCATAATCCGAATAGGCGTATTATCTCGGAAATAGACCTTAGTCTTATCCAGGGTTGAATTCTTTCGCCGCAGATGCGTCCATAACCCATCAAAATACATTTTATATATTGACAATTCTCCCAAGAAGCTGCCGTCATGATAAGAATATCATCTGCATATAACAAACACGGAGGCAAACTGCAATTGCGAGTAGTTTTGAACAGAGAGATATGTCCATGATGAATAGCGATATCCAATGCCGCGCTAACACGTCTTGTTTGCCGACGAGAATAGAAGGGGAGATAGAGGATCTCTCACGACGAACTCGAGTGCATCTAAAATATCCCTCCAGGACCTCCATTTAAAAGGATCGAAATCCTGCCGAGTTAAAAATCGATAGCACCCAACGCAAAAACCCCGATCGAACCCCATACGTCGAAGCACGTGATAAATGAAATCCCACCTCGTGTATCGAAAGCTTTTATAATATCCACCTTAAGAATCATGTTTGGCGCCCTAGAACGATTAAGAAGACAATTAACCCCTTCTCAAGCCAAAGCAATGGAGTCATGAATTTGTTTTCGGGATGAAACCAAGTTGCATTCCATGTACATGATCTTTCAAAATATCCCCAAACCTAACGGCTAAGATCTTAGTAACTATCTTGAACAGAAAGTTACTTAAGATTATTGGTCCTGCACTCCTCCACACGATTAGCGTTGTTGTTCTTCGAATCGAGGACCATATAGCTCGAATTACATCCTTTATGCGGTCGATTGCTAACAAAAATGATCGAACAATGGAAAAATGTCCGAAGCGATGATATCCCAAAGAGACTATGATAAAAATGACCCCAAAACCATCGGCCCGAGCACTATCGGGACTCAAATAAAAACAACCCCTTAATCTCCTCGTTTGTGGAATCGAGCACATCCTTGAATTTTTCGCTTGAGTTACTATTGGGTCAATTGCATTGTCCACCATGGAGTAATCGTTATTACCGTTCACGGTTCCGCAAAATGTTGCTCATAATATTGAATAACATGGCTTTTGATGCTCGCTAATCATCCGTCGAGTTGGCCGTTTACAAGCATATGAGTGATATAACTCGAGACCTCTTCGCACGTAGCTTCCGATGAAAAACTCTATCTTTGAATAATGTTGTCGAATACCCAAATGTGGAGATGTGAGATTGAATATCCGTAGCTTAGTGCTTTGAACTTCATCAACTTGTCGATGAACATCTCCAAACACCGTGTGATTCCAATGGCGAATAATGGACCGTAATCTTTTAAGTTTTCGCAAAACACGGACCTATAGGATCGATGTTGTGCACTCCATCCCCCATGAGTCGCCCACCACTTTTTAAAACCTTCATCTTTGGAGCCACATCGATAGAAATTGAAACGAACGGCCGAAGGAGGTGTAGAAAAATTGCATCTCAAAATAATAGGATTATAATCCGAGGAGTGTCGAGACCCACCAAACCACCAATAGTATGCCAAAATTCATGGCGGTTTGTGGCGTAATCCTATCCAACTTCGCCCGAATTAGTCCCCTTGCAGCCGGAAAATACCCTGTGTAATCGTTCCCAACCATTGGAACCCGAATGAAATTATTGTCATCAATAAATTTTTGAACTCCTGCACGAAGTGTCATGGACGCGAGCTCCACCCCGTCTTTCATGAGCTCCCGTATGGCGTTAAAATCCCCACAATAACCATGTTATCTCGCCCCAAAGCACGCACATCCACCAAAGCTACCGTCCAGCAATATACGAGCACCGAGCATGTACAAAGCCCATAAAAACTCGGGAAATTTGAACCCCACTTTGCAAACCACAATTTGATCGGAGGCCCAATGAAATTGCACCTACATATTATTAGTACGAACAAAAACCCAAATATCTGGAATACCATTTGCACGGAAATTTTCTGCAACCAAGGTGAGATTAATATCATTCCAATATGAAGCACTAATAGTAGAAAATTGAACTTTCGGCTCCGCAATCACAACAATATCAGGTTTATGTACGCGACATAAGTCCTTGAACATGGATCTAGAGGCATCGTTGCCAAGACCTCTAGTATTCCAAAACAAGCAATTCATGATAAATTAGGGGGAGGGGGACGCACCACGTGCGTATCAGAATCAATACTCTCAAGGAAAGCATTACCTAGTTGTTCTTTTTCCTCCAAGTCCGCCTTTATCGCATTTTAGCCGCCGCCATTGCCTTAAAGCTTCCTTAAAGCTTGTGGAAGTGATCTCGTAGTTGTTAATGGGTTTTCGCTAGCCACCTCGTTGATTGCTTTTTGTACTTTATCCAATCCGTTATCACTTAAGTTCCCATTATATCAAGTATTAGCGTTCGCCTTACTTGGGCCGCCAAAATAATCCGTCTATCCGGATTGTGAGCCTGCGAAACATCCAACTCAACCGTCTCGATCCTTATTCCTCGTTAGCCTTGTCTGTTTTCGTCCCCGTCGATTATCCACAAGCACCTCATGTTCATTCTCATCATTCTCTTGTAGTAAATTGAAGGAGTTTCGCGTATTAATGATGTTCGGAGGATTAATCTCCACCGATCGGGACTCCACGTTTCCTCACTTGAACCCATTCTTCGTTGCCACCCCTTTTCCTTTGTTCGAAATTACAACCTCGTCCACCGATCTTCCTCTCACTTAGGACTATCAATTGTTTGCGTATGTTCGATTTGAGGGCGTGCTTCCTTAGGCGTATAGTGCCTACAACGATTAACATTGTGCCCCACTATTTTGCAATGAGCACAAAATTTGAAGGTTTTCATAATCGAGCGTCTGAAAGAGCCATGACCTACTCTTTCTATCATGATAAATTCTTGCAGTGGTTTATTTAAATCAATTTCAACAAGGACTCGAATGAAGTGTCCAACTTCTCCGTTCAAGGATCGTTCATCAATTTGAATAGGGGTTCCCATAGCTAGCTATATTATTGATGAGCGACGGATGCCAATATTCAAATCCTAATTCATAAATATGGATCCAAACTGCGTCGTTGATGTGTTAACCTGTAGGATTGAAGTCTTGTATCCAATTCATTAACCATATCGAACCAGGTTGCAAATTCCACATAGTTTTTGAAAATATTCGATTCCGCTCCTCAATGTTGGTGAACTGTAGGTTGTAGTATCCCCTTCCCAAGTGAATCGAGTCTCCATGCATCCACAATCTTCCGAAATTTGTCAATTTCGATTTTAGCTCCGACAACATTAATGGCTTAAACCCTATTGGCAAAAGAAGTCTCCCAATCAACGTATTTCTCGAACCGCCATCCTCTCGTTGATAGATGTTTTCATCTATAGTTCTTGAAAAGTAGTCTCCTTTTTCACCGGGGCGTGACTCCTCGTCGTAAAAATGTGGGCAAAGTTCATAGGTTTATTCCCATGCACCTCGTGTCGTCTTCTTCACCGAGAATCCTGGGTATTTCATGGTGTATCTCGCAAGGTGAGAAACGAAGTCTTCAGTTGTAGTGCAAACCTTAGAAATAGGGTTTATCTTATGGACCTGTGTGAACGCATGTAAACTAGGGTTTCTGTCAAAAACCCTTTCTTGAACCCTAGGAATTGGGTTAACGGTACCTATTTCTGTCATAGGCCATCGAGGACGTTCCTCCATGAGGGTTGTGACGTGTGAAGGTGGAGAAGGTATGTCCCTGATCGACTTCGATGATGATGGTTCAAAGGAAATCGGGCTGTAACCATTGGTATGTTGGGAAACAACGCCGAGTGTGACGTTGCTTCGGGCCGCTAGATGTTTGAATCTCGGGAATAAAAACACACCCATGATCGGAAAATCAGAGAAGGATTTGGTCGGAGATGAAATAGCTGATCGACGGCGATGAGGACATAGTATTACGAAAAATCGCACACACTTTAAGGTGTAATCGCACGCACTCTTGGGAAGTACCTATTATTAGCCAATACAAATTTGAGCTACATGTTTAATCAAAGATTTTTTTAATCATCACTAGTAGTTAGTCTGGAAATAGATAAGGTTCAAATCTTAACATTGCAAACATTAATCTATAAAAGAGTATATATTGTTCGTTCTTTGAGAAAAGGTTTACCTTTGAAGTGTTGAGTTTAAATTAGTTTCTTCCTTATAGTTGAATGCATCATCAAACCCAAGCTTCTCTTTTAGTAAGTCCACCTACACAACACATCAAAATCCACAATCAGATCAAGAAAGGGAGTGTTTGTAATCACTAAAAAAAAAGTGCTTCTCAATTTTTGGCTTAAAAAACACTTTTAAGTGTGTGCAAGTATCAACGTTTGCTCGATTTTGCTTCATTTAATCGAGAATCTAAAATCGGGAGAGAGGTGCTTTAGATTCTCGCTTTTGCTTCTAGTTTGAACTTTACAAATGAATAAGTACTTTTATAACTTTTTCACCAAATACTCGCAACTTCGCATTCTCAATTTTTGATTCTGTTTTGAAAACACTACAAACTTCTGAGTTTCAACTACTTTTGCTTCTGCTACGATAAATCATTTCTTCTAAAAGCAGAAGTTTTTGCAAACACTCCCAATAGCTCTACCGAATTTGTGAAACATGTATCTTCCACATTTTTACATTGTTAGAGTAGTATCTTCCACAAATATACACGTGAGATTTATATTTACCTAACAAATACTCAGGCATGAGGTGCAGTTTATAAAATAGAAATAAATGTCAAAGGGGTATTTGTATTTAGTGTAGCCCAATGATAATTTTTGTAATTATCCAATTTTGATTTGCGTAACCCAAAGTTGATTTGCGTCTATCTCTCGATCATTATTGGGCAACTCTTGGTTTCTGATTTGCGGTTCAAAATTTTTGGGCATCGGGAGGTCGGATATCCGGGTCTTCGATGCTCGGACATCACGGTTCTTTAGGTTCTTATTTCGGATCGGTGTATAATCCTTAAGGTTCGGATTCTATAATTACATCTTTCGTGTGGGGTTTGTTCATGCTATTTGTAATCATGTGATTCTTAGACATGACTTTGGTCGGATATTATAGCCGGGTTGTGATGATTTGGTTTTGATAGGGGATTTTAATGCCATTCTGGGAATCATGAGCGTATAGTCGTGGGGTCGCCTCGATGGCTTCTTGTCGGGACTTTCGGGATTTCTACGACAATGCGGGGTTGATGGCTATTCCCATTTGTTGGTAAATTCTTTACTTGGTGCAAAGACAAGTCTCATCGACTCTCATTCAAGCTCACTCGATCGAGTTATCCTGTCCCGCTTTGCTAACCTTTGGCGTGGTCAAGTTTTTGTTCTTCCTCGTACTTGCTCGGATCATCACCCTCTTTTCTTTGTCTTGTGCGACCACGGCTCATAAGGGTCCATCTCCTTTTCGTTTTCAAAGTATGTGGACTAAACACCTGGTTTCAAGACAGTTATTGCGGCTTCTTGGGATTCTAACTGCGTGGGTACCAACCCCTTGATTCGCTTGATGATTAACTTAAAAAGGTTGCGTCCTGTGCTTCGTTCTTGGAATTCAGAGGTTTTTGGGGATGTTAATCGTGGGGTGGATGATAAGTTAGAGAAGTTGAGACAGATTCAATCGGATATTGAGACTCTCGGGTATAGTATTGTGCGGCAGGATCAGGAGCTGGAAGCCACAATTCTCTTAATCACGCACTTCTTCTTCAATCTGAGTTCTTTCGACACAAATCTCGGGCTGCTTGGTTGGTTGATGGAGACCGCAACACTTTCTCACCGTTGTTGTCAGACTAAGGCCGCTCGGGCTGGTATTCACGGTCTGATGATTAATGGTACTCTTTCACCGGATCCGTCTGTCATCTGTAGTCCAATTATTCAGTTCTTTGAGGACTTATTCACGGCGCCTATGGGTCCGATTCCATATTTTTCTTCTATTGATCAAGTCATTAGCCCAGTGGTGTTGGATGTGGAGAATGACTGTTTATCTTCTTTACCTTCGGAGCTAGAGATTCGAGATGCGATTTTCGATCTCGGTCTCGACAATTTCGATTCAGGAGGATTTCAATGTTCTTTTTATCAAATTTGTTGGGACGTTATTTCTCTGGGATGGCACTATCGCCAAGCGTCACTTCTTCCAATCTGGTTCCCTGCCAGCTGGACTTAATCCAGCTTTATGGTCCTTATTCCGAAATGCAAAGATGTGAATACTGTGGACAATTTCAGGCCAATTGTTATGAGCAATTTCATCTTCAAATTATCACTAAGATTTTGGCTACAAGGTTTGGCCACATTGTCGGGCGATTTTGTCCCCTACTCGTTTGGTTTTATTCCTGAGCCGTCACATTCATGATTATATTGCTTTGGTGTTAGAGGTTTCAACATTCTTCATAATCAGTGACAAGATTATGATTCTAAAAATAGATATTCGTAAAGTCTTTGACACTCTCACCGGGATTTTCTATTATATGTCCGCATGATTTGGCTTCTCGAAGAAATTTGTGGCGTGGATTTTGTCATTTTTAACTCGCCCATATCTCGATTCTTCTTAATGGCTCTCCGTCGGTTATTTTTGCTTGCACTGAGGGGGTTCGGCGGGTGATCCTCTTTCACCACTTCTCTTTTACATTGTCAAGAAGTTTTGGGGAAGTTTATTGCTCGATTGGTGTTATCTCACAATATCACCCGTGGCGCCCACATAATATTGTCTTTCCATCCTCTATTCTATATACGGATGATATAGTTATCCTTTGTGCGGCAACCTCTAGCAAAAGCACGTCATATATTTGATACTCTCGGACAGTATGTTTCTCTTTCAAGGCAGGTTTTTAATGTTGCCAAATCGAAGGTGTTTTTTGGAACCCGTGTCTCACAAAGATATTAGGCACCGCATTCAGACGATAATGGGTTTGTCAGTCGGATCCTTTCCTATTACCTATCTTGGACTTCCAATATTTAAAGGTGCCCCAAAAAGCAGGTGTTGTGGTCTTTGTTTGATAAGATTATGGTTAAATTTAAACGCTAGAAAGGTTCTTCTCTTTCCTTGGCATGTCGTGGTCTGCTTGGTCAACTCTATTATTGCTACTCCTTGGTTCACAAAGTATGCTCATGTACAAATGGCCTATCACGTTGCTTAAACAGTTGGAAAAGGCTATGTGTAATTTTATTTGTACTGGCGACATTAATCAAAAGGGTTCTGTGGTGGTTAATTGGACGCGTTGTTGCACTCCTAAGAGCAAGGGGGGCTGGGCGTAAGATCCATCATCTCAGCAAACCGGGCGTTTCTTATGAAGATGGGCTAGAAACTTCTCACTTCGGATTCAGTAGTCTTTGATACTTTTCGTAGATGTTTTTTGATGGGTAATGGGTCTATTAGACGCTCATTCTTGCCTTTATCCATCTGGGCGGGTTTGCGTCCACTGTAGAGGATTGCCAGACTGATTCGAGATGGGTTCCTGGGGCCCACTCTTTGATTAACTTCTGGATGGATAACTGGTTTGGGTACACCATTGCAGATCGGATTGGGATCGCAAGAATTTCGGGCTAACTTTCGGAATCCTATCTCAGACTACTTTTTTGATAATACATGGCATCTTACTATGTCATTTGTGGAGGCTTACTTGGACATTGTTCGAGATATTGTTCATTTGGAATTATTGATTGCTCGATTCTTTGGATAAGAGAGTGTGGACGCGCTCTACATAGATGGGACGGTTTCATCTAAAATTGCATATGCA